>JBBCBC010000015.1:21797346-22373344 GCA_037126765.1 Stenogyne calaminthoides
AAAGCAACAATGATAAATAATTTATTTCAGCAAATAAGACAGAAATTCAGTTTGGTTATACAAAGTAAAAGCATACTTTCTAGTATAACCCCAAAAATATCCCACTTATACTCAAAGTCTGCTTTTAAGTATACTATAGCACATCTCGTGTCAGCTCTACGTGACATCTAATGTCACCTACACGAACCTAATAATATCTCTCCCACTTATACTGAAAGTAGATTGACAATTCTCTTGACACCCATTCCTTCCACATGTCTCTCGAATGTATACTGAGGCAGACCCTTTGTGAATGGATCTTCTAGGTTGTCCTTTGACGCGATCTTTGCCACCTCTATATCTCCTCTCTTAACGATTTCTCGTATAAGATGGCATTTCCTTCCAATGTGTTTGCTGGCCTTGTGGGCTCTTGGTTCCCTTAAATTTGCAACTGCTCCGACATTATCACAGTAGACCGTGACGGTGCTGGGCAAATCCAGAACTACGTCCAAGTCCACTAGGAAGTTCTTGAGCCAAACCGCTTCCTTCGCTGCTTCACAAGCAGCTACATATTCGGCTTCCATGGTAGAATATGCGATGCATTTTTGCTTAACGCTTCTCCATGTCATGGTTCCTCCCCCATGCAAAACACACTACCCGAGGTATATTTTCTAGAATCTAAGTCTGATTGGAGATCCGAGTCCATGTAACCGATGGAAATCAGACTGTCTGACTGATAAACCAACATTCTATCTCGAGTTCTCTTCAGATACTTCAGAATGTTTTTAACTGCAATCCAATGTTCTTTCCCCGGATTACTCTGATATCTTGCTACCATGTCGACGGCAAAGCAGATATCTGGCCTCGTGCACAACATTGCATACATAAGGCTTCCGACAGCCAAAGCATAAGGAACGCCTTTCATGTCATCTATCTTCTTTTGTGTCTTAGGGCACATTTCTTTGGATAGATGGATTCCATGTCTGAAGGGTACAAAACCTTTCTTGGAATCTTGCATGTTGAATCGCTTCAAGACAGTATCTATGTATGAAGCTTGCGATAAGCCTATCATCATTTTCTTATGATCTCGAGTGATCTTGATCCCAAGGATGTGATCGGCTTCCCCTAAGTCCTTCATATCAAACTGTTTTGACAGTCATGCCCTCACATCCGACAACACCTTTACATCGTCTCCGATGAGCAGAATGTCATCTACGTATAGTACTAAGAATACCAATGCAGTTCCGACACGCTTTTTATACACACAACTCTCGTACTCATTTTGATCGAACCCGTAAGACTTTATAACTTGATCAAAACTTTGGTTCCAAGCACGGGATGCTTGCTTAATTCCGTAAATGGACTTCTTGAGCTTGCAAACTAGATGTTCTTGGTCTTTTTCAACGAAGCCTTCGGGTTGTTGCATATAGATCTCTTCTTCAAGACTTCCGTTAAGGAAAGCTGTCTTGACATCCATTTGTCAGATCTCAAAATCGAGATATGCAGCTATTGACAAGAGAATATGGATGGACTTAAGCATAACTACAGGTGAAAAGGTCTCCTCATAATCGATCCCTTCTTTCTGAGTGTAACCTTTTGCCACAAGTCTAGCTTTGAAGGTCTCTACCTTCCCGTCCGGTCCTTTTTTTCTCTTGTATACCCACTTGCATCCAATGGATTTGACCTCATTGAGTGGTTCGACTAGCTCCCACACCTTATTGTGATCCATAGAACCCATCTCAGCTTCCATTGCTGTTTGTCAAGAATCTGCATCCTTGTCTTGGATTGCCTCATTGTACGCCCATGGGTCCGATTCATCTTCATCGGGGACCAAGTTCGATGACTCTCCTATCCCCATGAATCTCTCGGACTGTGTAACAACCCTCCCACTACGACGAGGTTCCGGTTGTGTAAGTGTGTCACTTTGTACAGTTGGCATTGAGGTAAGCCCTCTTAGCTCATCTAAGGTAATCTCACTTATGGGTTTTCTATCGTTCATATAGTCCTCTTCCAAAAATCTAAAGTGCGTACTGATTACCACCTTTTGATCTTCGGGACCATATAATATGCACCCTTTCGTTCCCTCGGGGTACCCTTTAAACAACTTAATTCTGATCGTGGATCCAATTTACCGGCTTCCTTGTCAAACACGTATGTCGGATACCCCCAAGATTTTCATGTGTCTTAAAACTAGGCTTGCGCCCGGTCCACAACTCTTTAGGGGTTTTGGGAACCGATTTGGATTGTGCCAGGTTTAGAATGTAAGTTGTTGTTTCCAAGGCATTACCCCAAAACGATTTGAGTAGATCCGTATAACTCATCATCAATCTGACCATTTCTAAAAGAGTTACGTACCTCAACGATGAATTCTTGAACGACTTGTCAGATGAAGGGATTGTATCCCAGTTGACTGCATCCGGAACCCCTCAACAAAATGGGGCTGCAGAACGGATCTGACCATTTCTAAAAGAGTTATGTTTCTTCGTTCTGCAACCCCATTTTGTTGAGGGGTTCCTGGTGCAGTCAACTGGGATACAATCCCTTCATCTAACAAGTAGTTCAAGAATTCATTGCTGAGGTATTCGCCTCCACTATCAGATCGTAGAGACTTGATACATTTTTTCCTATGGTTCTCTGCTTGAGCCTTAAATTCCTTGAATTTATCAAAGGTCTCAGATTTATGCTTCATAAGGTAAATGTATCCATATCTTGAGTAATCATCGATAAAAGTAACGAAATACTCATAACCTCCTCTTTCTTTGATCGACATTGGACCACATACATCAGTATGAACAATTTCTAACACTTCTTTGGCTCTATTCCCCTTGGCTCCGAATGTCTTCTTGGTCATTTTACCCTCCAAACACGATTCGCAGGTTGGAAATGGTTCAACCCGGAGTGACTCCAATGAACCATCTTGGACCAACTTTTGAATCCTTTTTGGATTAATATGACCGAGTCTTAGATGCCATAGAAGTGTTTCGTTCACATCTGTTGAACGTTTTATTTTATAACTCAAAACAGTCGATGTGTTATAGGATGCATTTCGTGAGTGGTGTGCACAGTTAATTGTGTAGAGATTATTCGACAACGTTCCATGACAGATAAACTCATCATTTAGAGCAATGGTAACAACTTTATTAAAAGTAACCAAATATCCATCAAGAAAAAGTTTAGAAACCAAAATTAAATTCTTTCTAAAACTAGGAACGTAAAGAACATCTCTCAAAATTAAAACTTTGTCTTCAAAAGACAACTGCACTTCTCCCACTGCTTCAGCTGCCACTCTCGTAGCATCGCCCAGTGTGATGATGATCTCACTCCCACTAAGTTGTCGGGTCCGCTTGAACCCCTATAAAGTGAAACAAACATGATCAGTGGATCTCGTATCCACTACCCATAAATGGGAAGCATACACCGCTAAACAAGTTTCAACAACTAGTGCATGAGAATTACCTTTCTTTCCATTCCGCTTGGGTTTGGAACAGGCATACCTCCAATGTCCTTTATCACCGTAGTTAAAACATTTCCCCTTAGCTGACTTCTTCACTCCTCCATCTCCCTTCACCTTTCCTTTGCCCTTGGCAACGCTTGAGTTCACTTGCTTTTGGCATTTTGCCTTCTTCTTGTTCTTACCACCCTTTGGCCTAGAAGAAGAAGAAGGATCGTTTGCCATCAAGGCTTGGCTCTGTTGCCCCAATATCGCCTCTGCCGAGACCAAAGCTTGCAACAGATCAGGCAACGTGAACTTCTGATTATTCATTTGGTAGTTCAGCCTGGACTGTTCAAAACTTTTCTGCAGAGAGTGGAGTATGAAATAGATCTGGGTCTCGATGTCATATTCAACGCCAAATACCTCAAGCTTATTGAGGTGAGCCATCATCTGGAGAACTTGCTCCCTTACGGACGTTCCCTCCACCATTCTCATAGAGAGCATGTCCCTCATGGAGATCTGACGAGCCACACGGTTCTGATGTTGGAACATCGCTTTAAGACTTTTCATGATGTCTGCAGCAGTTTAAAAATGTTGATGCTGGTGTTGCAACACATCTGACATAGAAGCCAACATGGTGCACTTAGCCATCTCATTTGACCGCTCCCAGTCAACATAATCTTTCTTATCCGTTTTCGTGGACTCATCAGTTGGCTTTTCGGGTTTTGGGATAGTAAGAACCCAGTTATGATGTTGTGCAGTAAAGACGATAGTAAGTTTTCCATTCCAATCAATGAAGTTTTCACCAGTAAGCAAATTGTCTTTAAGTATATTGAACAGTGGATTAAAAGGTTGCGACATGCTGAACTGAAATAAACAACGATTGTATAAATACAAAACTATCACATAATTCGATCACATGAATCATATTAAAATCTCCAAAAAAAATATGAACATGCATCAGCCAACATCTCAAAATAGTTTAAATAAGCCACGTGGGGTGAGTCATTATTTAAACACATTCAAGCAGGTTACAAACAAGAAAACAGTTACAAACCTTTAATGTCCAAATTAATAGTTGGCTCCCACTTGACCAATATAAAATTGACAGGGACTTCGGGGAAGTATATGTATATAATTTTATACCTAAGTAATAACCATGATTAAATACATAAATATTATTTTGTTTTGAACGGGCCTCGTGGGGAGGGTCATCGTCGCCACTAATAATAATTCACAATCATCCTTACGGAATTTATTTATGTGAAAGATATCTTTTGGCCATCCCGTGGGGGGAATTTATCCAAAAGAATTCACAAATAAATAAATCATGGAGGTCAAAATTAATACAATTTTATTATCCGGAATAAAATTGTCAATTAATTATTTTAAAGCATACTTAGTAATTTCGAAAGTGAGATTTTTCCTAAATAATTTCTCATGCATCACATATTCAATCAAATTAAATAAGCACGAAAAATAAAGCAAACATCAAAACAAAAAATTAAACATATTGGGCACATATATCTAATTGTCACGGTTAATTTTTGTCATGTCTTGATCTCGAGAAAACGTCTTCATAGCCTTCATCCTTCGTCTCGAAAAGCTCCCACTTGACCGCAATAAATCCTTTAAAACGTCCTCCATCTAGGTTTGAGGCGACGTCCGGCATTGGGTAGTTCATGGCCGGAACGCGCATCCGCATCCGAACCGGCCATCCCCGCCCGTCACTCGGCAGCACTCGGCAGAATGAAGATTCGTGTGTGCGCCCGTGCGCGCGCTCTCGCCCCATCGCCCACGAGATCCTTGGTAGCCTGGCCCCATGAGAACGCCATTGCGCATCCAGCCTTCTGCCCTCGCCCGCTCGCGCCCGTCTCTGGGCGCGCATCAGCACGCGCCCGAGCGCTTCCGTGTTCGCCCGTGCGCGTCTCCGCACGCGCCCGTGCATGCCTCGGCCAAGTTTTGCCCGTTTCTCAGCCACGCCAGGGCTTGCGCCCGTGTGCGCAGAGCGCTCTCGGCCAGCCCCGTACACGACCGCCTAGCACTTCGTGCTTTGGCTCGCGTATGTCCGTGCAATTGGTCGTCCATCTTTAATTCTTCGTCTTCGTTTCCGATCCGGTTACAATTTATTTATTTATAAAAATAAATTAACCTAGATCTAGAGTAGTCTATTACATTGATCAAATCAAACAAATCCTAATCTACTCGTGAATTTTCTCACGAGGCAAAATGAATTCGAACGAATCGAATTAAAAACCACAATTTATATGCATGCACACATAAACATTCATCAAATACCATGACAATTGGATACCTGCAAAAAAGATCTAGCAATTCCACTATCCAATTTCAAATTTAATGAAAAACAAATTAAATTACAATTTAAAATTCAGAGCCCGAAACCGAGACTCTGATACCAGTTGTTGGGGAATTAATTGCTCGGATCTATTCGGGGTGAATATTTAAATACAAATTTAATTCTAACAATTATTACTAGCATGAATTAATCCTATATTAATTCAAATAATAATCCAACAACAAATCATGCATATAAACAAGCCACATAAATCCTACGCATGCGGAATTGCTAAGAGTTTACGTGAACTAATCTCTTGGAGTGACAACCGTTGAGAAGATGGATATCCCGTTCACACGAACAAACCCAAAGAGCCTTCTCAAGTATTCCCTCATCCTTGTTCAACAATCCGGTGGAAAGATGTGTTAGTGTTAGTGTCCTAGAGACAATACATTGTATGGACATAATACTAAGATAATGTTCAGTGTTGGTTTAATATTATTGGTTGTTTAATATTAAATGTATGGTGTTACACTTATTAGAATATTATGTTTGATTGTTTGCATTTGTTCTTATATGTGTTACCTTGAATCACTATTGTCGTTGAGATGTGAGAACCCAGACGACTTAAGCATGATTCTCAAATAGACTCGATCAAGGATCATCAAGAATAGGATATTGATGATGCAATGGAGATTGGTGTGCGATCTGCATCATACTCTTAGAGAGTGTAGTAAGATCTCACTTACTACGAGATACTTGGTATCTCATGATGGATGCACAAATATCTTATAAGTTATTGGTACACCTATCCGAGCAACCGTTTGATGTAGTTCCACTATATGTGTCTACGGGTGTTCTCGGTTAGTGTGAGCGATGTGATACTCCTTTGACTTGAGGTCAATACGCACGACATGTGTGGAGTGATGAACTTTGACCATGACCGACGCTTACACCCTTCTATGGGTAGATATGAGTTAGATTGGGTTTATCACGAAGGGTATGTGCGTGGTAGTTGAGCCAAGAATATGATTCATTCCTCAAAGTGGATTTAGAGAGAATATTCATCTTCTCATCATAATTGGATCAAAGTCATTGGTCAATTCTCGTCAACTTGGACTTTGTGGCCAAGTGTGATATAAATGATCAATTAGTGATTGGAGATAATATGATTAAGTTATTTGAATAGACACTTCATCATATTCAAGACTAATCGAGTATTCGTGAATGAAAGGAGGAAATCGTAATAGCCCATGTTACAGTTAAAGGTAGTTGCACGTTTTTCGCAAGGTACCTCATATATTGAGAATGTCTGATTTATTGTCTAGGGTTCAATTAAGACCGTTAGTTTGACTAATTGCTCGATATATGAGGGCCTATGGGTAACAACAAGTAACTCTCGTGTACAGATTATAGTTGGTTGATTAAGTATTAAATTGGATTTAATATTTAATTTATGGAGAATTAATAATATATTAATTTAGAATTAATTATTATCACTATCTAATTAAATTATATTTAATTAAATAGGAATCCCAAATAATATTATGAAATATTATTGTAGGAAAATATCCGTAGGGAAAAACATATCTTTGAGATTTGTTTTGCAAGATTAGGAATTATCTTCCTAATAAAGATGGCTTAGGATTTAAGCCAATCTCTCCCTATATATATGACATCCCGGGATTCATTATTTACTACAACAAGAAAACCTAGTTTTTCCATAAAATCTAGAATAGGAATTTTCCTAGTAAATTTCGTCTCAGATTCAACGCTGGCAAATCTGTGCAAATTTATCCACTGGGATTACGTGGATACCGTAGTTGAGAAATCTGCTATAGAATTGCTGTAAGATTTCTCGTTATGATTATTCGTTTTTATGCAATTAACTGTCCATTTTGATTTGATTCTAGGCGGCGCGCCACCGGAATCTAGACAAACCAGTGGCGCAAGAAGGCGAATTAAGGGGGGCCGATTTCTGGGTTTTCGAATAAGAGGGTCAAACCCAGAATATACATATGCACACATTGAAACAGTATTAATCGGTGCAACACGCACTGAAACCAATTAAAAAAAATTCCTTTTTAATTCTAAAAAATATGCGATTAATCAAGTGCCTGGAGCTCTGATACCACTGTTGGAATTTAGAGGCACGTAAACACGTAATACATGCACAGCGGAAATAAACAGTTCACCAACAACGAACAATTAATTGCATAATTAAATACGATTAAACGTAAACAAAATTCTTACAGCAATTCGTACACGAATTCCTCAACTATGGTATCCACGTAACAGTCGTTTACTAATCTGCACAGATCTGTCAGCTAGGAAAATTCTAATTTAGAGATTTTATGGAGAAAATATGAACTCACTTATTATGAATTCACAAGAGCTCATATATATAGGAAAGACCCAACTTAAGTCTTAAGCTAACCTTTATTAAGAAAAATCCTAATAAAATAAATCTCTTAGATTTATTTCCCACATATAAAATCTCTACGGATTTAATTCCATGTATATCAAATCTTTACGGATTTGATTCCATATATATTAAATCCTACAATAATAATATTCCATATATTATTATTGGGAATTCTATTTAATTAAATCTAATTTAATTAAATAGTAATAATAATTAATTATATATATAATTATTATTATATTCTTCATAAATTAAATATTAATATCCAATACAATATTTAATCAACCAACTATAATTAGTAAACAACTGTTACTTGTTATGTGACTCATAGGCCCTCATATATAGAGCGATTAGTCAAACTAACGGTCTTAATTGAACCCTAGACAATAAATCAGACATTCTCAATATATAACCTACGTTGCGAGAAATGTGCAACTACCTGTAACTGAAACATGGGCAATTACGATTTCCTCCTTCCATTCGCGAATACTCGATTAAGTCTTGAACATGATGAAGTGTCTATTCAAATAACTTAATCAAATTGTCTCTAATAATTAATTGATCGTGTATATCACACTTAGCCACAAAGTCTAAGTTGACGTGCATCGACCGATGACTTAGATCCAACTATGACGAGAAGTTGAGTATTCTCTCTAAATCCACTTTGAGGAATGAATCCTATTCTTGGCTCAACTACCACGCACATGCACTTCGTGATGAACTCAATCCAAGCCATATCTACCCATGGAAGGGTGCAAGCGTCGGTCATGGTCAAAGTTCATCATCCCACACATGTCGTGCGTGTTGACCTCAAGTCAAAGGAGTATCGCATCGCTCCCACAAACCAAGACACCCGTAGACACATATAGTGAAACTACATCAAACGGTTTCTCAGATGGGGTATACCAATACCCTCTAAGGTATTTGTGCATCCATCATGAGATAGAGATACCTAGTATCTTGTAGTAAGTGAGATCTTACTACGCTCTCTAAGAGTATGATGCAGATCGCACACCAATCTCCATTGCATCATCAATATCCCATTCTTGATGATCCTTGATCGAGGCTTTTTGAGAATCATGCTTAAGTCATCTGAGTTCTCACAAACTCAATGACAGCAATGACTCATGGGAACACTTGTATGAATAAATGCAAACAATCAAACATAATATTCAAACAAGTGTATTGTCATACATTATTATTAAGTGAACTATAACATTAAATCAAACTGAATATCATCTAGTATTGTGTCCTTACAATAGATTGTCTCTAGGACACTAACACTATCAGTCTGTGGACCATTGCCCACTCTAGCTAGGGGTCAATTCGGATACTTCATAACTTTTATTGATGATTTCTTGAGGTACGGGTATGTGTATTGTATGAGACATAAATCCGAATCGTTTGAGAAATTCACGGAGTTTAAAGCTGAAGTAGAGAAGAACTTGGTAAGAGTATCAAGATTCTTCGATCAGATCGAGGAGGTGAATATCTTAGCCATGACTTCACTGATTACTTGAAGTTACATGGAATCCAGTCACAATGGACTCCTCCCGGAATACCTCAGATGAACGGTGTGTCCGAAAGGAGAAACCGAACCCTGTTAGACATGGTGAGGTCCATGATGAGTTTTTCCTCTCTTCCGACATTCTTATGGGGATAACAAACCTCAATTTACATTCTGAATAGGATTCCATCCAAATCAGTTGAGCATACACCATATGAATTACGGTATGGCAAGAAGCCAACTTTCTTACATATCAAGACATGGGGTTGCCCCGTGATTATGAAAAAGATGCTCACCGACAAATTGGAATCCAAAGGTGAAAAGGGTTATTTTGTAGGATATCCTAAGGAAACTAAAGGATATTACTTCTATCTACCGGAGAAACAATCAGTGATTGTATCTAGGCAGACCAGATTCCTCGAGGAAGACTATGTCATCAAGGAACAATGCCATAAGATGATAGAACTTGAAGAAATTCAAGAACCACAAACTAACAAGGAGACTGATGCCTTGTCAAAGAAACATGACAAAGAATCAGTGGAGCATTTAGCAGCTCACATGGTGGAAATTTGTCACTAAGTGATCCTCTTTCAGCCAGTGAGAGCTTAATTGGGAGTTGCATTGCCCGAACAACGAACTCGAAGTAGGCTGAAAGAGAACAACATAGTTCAAACTCCTGCTCAAGAGGCATCCAGAAGTGCTCAAGGAGCATCCGAAAGTGTCGCTCTTGAGGCCTCCCTGGTCAACGATGAAATCGTTGTACCACAAAATTTTCACGATCAGAATGTGCGGCCTGAACAACTACAACTCTGTAAGTCTACTAGAGTACGTAATCCGATCACTAAATATTATGGTTTCCTCGTGGAGAAACATGATGACATGGAGATATCGGATAAAGACAAACCTAGAAATTACACTAAGGCAACATTAGATGTTGACTCAAAGAAGTGGCACGAAGCCATGAAATCTGAGATGGACTCGATGTACACTAATCAAGTTTGGGACTTGGTTAAGTTGCCGAAAGGGGTCAAACCTATAGGTTGCAATTGGGTCTACAAGTGAAAGACCAATGCAAATGGCAAGGTACAAATCTACAAGGCTAGGTTTGTGGCGAAAGGTTATAGCCAACGTGAAGGCATTGACTATGAAGAGACTTTCTCACCAGTTGCTAAGATCAAGTCCATTCAAATTTTACTTGCGGTAGCAGCACACCTTGATTACGAGATTTGGCAGATGGATGTCAAAACAACTTTCCTCTGTGGCAACATTGATAAGGAAGTGTTTATGACTCAACCGAAAGGTTTTATATCAAAGCCAAAATCCAATCTTGTGTGCAAGCTTAAACGATCCATTTATGGATTGAAGCAAGCTTCTAGGAGTTGGAATATCCGATTTGATGAGACTGTCAAATCATTTGACTTCATCAGAAATTTGGAAGATCTGTGCGTCTATTGAAAATGCAATGGGAAGAATATTGTCTTCATAGTTGTGTATGTCGATGACATACTGATTATGGGAAACAATGTCCCACTCATGCAGTCCGTGAAAGAATGATTGTCAAAGACCTTCATGATGAAGGATCATGGTGAAGCCTGCTATATCTTAGGGATAAAGATCCATATGGATAGATCCAAGAAGATGTTGGGGCTGTCACAGTCCACCTACGTAGATAAGGTGTTGAAGCAATTCGCGATGGAGAACTCTAAGAGGTCTCTACTGGCATGTCATCGGATAAAACTGTCTAAGAAGGATTGTCCTTCCACAGACGCTGATATCAAGCACATGAAGGACATACCATATGCATCTGCAATTGGGTCCATCATGTACTCCATGACTTGCACTAGGCCAGATTTGGCCTTCGCTGTCAGCACCACTGGTGGATACCAACAGAATTCAGGTGAACCTCACTGGATTGCTGTCAAGACATTCTTAAGTACCTCAGACGTACTAAAGATTGCTTCTTGGTCTATGGAGGTCAACCAGAGCTAGTTGCTACTGGTTATGCGAAAGCAAGTTTCCAGTCTGACTGTGATGAATACAAATCTCAGTCAGCCTATGTGTTCACTCTCAATGGTGGGGCGGTTAGTTGGAATAGTTCCAAACAAGAGACTACCTCGGACTCAACAACCGAAGCTGAGTACATTGTTGCGGCGGAAGCTGCCAAAGAGGTTGTCTGGATAAAACAGTTCTTAAATGAACTAGGGGTAGTTCCGAGTGTCAGGAGTCCAATAAAGTTGTATTGTGACAACACTGGTGTGGTTGCGCAAGCAAATGAATCGAGATCCAATAAAAGAAACAAGCATGTACCGAGGCGTTATCACTTGATAAGAGAGATAATCACTAGAGGAGAGATAGAGTTAGAGAGTGTTCCCACGGAAGATAATTTGGCTGATCCTTTCACCAAAGCTTTGAGTAATCATGTACACACTAGATATTTCAATGGTCTAGGGGTTAGGCATATAGGTGATTGGCTCTAGTTCAATTTGGAGATTTTTAGTGTTAGTGTCCAAGAGACAATCCTTTGTATGGACATAATACTAAAATACTATTCAGTGTTGGTTTAATATTATTGGTTGTTTAATATTAAATGTATGGCGTTACACTTATTAGAATATTATGTTTAATTATTTGCATTTGTTCTTATCTGTGTTCCCTGGAATCACTGTTGTCGTTGAGATGTGAGAACTCAGATGACTTAAGCAAGATTCTCAAATAGCCCCGATCAAGGATAATCAAGAATGGGATATTGATGATGCAATGGAGATTGGTGTGCGATCTGCGTCATACTCTTAGAGAGTGTAGTAAGATCTCACTTACTACGAGATACTAGATATCTCATGATGGATGCACAAATACCTTAGAGGGTATTGGTACACTCATCCGAGCAACAGTTTGATGTAGTTCCACTATATGTATCTACGGGTGTCTCAGTTAGTGGGAGCGATGCGATACTCCTTTGACTTGAGGTCAATACACACGACATGTGTGGAGTGATGAACTTTAACCATGACTGAAGCTTACACCCTTCCATGGGTAGATATGGCTTGGATTGGGTTCATCACGAAGGGCATGTGCGTGGTAGTTGAGCCAAAAATAGGATTCATTCCTCAAAGTGGATTTAGAGAGAATACTCATCTTCTCATCATAATTGGATCAAAGTCATTGGCCAATGCACGTCAACTTAGACTTTGTGGCCAAGTGTGATATAAATGATCAATTAATGATTGGACATAATATGATTAAGTTATTTGAATAGACACTTCATCATGTTCAAGACTAATCGAGTATTCGTGAATGAAAGGAGGAAATCGTAATAGTCAATGTTACAGTTATAGGTAGTTGCACATTTCTCTCAACGTACCTCATATATTGAGAATGTCTGATTTATTGTCTAAGGTTCAATTAAGACTGTTAGTTTGACTAATCGCTCGATATATGAGGGCATATGGGTCACACAACAAGTAACTCCCGTGTACGGATTATAGTTGGTTGATTAAGTATTAAATTGGATTTAATATTTAATTTATGGAGAATTAATAATATATTATTTAAAATTAATTATTATCACTATTTAATTAAATTAGATTTAATTAAATAGGAATCCCATATAATATTATGTAATATTATTGTAGGAAAATATCCGTAGGGAAAAATATATATTTGAGATTTGTTTTGCAAGATTAGGAATTACCTTCCTAATAAAGATGGCTTAGGATTTAAGTCAATCTCTCCCTATATATATGACATCCCGGGATTCATTATTTACTACAACAAGAAAACCTAGTTTCTCCATAAAATCTAGAATAGGAATATTCCTAGCAAATTCCGTCTCAGATTCAACGCTGGCAAATCTGTGCAAATATGTCCACGGGGATAACGTGGATACCGTAGTTGAGATCTGCTATAGAATTGTTGTAAGATTTCTCGTTATGATTATTCGTTCTTGTTTATGCAATTAACTGTTCGTTGTTGGTGAACTATTTAATTCTGTTGCGCATGTATTACATGATTACGTGCCTCTATATTCCAACAAGATACTCGCGAACAATTTAACAAAAGGGAAAAATAAAATTTTATTGCACCACCTTTGTGGATTTCTAATTTTTCCAACACATGTAATTGCCTTGGGGATGACAAATTCATCCCCTATTTATAATATATGTGGTGGCCGATTTTTTGCTATAAAATAGGAAGGAAAAAATCTTTTTCTTGATCTCCAAGAAATCTTGAATATATCTCATATATTATTTTCTCCATAATTAAATATTTCACAAAATCCCACCTCCTCATATTATGGAGATTTTCTAAAAAAACTCACCTAAATAGGGAAGAAATAGGATCTTTGACTTTTCTTGAATTTATGGGATAATCTTGTATTCAAAGAATATATATTCCATAAAATCTTTCCAAGAAAATCAAGAAAATCTTTTCTCTTTCTTCCTTTAGATTTTTCGAAAAATTTGAAAAAATAAGCAACAATAATTTATTTTATTTTAAACATCTTTTTTCAGTTATTGAACTTTATCTTTGGGCTACTTGAGGGGCCTTTAGGAGAATTAAGATTGGACCTTCCATTGGACCTTGAATTATCAATATTGAGCCGCAATATTATTCAAGCCCATAAATATTAATTAATCCCACTACATAATTAATATTGCACTATCCATCTTAACTCATATTAGTGTTAATATGGCTCCCGATTATTATTTCCCGTGTTTAAGATTATCCAGTCCATTAATTAATCCAAGCCACTGAAATAGCTCCACATTAATTAATATCTTTTTCCTTGGAGTAAGGTCAGCTCAACATTATTATCCATACCGGAAATTAATTTCACTCGCAAGATTTGGTATGATAAAACTTCTGAGCCCACCAGGTGGACAAATCAAGCAAGATGTACTTGCACACAATTTTTCGTATTAAATCTTAGCAATTGTCATGTAACTAATAATATTGTCCAAGATATAAGGTATTGAATCACATTGATTCTCTACCCATCATAAGTTAAAGCAATAGATATTAATTTCACACGATCCTATTTAAGGGACGGGGATTAAGAAATAACTAACCACTGAGGTCTAGTTCTTCTATATTCAGTACTAAAGAATTTATCCTCTTGTAGGTTCTATTCAGCGCATCATAATGCACTAGTGCAATCTCTTGGTCAAGACAAGTCAATCTGAGCCTTGCACTTCAACCTTTCACGATGGATTGTTCATTTTCATCTGGGTTGTGAATTCTGTAATTTTGGTTACAAGGGACTGTTAATTTAATCTTCTGTGATCTGGTATCACTAAATTAACTACAATGTAACACGTACTATTTATTGAACAATTATTCAGTAAATATATATAACATTCAATCATATTTAAAGCAACAGTGATAAATAATTTATTTCAGCAAATAAGACATAAATTCAGTTTGGTTATACAAAGTAAAAGCATACTTTCCAGTATAACCCCAACACCACCAACAAAACACCGCCCCATTGCTTGTTTTCGTCACTATCCCGGACCACCATCACGCCGATCGCGACCCTCCAGCTACAGTTCGGTTTTAGCACTGCTCCTTCGCGGTACACAACGCCTCAATCGACGTCTCTCTATGTTGCCCTCATTTAGACTGCACACTCAATCGCGAGCTTCCGCCACCCATCTCCTCCCAAGTCTGTTTCCTCGATGTAAGTAAAAGATTTTATTCACCGTGAAGATAATTGACAGATTACAAATTAATTTATACACATAAGAGATACCTAAGCTAGGAAATAAATTAATGTACATTTAATTTACAATCAATCGTAATAAAGTCAAAATATGCACTCCTATGTTTAAGGCAAGAAATCAAGAGTATTATTTCTTGCTATCATCCCCCCTCAAGCAAGACGTGGGATGAGGTCCAACTCGAAGCTTGGATCTGAAGAACTCGAAGAGTGGACGTGGCAAGGACGTCGTAAATATGTCTGCAATCTGTAACTCTGAAGTAACAAATTCAGTGATGAGTTTTCCTGATGAAACCAACTCTCGGACAAAATGATAGTCAATATCAATATGTTTGGCACGTTTATGAGATGCCAGATTTTGACTAAGGAAAACAGCACTGTTGTTATCACACAAAAGTCGGGAAGGAGTAGAAGAATGTATGGTCTGTTCGGGTTATACTGGAAAGTATGATTTTACTATGTATAACCAGACTGAATTTCTATCGTATTTGCTGAAATAAATTATTTATCACTGATGCTTTAAATATCATTGAATGTTACACATATTTACTACATAATTGTTCAATAAATAGTACGTGTTATATTGTAGTTAATTTAGTGATACCAGATCACAAAAGATTAAATTAATAGTCCCTTGTAACTAAAAATACAGAATTCACGACCCAGATGGAAATGAACAAACCATCGTGAAAGGTTGAAGTGTAAGGATCAGATTGACTTGTCTTGACCAAGAGATTGCACTAGTGCATTATGATGCACTAAATGAGACCTACAAGAGGATAAATTCTTCAGTACTAAATATAGAAGAATTAGACCTCAGTGGTTCATTATTTCTTAATCTCCGTCCCTTAAATAGGATCGTGTGGAATCACTAACCATTGCCTTGACTTATGATGGGAAGAAAATCAGTGAGATTCATTACCTTGTATCTTGGGCAATGTCATTTGTTACACGACGATTGCTAAGATTTAATATGGTGAAACGTGTGCAAGTGCGCCTTGTTTGATTTGTCCCCTTGGGAGGCTCAAAAGTTTTATCATACCAAATCTTGCAAGTGGAATTAGTTTTCGGTATAGATAATAATGTTGAGCCGTTCCTTGACCAAGGAAAAAGATGTTAATTAATATGAAGCTATTTCAGTGGCCTAAATTAATTAATGGACTGGATAATCTTAAACATGGGAAGTAATAACCGGGAGCCATATTAACAATAATATGGGTTAAGATGGATAGTGCAATATTAATTATGTTGTGGGATTAATTAATATTTATGAGCTTGAATAATATTGTGGCTCAATATTGGAAATTCAAGGTCCAATAACTGAAAAATGTGTTTAAAATAAGATAAATTATTGTTGCCTAATTTTTCAATAATTTTCAAAAATAAATTAAAGGAAGAAAGAGAAAAGATTATCTTGGAAAGATTTTATGGAATATGTATTCTTGGAATACAAGATTATCCCATGAATTCAAGAAATGTCAAAAATCATATTTCTTCCCCATTTAATGGGATATTTTCGAAAACCCCTTAATATAAGGAGGTGGGATTTTTGTGGAATATTTTAATTATGGAGAAAAGAATATATTGGATATATTCAAGATTTCTTGGAGATCAAGAAAAAGATTTTTCCATCTTATTCCAAGGCCAAAAATTCGACCACCCCTAGTATTATAAATAGGGGATGAATTTTTCATCCCCAATGCAATTCCATGTGTTGGAAAAATTAGAAATCCACAAAGGTAGTGCAACATAATTTTATTTTTTCTTTTGTTAAATTGTTCGCTAGCATCCTACCACCGGATTGTTGGACAAGGACGAGGGAATACTTGAGAAGGTCTTTTGGTGTGTTCGTGTGAACGGGATCCATCTTCTCAACGGTTGTCACTCCGAGAGGTTAGTTCACGTAAACTTCTAGCAATTCTGTATGCGTAGGATTTATGTGACGAATTTGTATGCATGATTTGTTGTTGAATTATTATTTGAATTAATATAGGATTAATTCATGCTAGTAATAATTGTTATAATTAAATTTGTATTTAAATATTCACCTCGAATAGATCCGGGCAATCCATTCCCCAACATGGTCAGCTCCTTGAGCAATTAAATAATCTCAGAAGCAGCATTAGCAAGTGCCCGATATTCAGAGTCACAATTGGAACGGGAGACAATGGGCTGCTTTTTAGCACTCTATGAAACTAAGTTTCCACCAAGAAAGATTGAATAACCATAAGTAGATCGTCTCGTCTCAAGGCATCGAGCCCAGTTAGCATCAGTATATCCGACTATAGTAGGTGGGGATCCACGAGAGAAGGAAAGACCAAAGGAAGCCGTGTATTTGACGTAACGAAGTATTCGTTTCACCGCCTGAAAATGATTTGTGGTAGGCTTTAGAAGGAATTGACTGAATAGGTTTACAGATATCAGGACAAGTAATGGTGAGATACTAGAGTGCTCCAACCAAAGAACGATACAATGTAGGATCACCAAATGAATTTTCATCAGAGGATATATAACTGAAAACCTAGTGCCAAAGGTGTAGAACGGGCTTAGAGTCCTCCAAACGAGCACGTTTCAGGATGTCATGTGCATACTTAGCCTGATTAAGAAACAAACCATCAGTAGTGAAGGTGACCTCGAGACCAAGAAAGTAACTCAGCTTGTCAAGGTCTTTGATAGCAAATTCCTGATGAAGTCGAGAGATGAAAGAAGCAAGCTTATCCGACATATTTCCTGTAAGGATGAAATCATCAACATACACAATAAGATAAATGATACACTTATCCCGAATAAAGATAAAAAGAGATGAGCCTAAACGACTACAAGAGAAACCAATGCTGAAAAGAAAATTACTTAGTCGTTGGAACCAAGAACGGGGAGCCTGCTTGAGCACATATTAAGCTTTCTTTAGTCGACAAACATGATGAGGGAATCGAGAATCAGCATAACCTGGGGGTTGTTCCATGAAAACAGGCTTGTGAAGAACACCATTAAGGAATACATTTTTGACGTCTAACTGATGTAAAGGCCAATTATGCATGACAACCAAAGAGAGAACGATACGAACGGTAGAGGCTCATATCACTGGACTAAAATTATGATCAAAATCAAAACCTGGTAGTTGAGTGAAACCCTGAGCCACAAAACAAGCTTTGTGATGATCGACGGAGCCGTCAGCCAAAAACTTTGTACGAAACACCCATTTAGACCCAACAACATTTGTACTTGGTGGACGAGGCACAAGAGCCCAAGTATTATTGGAGTGTAAAGCAGAAAGCTCCTATCCATAGCAGCAAGCCACTCAGGATGTTTTGCAGCCGATTTGTAACCCTTTGGCTCACGAACTGCAACAAAAGCATGGAACAGAGGTGTTTGAGCATAATATGTTAAGTGCTTGGGTTTAAAAATACCATTCTTAGCTCTTGTCATCATAGGATGAGATGGTGGAGGTGGTGGAGCAAGATCCGCTACTACATGTGGCGGGTTATCAATGATAGGTGATTGAGGCGGCTCATCAAGAGGTTCAGGAATTTTGACCTCATCGTCATCATAACAGATAACAAGGAGTCAAAGACGCAGGAGCATGAGAGAATGACTATAATGTTGGTGAAGGAAGACGAATAGGCTCCAGAAACTCAGTAAGAGGAGTTAATGCGCGAGATGGGCTGCAAGAATCTTTTGAGAATGGGAAACAAAGTTCATCAAACTTTGCATGTCGAGTTATGTATGTGCGGAAGGAAACAGAATCTAAACACCAAAACCCTTTACGAATGCTGCTATAACCCATAAAAACACAAGGCACACTTCGAGGCTCAAACTTATCAGCAACATAATCCCGAAGACAAGGAAACACACGACGTCCAAAAGGATGAAACAAGCTGTAGTTTGGAGCCACATAATATAGGATCTCATAAGGAGATTTACCACCAATGACCGAAGAAGGAAGACGGTTGATAGTGTAAACTGCACTACTGAAAGCATCCACCCAAAACTTTGATGGAACATGAGAGTGAAACATCATGGCCAGCCCAATTTCAGTAATGTGTATGTGCTTACGTTCAGCCCTTCCATTTTGAGCAGGTGTGTAGGGACAAGAATTATTATGACGGATTCCTGAATCATGGAAAAACTTTTGGACACGATTATTCGTAAATTCTATCCCTCCATCACTCTGAAAATCTTTGATAGTGCAACTGAACTGATTCGTGACAAAATTGTTAAATTGAATTAAAGTATCATAGAAATCAGACTTCTGTTTTAGAGGATAGAACCAAGTGAATCGAGAATAGTCGTCTATAAAAATCACAAAATATCGATAACCAGAAATAGAAGTAACAGGTGCTGGTCCCCACAGGTCACAGTGCACTAAATCCAAAACACGAGTAGATCGTTTATTATTCAAAGTAAATGGTAAACATTTGCTTTTAGCCTGTTCATAGAGGAAACATAATCCAGGCTTAGACAAAATAGAAGTAATAGTAAAATGTCCAAGTTTTTGTAAAAGAAAGATAACATCAAAGTGCACATGTCCTAATCTAGAGTGTCATAACTCGAAAGAGGCAGAAAGTCTAGGGGGAACACGTGTAGCAGCAAGAGCTTGAACTAGAGCATCAAGCACATATAAACCATCTCTACATTTACCACGGGCCAATATGGCCTTGGAATGGCGTGCCTGAATAATAAACGAGGCATCGGTAAACACAACATCAACTGTAGAATCAGTGGTCAGGCTCACATATAATAAGTTCTTAGTTATCCTTGGAACGACTAGTATGTCATGTAATACAAGGTCACCAATTGAACATTCACCAATATGAGAAATATCCAAACGACTACCATCACCAACTGTAGTATAACCCGAATCAGAATAAGCAGCATAATTAGTAAGAGTAAACAAACTAGATGTCATATGTGCAGATGCACCCGTATCGAGATACCAATCTGAAGTCTGAGAAGGAGACATCGAACAATTTGCGTAAAAACACTTGAAAGAAGGTGAGAGAGCTTGATGTTGCTAATCGGATGAATGAGGGTGTGATACGGTAGTGTATCGAGTTTGGTGCCATTGATGGTGATGAGATAAAATGTGAAGAAAAAAAATTGGGAAGTAGTTATGTGAATCAACTATATAAATTTGCGAAGTTATAATAAGAGAAAGAGTAGGATAGAGATTATGATAAAGATGGAGATTAAAGGCGTGAGTGCACGCCTGCGTGAGAAAAATAATTTTAGGGTTTCTGGTATTTTAAAACTGATACCATGTAAGTGAAATATTTTATTCACCGTGAAGATAATTGACAGATTACATACTAATTTATACACATAAGAGATACCTAAACTAGGAAATAAATTAATGTACATTTAATTTACAATCAATCAATAATAAAGTCAAAATATGCACTCCTATGTTTAAGGCAAGAAATCAGACTATTATTTCTTGCTATCACTTTCGACAACTCGTCATCCCATTTGCCACATAATTGGATTTTTTCAGACGCCGCCATGCGCAAAGTAACATTGGGACCTGAATGGCCGTTCTTGGAGATCAGATCAAAAATTTTGTTGTACAAAATCTCACTAATGGACTATTTGGGCCTGGACAATTTTTTCAAGACTTTGGAGAATTTGATTTTTGGCCCGAAGTTAATAACTATTATTTTTTTCATCATTTATGATAATTATTTTGCCACTTTTCTAAAACCCTCACTTGCTTATCGTCTCAAGACCTTAGGCCACGTCCGTACGACATATATTTTTGAGGTCAAATGTCTAGAGGCATTATTTTAATTTATTAAAGAAGAGATCAACTCCGATGTCTTCAACGTTAAACACCTCGTTCCTTTCGCTCATGGAGATGTGACCCAATCAAATTCGAAGGCGACTCTTCCCCCAAAAGGGAAGAATGATGGAGATGTGTCGCAAATTAATTAGAATATTCATTTTTTTTCTTATTTATTATTTTCCTATTTAATTTTTAGCATCCAGAATATTTCTTGATGATATGTTTTCTTGGTCATTAAGTTAGATATTACTTTTGTTGTCCTAGATTTTATTATAAATAGGTCTCTCCTATTTAGTTGTGTGTCAGTTTTTTAATATTAACGATATTGATATTATTCTCTTGTATGGTCTAACCTTGCCCATAGTATCGCATCATTTTCACAGCGTCACTTTCATACTTAGTACAATATATTTATCGTATGATTAGTCAATAAGATTGAAAGTTACAAATGAAATTTGCATTAATAAAGTAATTTGAAGATGAGTGGGTCCCTATACACCTGCTCCGTGGTGTATTTTTTAAACATATAACTTGTTGCACTGAAGCATACAACTTGTTTATACTGAAACTTGCAACATGTTTTCGTAAAACAAGTGACATGTTTCAGTGTAAACAATTTGTTTGTTTTAGTGCAACACGTACATTGTGTGTTTCAAAAATACAATATGAAATGCATGGTGCTCTGGTGCATGGGGCACATAAACTAAATTTGTATCATCTTTCTAGATTAATTAAAGACAACTAAGTACTTTTTTAAGTACTCACAAAATAAGATACGAAGTTATGAACATAAGTAAAGCCTAGGGCCCGTCGTGTGGTCTGTGGTGGACTAGAAAAAGTAGCTGCCTTTGTGCTTGAAATGTTACATCGACATCTCTACCTAATTATGGATCTAACAAATGCTAATCAAATTAAATTGTGTGTTGTATATAAATGTATTGGAATAATTTAAAACTATGGAATTCCTAACGATGACTATCATGTGACTGAAAAGATATTCCGACGACATAGTTTAGGAACATGAGAATTTCTTATTAGTACTTATATATATGTTCACTTTTTAATGAACATGATTAATTATAAAATGTTTCATTTGCAGATTAGTTTTCCTTGTTTTTTTTTGACAGAACGTTTTCCTTGTTATATATGGCTAGAAAAGAAGAATATAGTTTACTTAAGTATCTCTTTTCTTTGGACACAACTATATAGAAGTGAAGATTAATTTTTAAGATCTTATAGCTAGGCAACGAAATACATAGACACGCATATACATAGACACAATTACTTTATTATTATTATTTGAGATTTTATTAAAAAAGTCAATAAATTCAAAATAATTCTCTTGGCTTCTTATTTCTAATTCTTGAGGGAGAGGGTCCCTTAGGGCTGAGGATATCTGTCATTGAATTATAATAAACTAATATTGCATCCGTATTAACGCATCATTGTTATCACCAAACATTTTAAATATTAAATATTATTTTAAATTAATATAATTTTTAATTTTTATATTGACATATTATAATATTATTTATATTCATAATAATGCAAATTTTAAATTAAAATTTTAATATTTTTAAATTCATTTAATTTTGTTAATAACAACATCGATTTGTTTAAGAAAATTCTCTGAAAAAAAGAATTAATATTCTTTATTATATAATTTTTTTTTTTGAGTTATTTGCCAAAAGTATCACCACCTTTAAGGTTTTTATCAAATATAATACATTTTTTTCTTTGCAATTCAAGACACCACCTTTTTAAGTTATGTTATTTGAAGCATCTCTCAATTTTTTGGCAATAATTAAGTGAGATGGCTATTGGAGTTGACATAAATGATCATATAGATATCAAGAGTAATGAATAAAATGATTTTTTTTAAGAAAAATAATATCTAAAAAATATTTTTAAATATTCAAGAATTTGGAGCTGCGATTTGGTGGGCGATGTAGCGTCTTCTTTTAAGTTTTTTGGGAAAAATAATAAGAGCTTATTTTTTGTTAGGATAAGTTTTGGAGGTCCGATTCCTAAATTTTAAAATATTATTTTAGATATTATTTTTCTTTGAGAAAAATGAAAAATATACTATTATTCACCAATCATGGCAACATACATGGACATCTATGTAGCAACTCCAACAACCACATTATTTAATTATTTTCAGAAAATGGGCAAATGCTTCAAATTGTAAAATTTTATAAGGTGGTGTCTTGAATTGCAAAGAAAAAAAAATGATATGTTGTACTACCTCCGTCCCTAGTTGTTTACCCCTTTCAAAAAATAGTCTGCCACAATATCTCAAAATTACATCTTATATCATTACTTTTATAAAAAAAAAATATCTACTTTAGTAATAAAATAGAAAGAACTACAATACCTTCAATCAAAAATCACTTTATCACTTTAAATACTACTCCCTCCATCCCAATCAGAAACTCGTGCCAAAAGCAAAGAGGTAAACAACTATGGGACGGAGGGAGTACTTGATAGAAACCCTAAGAGTGGTGATTTTTTTTTTCAATTAACACTTTTTTTTACATTTATTGTATTAATGTTATGATGTATCAATAACAAAGTTCAAGTATTGATGTAATATTTATATTCAATATAACAATATCAATAAATTTTAAAAATATATAATTTTGGCATATATTTTACTAAATTAAATTAAAAAAATTTACAACAAATAGTTTATACCAGTATCTTGTTATAATATAAAAATTCAAAAATATATATATTTATGTATATAAGATGTTTAATATTTTCATGTTAAGCATTATTTTGACAATCAGTAGGCTCATTATGAAGTGTTAGAGAAAATATAATATTTCCATCGCCCCGTTCTTATTTGATCATTTACTATTTCTACGGATTTTAATGTAGAAGTTATTTATTATTATTAAAGAAATAACATTGCTTTTGGTGAGGGTTAAATGGTAAAGTAATGACATTTGTGTAAATTAAAGGAGATAAAGTACATTAGTCTGAAAAATATAATGGCATAGGGTGTGTAACATTGAGATGTTTGAGGAGTATAGATAAAAAGGAAAAAATTGCTTTATTGCTATTTATAAAAATGTTCAAATAAGAATGAGAATGGGGTTAATTCATTTTATGTATAATAATTTAAATAATTAATATTGTAATAATTCTACATAAAAATGAATTTAACAAAAATAAAACATCATGAAAAAGTGTGATGTTTGTATATTTATTTATTATTATAGAAAAAATACATTTTTCGTGATACTACGATTATGTTTATCATTATGGCATAATAAGATTTTCAAACCGAAGAGGTTTTTTATCCAGTAAACAATGATATAATTGTCATGACTAAAAATGGACTTCTGCAAAAATTATCTAACATGAGAAAAAAATTGTCCTTAACTGTTATTTATAGACATAACATGTGAAACAATCAACAAAAATTATCTTCGTTGAAATTTTGAACGATAATCTACGACCAGAAGGAGTCAACGTAAGCCTAGGTATCAAAGTTGGCATTACTTCCCGTTAGAACATTAGCTTCAAAAATTATATCACTTATCCTCATAATAAGCAATCTACATATTTGTTGGGATATTTTAGTTTTGATGAATTACGCCAAAACATTATCAACTTGTGTTATTGAAGCTGATTTACAGATAACTAGTTGGGGGGGAACGAGAGAACAAATTGAGGGGGAACTCACGAAATCGGGCGTAGATGATCGAGATCGACGAGGTCATGATTTAGACCGATCGAGATCAGATGAGTAAGATGAGTTCCGGAGTTAACTGATGAGCTGAGCAAAATCGGAAGAGAAGAAAAGCTAAGCCACCGATCGGATGACCGAAATGATCCGATCGATGATCGAAGAACAAATCAGTGATATGGTGATCGGAAGAGCTAAGCAAGCCGATCGTAAATAAACCCACCGCATATCGTAAGAGATGGTTGCGGTCGAAGAGGAGCAGATGAGACCGACGAGATCGACGTGATCAAGATCGAGATATGAAGATGAAGCGGATGATCAAGATCGACGTGATTGAGATCGACAAAGCTAAACCGATATGCTAACCTAATATGCTAACTCGATGTACTAATCGATGCAGATAAATTGATATGTCGACTGATGCTATAATCGATCCGGGTCATGTGAGCCGACCGATCAAAGTAGAAGAAATCGATATCGAAAAACCGTAAATGCATACCGGATCAGAAAGAAGTCATCGTAAGAGAAGTCATCCAAGTCATATTCACCGAGAATCGTAACCGCTAATGATCGCTTAGCTCGAGTGTTAGTGACTGAGGGTCGATGTCCAAGACGTAAGAATCGAACTCGGTCACCGAAAAGTCGATACCTCGACGATAAGGTCCGGCCAAGAGAAGTCACCAAGGCTCGATAGACCAAGGCTCGATGGAACCGAAGACACCGAGACTCAGAGAACTCCGAATGATTCCAAGGCGAGAATCCGAGGAATATAAATTATAGAATCAAATTTCGACGCGACCAACAAGAGGAAGACAACCAAACTGAAAAAGTCAAAAAAAGTTACTGAGAATAGTATGGATTTGAATGTGACTCCATCCAACGGTAACATTCAAATCCACACTATAAATACAAGTTCTTCCTTCATAATTACGTGGAAAAATGCGTGAAACATCCTTCAAGCCAAATCATCTAGCATTCCCACCATAGAACACCGAAAGCAAGAAATACACGATATATTCAAAGAGTGTTCTGTAACCCAATCTAAGCAACCCACGATGTATCCTAGCTTAGAGAGATTTTCCCAACCTTAGCATTGAGGCTAAACAAATGTAAGGGAAAATCTCACCATAGTTGAAACCAAACAAACCTTACCCAAACCAAATTGGTCGGATAAGTTTGTAGGTGAGTGTGAACCCCAGAAACATCTAGCAATCCCGAAAGGGAGGGTAGGCAATCCCGAGTGAGGGTGATAAGTCCCGTTGGAGTGTGAACTTCGGTAAACATCTCAGAGGCAATCCCGTGGAGGGTGATAAGTCCCGCTTTGAGTGAGAGCTCGTTAAATATCTAGAGGAGAACCCAGAGGGTGATAAGTCCAATTGGAAGGAATTTCCCCTAGGAACAGGGAGAGTGGATGTAGGAGCTTGAGTCTCCAAACCACTATACTTTGTTGTGTTCTTTATTGCTTTATGTTCTTATATTGTCATATGCATTTGATTATAAGCAAAACAACACACATGAGCTTAAAATGCAAAAATCTGGAACCACTCTGCCCTCACCCCTGTTTTATATGCATCGCTTTTAAAATGTTTGCTTTTGCGACGCCAAAAAATGAGTTTTCCACCGGGACCATCAATTGGTATCAGAGCAGGTGCTCAAAAGATTACTTTTTAAATGTGATCTACCGAAAGAGATCTATTTTTAAAACTCATCTCGATCCGATACCATCAATTGGTATCGGAAGCGGTGCTCAAAGATTACTTTTTCAATGTGATCGGGTTGAAAGCGGATCTATTTTAAAAACTGTCTCGGTAGATCACATTGAAAAAGTAATCTTTTGAGCACCGCTCGATACCAATTGATGGTATCGGATCGAGATGTTTTTATAAATAGATCCGCTCAACCAATCACATTGAAAAAGTAATCTTTTGAGCACTGCTTGATGGTATCAATTGATTAAAAAATAGATTTCTCACATTTTAAAAAGTAATCTTTTAAAACTCACTCGATTTGATACCATCAATTGGTATCGAACGGTGCTCAAAAGATTACTTTTTCAATGTGATCTACCGAAAGCGCATCTATTTTAAAACTCGTCTCGATCCGATACCACCAATCCAGATCGAGCCGGTGTTCAAACGGTTCAATCGATTTCAAAGTAACCACTGAATCGATCTTTTTAAAAGAAAACCCGCTTTTTTAAAAATGCATATATTCTAATATTTTAAGGCCATTATCAAAAAGGGGGGAAATTGTTGGGATATTTTAGTTTTGATGAATTATGCGAAAACATTATCAACTTGTGTTATTGAAGCCGATTTACGATAACAAGTTGAGGGGGAACGAGAGAACAAATTGAGGGGGAACTCACGAAATTAGGACGTAGATGATCGAGATCGACGAGGTTATTGATTTAGACCGACGAGATCGATGAGTTCCGAGTTAACCGATGAGTCGAAAGCAAAATCGGGAGAGAAGAAAAGCTAAGCCACCGATCGAAGATCGATGACCGGATGACCCGATCGATGACTGTAATGACTCGACGATGATCGAAGAACAACGAGCCGAGATATGGTGATCAAGAGCTAAGTAAGTCGAATTTTAAGATCGTAAGAGAAGGTTGCAGATCGTAAGAGGAAAGAGATGAGATCGACGAGATCGACGTGATCAAGATCGATATGAAGATGAGCGGATGATCAAGATCGACGCGGATTGAGATCGATGTAGTAAACCGATATGCTAACCTAATATGCTAACCTCGATGTACTAATCGATGCGCATAAACCGATATGTCGACTGATGCTTTACCGATCCGATCATGTGAGCCGATCGGATCGAGAGAAGAAATCGATATCGAAAAACCGTAAATCTGATACCGATCGGAAAGAAAGTCATCGTAAGAGAAGTCATCTGAAGTCATATTCACCGAGAATCGAACGCTGCCGATGATCGCTTAGCTGAAAAGCTAGTGACTCGAGGGTCGATGTCTCAAGACGTAAGAATCAACTCACGGTCGGTCGAAAGTGTCAAGATGCCCGATCGCATAAGGTCCGGCCAAGAGAAGTCACCAAGGCTCGATAGACTGAAAGGCTCGATGGAATCAAGACACCGAGACTCGAGAGAATCTGAATGATTCCAAGGCGAGGAATCGAGGAATATAAATTAGAATCACCGACGCGTGGACCAACGAGAGGAAGACAACCACCGAAAAGTCGCAAAAAAGTTACAAAATAGTATGGATTTGAATGTGACTCCATCCAACGGTAACATTCAAATCCACACTATAAATACAAGTTCTTCCTTCATAATTATGTGTGGAAAAATGCGTGAAACATCCTTCAAGCCAAATCATCTAGCATTCCCACCATAGAACACCGAAAGCAAGAAATACACGATATATTCAAAGAGTGTTCTAGAACCCAATCTAAGCAACCCACGATGTATCCTAAGCTTAGAGATTTTCCCAACCTTAGCATTGAGGCTAAACAAATGTAAGGAAAAAATCTCACCATAGTTGAAACCAAACAAACCTTACCCAAACCAGGTTGGTCGGATAAGTTTGTAGGTGAGTGTGAACTCGGTAAACATCTAGCAATCCCGAAAGGGAGGGTAGACAATCCCGAGTGAGGGTGATAAGTCCCGTTGGAGTGTGAACTCGGTAAACATCTGTAGGCAATCCCGTGAAGGGTGATAAGTCACGTTTGAGTGAGAGCTCGTTAAATATCTAGAGGCGAACCCGAGAGGGTGATAAGTCCAGTTGGAAGGAATTTCCCTAGGAACAGGGAGAGTGGATGTAGGAGTTTGAGTCTCCGAACCACTATACTTTGTTGTGTTCTTTATTGCTTTATGTTCTTATATTGTCATATGCATTTGATTATAAGCAAAACAACACACATGAGCTTAAAATGCAAAATCTGGAACTACTCTGCCCTCACCCCTATTTTATATGCATCGCTTTTAAAATGTTTGCTTCCGCACGCGCAAAATGAGTTTTCCACCGGGACCATCAATATTAAAAAAAGAACATTTCGTTGCAAATTTAATGAATTAATGCATATCCAACCTTTAAAAGATGAGAAAAAATTAAAAAACTTAAAATAGATAATATTAAAAGACCAACACAATCCCCTTGAATGGTCAATATTTCTAAAGGGAGGTGTTAAATGGGCAGATTCTGCCCATGGCAGAATCATTAAAAAGTCTTTGCTCTCAATCAAGCCCACCCAAGAATCTGCCCTCAATCAAGCCCACCAAGTCTAAAATAGTCTTTTCTGCCCACCAAGAATTACCCATTTCTAAATAACATTAACGATGTTTCAATTTTGAGATTCAGTTCATGAGCAAGAACACTCGAACACTTTAGACTATACATGAATTCAGATTTTTGCACATCAGAAAGATGATCAACATTTGAATCACAATGGCAAAGACTATCAACAACAGGATGAACATTTGAATCAGCATAACAAAGATTATCAACACTCGAACATTAGCTCAAATAAGTATGTGATTCATTTTCATTCAACTGAATTATGTGAATATTTATGGACCTAACAACATCTAACATAGGAGAAAGAATTTCTACGTTCTGCAGATAATCATGATAGTTCATCATTTTCTTAAAATCGAGATAATACTATCAACAATAGGATCGATCGAATCATAACAACCTCTCAAAAAAGTATCATCCAAAATTTGTACATCAAAACCAAACTCAACTTGTGATCTTACACTCCCATTTCCAATAGATGTTATCCAATCAGGAAAAGCTTTCAATTTGTGTAATCCATCAGCCAATTTCAAATTTTACAACCGCATGTTCCTTCTAAGTTACAGTAGGGTACAATAATTTCCACAAAAGAGATGAACTTATAGTAACATTAACAATACCCTCATTCCTTTTGGAATTCTTTGCATTAACAATAGGGTAAATTGCAGAAGTGGTTCCATGTGAATTTTTTGTTTGCAGTTTTAGTCCCACGTTCTTTTTTGGTCCTTTTTTTTATGCAGAACTGGCCCCATTCGACTTTTATTTAACAATTTTGGTCCCAAAAGATTATTCAAAAAAAATTTGGTCCCAAAAATTCCTTTATTTTTTGCTTGTAAATTCCTATGGGACCATTTTTGTTAAAAAAAAAAAGACCATTTTCATGAGGTCAATTCACATGGGACCACTTCTATAATTTACCCGTTAACAATATCCTCATTCCTTTTGGAATAATTTGCAATATCTATCAGAAATCGCTTCCAAACACAACAATCTTTTCACCAAAAGGCAATACAAAAGATAAGGGATCGGCCAGCTGCATAATATCATTAAAAGTAGTATCAATAACTTCAATACAATATATATTTAACATCAGAGCTTCATCATATATAATGAGATCGATCTCAACCAAAAGCTTAGATAATTGCATGCCCTGATTAATTTTGCAACTAGAATCTTCAGTATAGTATTTATTGAAATGGGAAACCTAGAATGAGGATATCATAATAAAAGTAAGTAATATTTAGTCGCACCAATTGCATCATGATGCAACCGGTGCAATTTTAACTCAGTTTTAGGTAATTAAATTTTTGTTACTTTTTTGTGAAATCGTGCTATTAGTATATTGAAAAATATTAATATTGTTCAACATTAAAATTTTATAATTTCCCTCCTTAAAAGTCACTTTATCATTTCAATTACTAATACAAAATTCACTCGCAAAAACACGTGTAAAAGTCAAATATGCATAAGATTGGTGCACGGATGGAGTATAATTTTGTTTATTTGAACAATATTTTTTTTGAAATAATACTGTTAATTTATTCGTTTTTTTTTTCCTATGACTTGTTAAAATTTGACCAAAATTTGTTGGTGTCAATATAATTTTGCCTAAAAGTAATGATATTATTTATAGTTAATCTTACAATTATTAATGGAAAAAGAGTCTGAATTATTAGTTTTCTTGACTAGAAAAGTGAGACTTTTGTTACAAGGAAAACCGTGATAAATACTAGCAAAAAGGAAAGGGGAGAAAAGGGCAAAACAAAGAAGAAAGTTGTAAAAAGCCAAAAGTATTAATGGCATAACAACGAATATGTTATTCATAACATGTGGCTAGTATTTGCTCCATGAAAATATCTATATTACTGGTCCACCACCTGTTATCTATCTTTCTAAAGTTGCGACAATGAGATTTCATTTTACGTATTTTTTTATATATTATTCATTATAGAAAGTTCACATCATAGCAAAAGAATTTTATTTTATTATTTGAGATATAGTAGAATATTGTTTAAGAATTTTATTTTATTATTTGAGATATAGTAGAATGTTTATCTCCAAGACTACAAAGCCTGAATGGAATACCGGGGGTGGCCTATTGCGATTATATTGATGATGTTATGCTTTATGTATCTATTTTAGATGTATACACAACTCAGAAATATAGTCATGTGTATGCTTGTATAAATTTAGATTAAATAGTAGTATATATTTTTTTACGAGACACACTTGTATGAGAAGGTCTCACGGTTAGACGAGTCATAATTTCAGTGTGGGTAAAGTTCAAAATTCAATGTTGAAAATTTTGAGGGGAGAAGGTACTCAATAAGCGGTCGTCGTGGGACTGGGGAGAAGCCCGTCGTGGAATCAGGGAGAAGACCGTCGTGGAATCAGGGAGAAGACCGTCGTGGAATCGGGGAGAAGGCCGTGGTCGTGGAAGAGGAGAAACGTCGCGACTGAGTTGTAATATCTGAGGAAAAATGAATGTAATCCTTTTCTTCGAACAAATGAATCTAACCCTAAAACATATAATCCGTTAAGGATGTCCGTCTTAAATTCTTAAATGGTACATTATTGCAGTATATAGGTTTGTCAACTGTTATACTCTGTACAACGTTGTCAAATTCCCATAATCCACATCAGCTATTATCGACGGCTCTTTCCAGTTGATTATGTTCAGCTAACAGCTTTATCTTTCACCCTATGTCCTAATTTTGATTGTCCACTTTCCATAAATAGTCGTCCTAATTTTATTTGGTCATTTCTTAAAAAGGAAATAAAGCAACTATCAATACTATTTAATACTATTATTTATCTCCACCAAACCCACTTTACACAATTTAATACTACTATCTCTTACTTTTTCTTAATCTTCGTGTCTACAGTAATCAGATAATAAAAAATAGGACAGAGAGGTTAATACTTTAAGTCTTTCAACACTGAATTACTTACACTTTAAATGTGTGTTTTTGAAACACTTAAAACAACTTTTAGAAGCACTTATTTTCAAAACACCCCCTAAGTAAACAACACTTAATTACTTTAAAGCAGCCATTCTTCTTGTGTTGGTACATGCAACAATTAGTCAAATCGACTAAGTACCATTAAGTCATTAACTAAACAGTCAAACCAAAATAAGTTATGTGTGTTAGCACTGAGCACTTGATCAAAATGTTTTCAGCTTATGTCATTTTCTAATACACAGTGATTCCCGGTCTTGAGTTGGATAATTTGATGCACCACAATTGTTTTATATACATTCAACCGACCTAAGAGGGGCTATTTTGGTATCCAATCAACACTAGCTAAAATTTGCCCCAACTAATAATCCAAATTAATCAAACTAACAAGAAAAACAAATTCAAAGTTTTATTTTGTTTCACAATTTGTCTTACATTGCACCATATCATACGAAAATTTATGTTGTTACATGAATTGAGGATAAAATAGTTCAAAGGACCATCAACTTAGAGAGTGTTTCCAAATCAGATGAAAAATAATAGAATCACTTATTTTTAAAAGCTCTTTCTCACAAACCTTTTGAGAATAAGTGATTCTAGAAGTAACACTTGTGTTTGTAAACACACCTTTACTAATCTCCTAATCATTAAAAGATAATTTATATTGAAAGAAAAGAAAAAAAGATTGCAAACTGCATTATTTTCAAGAAACGTAAACTATTAGTTACAAACACCTATAACTTGTAACAACTTTACTGTCACTCACCCTATCAGTAATTTTTTACAAAGTATACATACATGAAAACTCACTCCTCAAAGCTAAACAAGACTAGCAATCCCCTCCCCCTTTTTGCAAGAAAAGATGAAACCGGTTGGTATCCTTCAATTCCACAATCAAGCACGCTCTCGGAAGCTAATCGACCTAGATAAAGCGGCGGGATTAGCTTGCAGAAGAGGTGAGGTATTGAGTACTGATTTCTTGTCAGCAGCCTTAGGTTGTAAGGCCTTAAAAAGACCTTCCCTGCTGACCGAATTGTATTTGATCCCCAGTGTTGACCATATCGAACTCTTTGCAGCTTCGTCTGGATCATCGATTCTCAATGTTTTTGGAACCACAATCGAGCTTCCTTGTGATCTGTTTGGGTTAAGAAGGTCCCCGTTTCTTGAATGCTTTCCAAGCGGGGAAGTGGGGCCCGAAGCAGTTCCCTTTTGGTTAGATGGCAGTGACAGCCATGGAACATTCCATGCGTTAGCCCAAACAGGCGCAGGGTAGTACGGTAATTGATATCCAGGAGGGCAAATAGGTGGAAAGGGAACGGCAGAATTCCATGGAAAAGACCATGGTACCCCTGGAATGCAAGGAACTGGATCAATCTTATTTGGTGCTCTCTTTTCTGCAAGATTTAGAACTGAAGACATGGATTCACACAACGGTGAATCAGGCCCAAAGGATAGAACAGCCCCATTTGGTCTGAAATTGAGGGCTTGAAAGCCATTAGGGGCGTTGATTCTTTCTGATTGGAGGGCTTCGGAGATGGTAATGTGACGACAATGGGAGGTTAAGTTCTTGTTCTTTCTTCGACCTGCCCCAACAGGGACGTTCCTCATCGTGCCCCCAGCTGTCCAGTATCTTTGACAGCTCTTGCAAAAGTGACGAGGTTGATTAACGTTATAGTTGTTGTAATAACAAAACTTGGTGTCCATGCTATTGCAACGGGGGCAGGGGAGGATTTTATCCGGTTTCTTTAGGGTTTTTTGCTGTCCATTTGTTGCACCATTTTGCTCGTTTTCGAGTTTATCATCATCATCAGTTGATGGGGTTTTTGGACTTCCATCGGAGTCTGATGAAGTATTAGTGTTCTGTGTTTCGTCCGGGTTTTGGGGGGTGGTTTCACAGAGTTCCCCTGCTTCTTGGTCCTAAATATTCAAGAAAACTACAATGAGTTAAAGCTGAACATATACAACTCCAATGAATTGAGCTGAAGATATTCAATTATTTCATTTCTTTCTTGTTCAATCAAATTGTTGAAACTGTGGCATCTTTTCTAAGTCTATTATACTTCAGTCCAATATATGGAGTTGCAATGGAATACCAGTGAAGAAATTCCTTTTTATTTACAACACATCTGCAAATATCAGGAAAAAATTTCCTTGCAGTATTTTTGCCAATAAGAACTGCAAAACTTACACATTTAATTCTTTTGTAAAAGTAATACACTATTGATCAGATCATTATTCAGGAACTCAAAAATATAGTGTGAAAAGGAGTGGATGCAGAACTTTCCAAACAGATTCCCTGTTGAAAAATCAATGAGAGAGAGAAAAGGAGAATAAACACTTTTCCAAAATAGCAGGAATTATAATAAATTTCATCTATAGAAGAATAGTCAAAAGCAGGAATTATTGTACGTGGATGTGATTCATTCCCAAAAATGTCAGGTAAAGTTCAGGTTGATCTAAATCAAAGAAAAAATAGTGCAAAACAATTCATGAAATAATTAATTTAAGTTAATAAGTATACAACATATTTATTCAACCAGAGTACTAAACTAAGAAAAGAAAAAGGAAAAGCATGACTGGAAAAGTAAAACAACTTTTCAATTACCAAATCAAACTAAACATAAGAATAAAAAAAAAACCCCAAATTCCAAAAGCGCAATCCAATCAATTGAAGCAAACATTTGAATTTTTTAGTACAAACATCAGGATCATCCAGATACACACATATAGATACAAATACATATCAATCTTTAGTACGTGTTTGTGTGTGAAAATTCAATTGAAAATTCAAGGCTCTTTACCTCATCCCCCTGTTCTAGCTTTTCTTCACCGTCACCGTTACCGTCACCGTTAATTCTCTCTCTAACTTCTTCTCTCTCTTCCGTACAGCGATCGCAATCACCGCTTCCACCGCTACTCTCATTCGAAGAATCGCCGGAAAATTCACCGCCGCCGTTCTCCGGCAAGTAAATCTTCCTCCCGAACAACTTTATCTCCGGCTCCTTCAACATTTTCGTACAATTTCAGAGTGGGAAGAAAATCCCAATTTTGAAGATTGAAGAAATAATCAGGAAAAGATTTTATAAAAGGGGAGAAAAAAAGGCCCGGTGGTGAGGCTAATTGGAATGATTTTGATCTTCATACAGAAAATTCTATTTAAACTACGCCGGGTGGGGGTTTTAAAGATGTGGGTGCCACGTAACGAGGGATCTGGTTTCTGAGCCACAAGTTTTTATGTTGGTGGACCTTCGAAATTTGTAATTTTGTTTGTGCGTTTATTTTTATAATTTGATATCCGATCAAAAATCAAGTTCAACTTAAGAGTTGATCGCATATAAGGAGTTTCGAAGGTGAAACTTAGACTCACGGTGGAGGATGCAGCTGGGGACCCCCAAATTTTAAAAACTCAACAATTTTACTATGTAAAAAAAATAAAAAATCATTTGTGTATCCCAAAATAATATAACAAGTTACTAATTAACCCAAAATATTTATCTACTATTTTTCTAACCCCAAATTCAAATCCTAAATCTGACACTACCTAGAAAGGAACCTACTCTTAAGTTCTAATCTTACATCATTTGACAATCTTTGGGAGTTAATTTTGTTTGTGTTTTCACTTTTGGCTCGATAGTTTAGATTTAATGCCTGTTTGCAAACCCAAGCGGAGGGGTAGATGCATTTTTTTTTTCAAAAAGCTCAGTGAGTGTTTGTAAACTCAACTATGAGCTTAAAATCACTTATTTTTATATTACAATCACTTTTAATATGTTTGCAATTTCAAAAAACTAATTAATTTAAGTACTTAAAAGTAGTTTTCTTGAAGTACTACTCCCCATGGTTCTATTAGCTAAAAAATATTTCTCATCATTATAATAAACATTATTACAATTTTATCCTAATGATTTTGACAATATTACAACTTTACCATTATTTATCTCTACTTATAATAAGGGTCTTTTTGTAAAATTATTAGGGAGTGGTTTGTTTTGTAAACGCTCCAACTTCTAATTAATTGATTAAAAGTATTTTGTTTTAAAATACTACCAACTTTCACTTTTTTACTACTACAATTAATTTTAATCACTTCAAAATAAGCACTATTGTTTGCAAACACACCCTTAGTCTAAATATTTTTAAAAAAAAAGTGTTTATGTCCAACTTGGTTGAGTTTGCAAACCGGCTCTTATTATAGACGGTGAATCTTATTTTGTGAATATCTACGTTTACGTCCAGAAGATGTATACCATTTGTCACTCTATACTTTAAAGTGTTACGAAATTTGGTATTGTCTTTTTCTCTAATGGAGTGAAGTAGAAGAAATTATGGTCATCTTAGTAGGAGAGTGTAGGGGTGTGCAGTATACGGTTAAAATCAAATCAACCAATCAAAAATTTTAATTTGGTTCAGTTTTTCGATTTTCGATTCGGTTACAGTTCGTACTTTCGCGGAAATCGGTTTTTAATCGATTATTTTCCGAATAAAAATAAGAAAAATTGATATAATTATTAATTTATTATATAAATAATATATAATTTTTTAAAAATCTTTACTTATACCTAAAGTATTACTTACTTGTATTCCATGATTTTCATCTATTCCCAAAATTCAATTCCTAATTTGATATTTGTTAAGGACTTTTATCTAATAAGCTTGTGGGTTGTTGTTATGTAATGCATGAAATTTATGGAGTGTGCTTTTCTATTGAAATTTTTATGTTATTTTTATTCATGTATAATTTAAAAAGCCAAAAAAAAACATAATATTTCTATTATTCGTTTAATAACTGTAACCAAATCGATTTTCATACTATTTTGGTCGGTTCAGTTAACAATAATGAAATTTCGATTCGGTTTTAACAATTACCGAACCGATCGATGCTCACCCCTAGGAGAGAGTTAAAAAGGAAAAGTTTTGGTGTCACAATTTGAAATAAAATTAAAGTAAAAACTATTATAGGAAAATTGTTCATTTATTTATTTGTTCTTTTTTTTTTTTTTTGCTATAAAGACACTTATTAGAGGAACATTTTTATGCAATATCGCGTATTGCATATGCAATATTAGTACAAAGGACTAGAAAATTTGTAAATTCTTCATGGATCAAACAGTTTTTCCCAAAAAAGTTGCACAAAACAAACATAAAAACACGCACCATTATAGGAATAAGACAAAAGCTCGTATGAGACAGACTCATACATGAGACAGGGTATAAGCTAACACAAATTAACATCCACTTTTTTCAAAATGTTAAAGTGCCAATACCTAAATTATACTTCGTTTCACCGTGAGACCATCTCACGCAAGTGTGCCTCTAGAAATAGACAAAAACTTGTATGCAATATTGCATACAAGTGATATGTGCAATTGAGTTTTTTTTTTCTCGCGGGTCAAGAGGACAGGTTTGGGCAGATTGCTGGTGGACTAATGGGCTTTCTCCATCTTCTTTGCGTCGCGCAGCACGAGCGTTGTTAGGTTTCTTCTTCTTCTTCCTCTTCTCTTCAAATTGTTGGCGGATCTCACGGGTTCTTCTTCTTCGTTCGTGCCCAAATTTCTTGTCCAATTTAATTTTCTTCAATTCGCTCCGATCACTGAATAAAATCAGGTTGTTCAATTTAGTTTTTGATGTGGATTCTCTGAGAAGAAATGAGAATATGTGTGTGGTGTTTGAATTACCCCTCAACACAAAGTGTGTGCTGAAATTCATATCCTTCTGCACTATTTTCACGTTGTTCTGTAAATCTGTAATTTTAGACTGATGATTTTTTCGCGTTTTTACTAGTTTTTTGTTTATGTAGTAACACTCTTTTGCTCATATGGTAACACTCCTTTTGTTCATATAGTAACACATCAAGTTGGTCTTTAAATCTGTAATTTTGGACTGGGGATTTCTTTTCGCGCTTATACTTGTTTTGTTCATGTGGTAACACTCTTTTGCTCATATGGTAACACTCATTTTGTTCATGTAGTAACACATCAAGTTGTTCTTTAAATCTGTAATTTTGGACTGGGGATTTCTTTTCGCGCTTGTACTGGTTTTGTTCATGTGGTAACACATTTTTCTTCATAGGGTAACACTTTTTGTTCATGTAGTAACACATGTTTTTTTAGTAATATGTAACACTGTTCATAAATCGTCGTAATACTATGTGAATACTCATGTGTTACCATATGAACAATAATGTGTTACCTTGTGACCCATGTTACCTTATGAATATTTATGTGTTACGATATGGTTTATTACGTGTTACGTAAGATATGAAATTTTTTCAATATAACAATGTAGTAACACTTATACATAAATGTAGTAACACACAAAAATTTGACAAAAAAAAAATAATAATTATGCATTCAATAGGAATCGAACCCGTGACCAAATTCATTAACAATGAACTTGAACCACTAGGCTACAACACATATTTGATAAAGATATCCTTTTATAAATACATATTCGATCTCGCCAACCTGAAGCCTAATGCCCGCGCGCTGCCCGCGCCCGACCCGGCCCGCCCCTGTTGACCCGCAAATTTTGACCATTTTTGTCTTATTTATATTGTATTGCACATAACACTAGTGTGCAATATTTCACACAAGACCTTCTCCTATAAATAAATATGTGTTACAATGTTAGAGTAACTTTTGATCCGTGCAATATTGTATTTAAGTGTTTGCGCACTTATTATGAAAGGTCCATGCAAAATTTTACATTTTGTCATTTTGAGCCTCCTACTCAATACTTTACATTTTCTTTTTTGGCAAGTTGTGACCCCATTTTCCTTAACAATTATCCCTACTTTCACTTAAAATTACAATAATTGTCACAATTAATATTAAAATACACACACTTTTCTTTGTCTCTTTAACTTTTTACTTTTCTTACATATTACGCCAACCAAAAATACTTTTATGTTATATTACTTAAAACCTATATTATTTCCAAATATAAAGCTTTAAACAGGACAATCATGTTAAAATCCAATTGTCCACTGCGTAAAAATTGTAAAAATTATATGAGATTTAATATAGTAAAAATAGTTAATATTGACCAACTAATACATTTTAAGAATGTATTTATATTGTGTAATGCAACTGGTACATAAAAATACTTTTATCGGATGTATATTTGTATATCAATGTCGTTGATTTATTTCCATTATTACATTGATCTCATTCTTTGGGAATAAGTTAATGTTTTATTTTTTATTAGTATAAATATGTGTTGTATGATTAATTGTAAGAACATCTTCTAACTAATAATATTATATATTTTTTAGAATTCGTATTCCTGTTGGGGAATAATTTGTCCGGATCTATTCGGGATGAATATTTAAATACAAATTTAATTCTAACAATTATTACTAGCATGAATTAATCCTATATTAATTCAAATAATAATTCAACAACAAATCATGCATATAAACAGTTCACGTAGATCCTACGCATGCGGAATTACTACGAGTTTACGTGAACTTACCTCTTGGAATGACAATAGTCTCGTCGATGAAAACACACCAAAAGACCTTCCAAAGTATTCCCTAGTCCTTGCTCGACAATCCGGTGGAAGGAAGCTCGCGAACAATTAACAAAAGGGAAAATAAAATTTGTTGCACCACCTTTGTGGATTTACTCATTTTTCCAGCACATGGAATTGTACTTGGGAATGAAACATTCATCCCCTATTTATAGAGGGTGTTGGTCGAATTTTAGGGGAAAAAATAATGTGGAAAAATATTTTCTTGATCTCCAAGAAATCTTGAATATATCTCATATATTCTTTTTTCCATAATTAAAATATTCCACAAAAATTCCCAACTCCTCTTGTTATGGGAATTTTCGAAATTTTAAGAGAAAAGAATCCAAGATTTGGATCATCTTGAATTTATGAGATATACTTGTATTGCAAGAATACATATCTTTCATAATATCTTTTCAAGAAAATCAAGAAAATTTTTCTTTCCCTTAATTATTCAAAATTTTCGAAATTTCATAGTAAATAACGAGTGGGAGATTTCTTGAATTTAATGAGATAATCTTGTATTCCAAGAATACATATCTTCATTCCATAACAAAATTCAAAGAAAATCTTTCTCCCCTTTTATTTACTATTTTCGAAAAATGAGGAAAAATAGGCAACAAAATTTATTTTATTTTTAAACACCTTTTCAGTTATTGGACTTTATCTTGGGCTACTTGAGGGGCTTTTAGGAGAATTAAGATTGGACCTTCCAATGGATCTTGAATTATCAATATTGAGCCACAATATTATTCAAGCCCATAAATATTAATTAATCCCACTACATAATTAATATTGCACTATCCATCTTAATCCATATTACAGTTAATATGGCTCCCGGTTATTATTTCCCGTGTTTAAGATTATCTAGCCCATTAATTAATTCAAGCCACTGAAATAGCTTTCCATTAATTAATATCTTTTATCCTTGGTAAATGAACGGTTCAACATTATTATCCATACCGGAAACTAGTTCCACTTGCAAGATTTGCTATGATAAAACTTATGAACCTCCCAAGGGGGCAAATCGAACAAACGTACTTGCACACGATTCTCCGTATTAAATCTTAGCAATCGCATGTGACCAATAATATTGCCCAAGACAACCCGACAGATCTTCCATCGGAGTGCGCTCACCTGACATCCAATGTTATGTGAACGGAACCCTAATTTTGCCTTTTCACCAAGGCATCACTACTTCACCCGTTCGCAATCGCCGCTGCGTGGCATCACCGCCACCACCCCTACTTTCTGTATCCATTCGCGTTCATCACCACGTGACCGCTCCCCGCCACCACGCGGCTTCTGTGATTCATCCAACCCATCGCGTCCGCACCACTTCCCATTACTGTTTGCGGCTGAATCCTCCACTATCGGCACCTCCGTCTTTTCATCTAGCATCGCCATCGCGTTCCTATCCGGTCTGCCAGTTTGGGCTGTTCCACGACCGAGAGCTTCAAGATCATTTTGATCAGCTCGCAACCCCCATGAGCGAGCTCCGCCGACCCCTAATCCCCATGCGCTAGCCTCGCTTCTTACCCTCAATTCAGAAGATGCCCTTCACTTCACGGGCGAGATTTTTGGGTCTCCTAAATATCCTCGTTGATAGTGCTGCTTCCCTGAACTTTATTTCCATCTCACTTGCTACAATCCTCGGCCTTCCGGTCTCTTCTAGCGATATTGTTCATGTCGTCACCACAAGCATCGATCACTAGTTCACTACGGGTCGGGTTTTCGTTGACGTCCCTATTCGCTGACAAGGGTTGTGCTTTCATGTTGATCTGTATGCAATCCCGACTCGTGATTCTGAAATTATCCTAAGCTTGCCATGGCTCAGAGGCATTAGCCAAGTTTGTGATGGATTTCTGTGACAACACTCTGCGCTTCTCATGTGACAAGCACTGTGTTTGCCTAAATGTTTGCGACTATCCTTCTGCCGACCTTTGAAGCATCCCTCCATCGTCCATCCCAAAATTCCATGTCGCCACGGGCACACTCCGCCCCGATCAACGTCTTTTCTCATGCCGACACAATTTTTGTTGGGATTATACATAAAAGTATGCTTTTTACTTTGTATAATCGAAACTGAATTTTCAGACTTATTTACTGAAATAAATTGTTTATCACTGATGCTTTAAATATGATTGAATGTTATATATATTTATTTGATAACTGCTCAATAATTAAATGCGTGTTACATCAGAGTTAATTTAGTGATACCGATCACGAAAGATTAAATTAACGGTCCCTTGTAACTAAAAAAAAGCGCCATTCACGACCTAGATGGAAAGGAACAACCCATCGCGAAAGGTTGAGGTGTAAGGCTCAGATTGGTTTGTCTTGACCAAGAGATTACACTAGTGCATGACTGATGCGCTGAATAGGACCTACAGGAGGATAAATTCTTCAGAACTGAACAAGGAAGAATTAGACCTCAGTGGTTCGTTGTTTCTTAACCTTCGTCCCTTAAATAGGATCACGTGGGATTGGTAACTATTGCTTTGACTTATCATGGGTAGCGAATCAGAGAGAGATTCAATACTTTTTATCTTGGGGCAATATTATTGGTCACATGTGATTGCTAAGATTTAATACGAAGAATCGTGTGCAAGTACGCTTGCTTGATTTGCCCCTTGGGAGGTTCATAAGTTTTATCATACCAAATCTTGCAAGTGGAATTAGTTTCCGGTATGGATAATAATGTTGAACCGTTCCTCGACCAAGGACAAAAGATATTAATTAACGGAAAGCTATTTCAGTGGCTTGAATTAATTAATGGGCTAGATAATCTTAAACACGGGAAATAATGACCGGGAGCCATATTGACTGTAATATGGGTTAAGATGGATAGTGCAGTATTAATTATGTAGTGGGATTAAGTAATACTTATGGGCTTGAATTATATTGTGGCTCAATATTAGATATTCAAGATCCATTAGAAGGTCCAATCTTAATTCTCCTAAAGGCCCCCTGAGCAGCCCAACATATAGTCCAATAACTGAAAAGGTGATTAAAATAAAATAAATATTGTTGCTTATATTTCCTCTGATTTTTCGAAAATTATGGATAAAAGAGGGAGAAAGATTTTCTTTGAATTTTGTTATGGAATGAAGATATGTATTCTTGGAATACAAGATTATCTCATTAAATTCAAGAAATCTCCCTCTTGGTTATTCATAGTGATATTTCAAAATTTTTGAAAATAGAGGGCAAGAAAGATTTTCTTGATTTTCTTGAAAACATATTATGGAAGATATGTATTTCTTGAAATACAAGAATATCTCATAAATTCAAGAAGATCCAAATCTTGGATTCTTGCATCCTCAAATTTTTGAAAATAATGCCATAAAATAGAGGAGGTGGAATTTTGTGGAATATTTTAATTATGGGAAAAAGAATATATGGGATATATTCAAGATTTCTTGGTGACCAAGAAAAGTCTTTTCCCACATTGAAATATCACATAAATTTCGTCCACCCTCCCTCCTATAAATAGGGGATGATTAGTTCATTCCCAAGTACAATTCCATGTGCTGGAAATATTAGCAAATCCACATAAGTGGTGCAACAAAGTTTATTTTTTCCTTTTGTTAATTGTTCGCGAGTATCCTTCCACCGGATTGTCGAGCAAGGGCTAAGGGAATACTTGGAAAGTCCTTTTGGTTAGTCCATCCGACCAAAGCTACTGCCATCCCGAGAGGTACGTTCACGTAAACCCGTAGATTCCGCATGCGTAGGTTTTACGTGGCTTTTTATATGCATGATATGTTGTTGCAATTATTATTTGAATTAATATAGGATTAATTCATGCTAGTAATAATTAATGAATTAAATTTGTATTTAAATATTCACCCCGAATAGATCTGTGCAACTCATTCCCCAACAACTGGTATCAAAGCCACTGTTTCGGGCTCTGAATTTTTTAAATTGTAATTTAATTCGTGGACATTAAATTTGAAATTGGATAGTAGAACTGTTAGATCTGTTTTGTAGGTATCCAATTGTCATGGATTTTAATGTTTTATTTTGCATGCATATAAACTGTGGTTTTTTTAATTCGATTCGCTCGATTTGTTTTGCCTTGTGAGAAAATCCACGCAGTAGACTAGGATTTGTTTGATTTGATCAATGTAATAGACTAGTCTAGATTCAGGTTTATTTATTTTTGTAAATAAATTGTAACCGGACGGGAACGAAGAGACGAAAGAATTAAAGGACGAAAATCGTAACTGTAGCGTGAAAGGGCGCTGGTGCTACCGGCACGTTGGGCATTGTATAGGCCGGCCCGAGCGTGGGGATGAGGTCGCCCGCAAGCGCGCTTCCAAAGCCGAAAGTGACGCTGGCAAGGCGGAGGCGAAGACGCATGGATGCCGCCGCCGAGAACTGCCGAATTCTCCGATACCTCGCTAAGGCGTGCCGAGGAATCGGCGGCACGCCCATCGGCGGTGTTTAGGTCCCTGTGCCAAGTGCCAAGTGGCGGATATGGCTGGGCGCATCCCGCGAAGCCGCTTTGGCGTGTTCGAGACGAAGCATTTTTTTCGAGACGAACGAGTTGGAGAAATTCGAGACGTGTTTCTTCAAGATCAAGTCAAGAAAAATCAAACCATGACCAGTTGGATAATTTATGCCCAATATGTTTATTTTTCTGTTTTGCTTGATTTATTTGTGCTATCTTATGCTTTATTTAATTTGTTTAAATGTGTTTGCATGAGGGTTGCCAAATTGAAAAATCTCAACTTCAAAATTACTAAGTATGTTTTAAATAATTAATTGACAATTTTATTCCGGATAATAAAATTGAATTAATTTTGACCTCCATGATTTATTTATTTGTGAATTCTTTTGGAGAAATTCCCCACCGGATTTTCGTCAAAAGATAGATTTCACATGAATGAATTCTAAACGGATGATTGTGGGTTATTACTAGTAGCAACGATGACCCTCCCAACGAGGCTCGATCAAAGCGATATAGTAATCCTGTATTTAATCATGGTTATTACTTAGGTATAAAATTGATATGCATATACTTTCCCGAAGTCCCTGTCAATTTTATATTGGTCAAGTGGGAGCCAACTATTAATCTGGATATTAAAGGTTTGTAACTGTTCTTGTTTGTAACATGCTTGAATGTGTTTAAATAATGACCCACCCAACGTGGCTTATTTAAACTGTTTTGAGATGTTGGCTGATGCATGTTCATATTTTTTTTTAGATTTTAAATATGATGCATGTGATCAAACCTTGTGATATATTTGTGCTTATGCATATTATTGTTTATTTCAGTTCATCATGTCGCAACCTTTTAATCCACCGCTCAATATCTTTGAAAAGACAATTTGCTCACCGGAGAAAATTTTTGTTGATTGAATCGAAAACTCACTATTGTCCTCATTTGCAAAGCCATAATCGGTTTCGACCACACCTAAACCGGATAAACCATCAGATGAGTCCACTAAAACGGTTAAGAAAGAGTATGCTGACTGGGAGCGGTCTAACGAAATGGCTAAGTGTACCATCTTGGCTTCTATGTCAGATGTTAACGTTGAGACCGCTGCGGAAATCATGACTAGTCTTAAAGCGATGTTTCAACATTAGAACCGTGTGGCTCGTCAGATCACCATGAGGGACTTGCTCTCTATGAAAATGGTGGAGGGAACGCCCGTGAGGGAGCAAGTTCTCCAGATGATGGCTCACCTTAATAAACTTGAGATACTTGGCGCTGAATACGATATCGAGACCCAAATCGATTTCGTGCTCCATTCTCTGCCGAAAAGCTTTGAACAATTCAGGTTGAACTACCAGATGAATAATCAAAAGTTCTCGATGCCTGATCTGTTGCAAGCTTTAGTCTCGGCAGAGGCGATATTGGGGCAGAAAAGCCAAGCCTTGGTGGCAAACGGACCTTCTTCTTCTTCTAGACCAAGGGGTGGTAAGAACAAGAAAAGGAACAAAGGCCACAAGCAAGTGAACTCAAGTGTTGCCAATGGCAAAGATAAGGTGAAGAAGGGTGGTGGAGTGAACAAGCCAGCTAAGGGGAAGTGCTTCAACTGCGGTGAGAAAGGACATTGGAGGTCAGCCTGTTCCAGACCTAAGAGGGATGGAAAGAAAGGTAATTCTCACGCACTAGTTGTTGAAACTTGTTTAGCGGAGTATGCCTCCCATTTTGTGGGAGGTGGATACGGGATCCACTAATCATGTTTGTTTCACAATACAGGGGTTCAAGCGGACCCGACAACTTAGTGGGAGTGAGGTCCTCATCACACTGGGCGATGCTACGAGAGTGGCAGCTGAAGCAGTGGGAGAAGTGCACCTGTCTTTTGAAGACAGTGCTTTAATTTTGAGACATTCTTTACGTTCCGGATTTTTAGAAAGAATTCATTTTCAGTTTCTAAACTTTTATGATGGATATTTTGGTTACTTTTTTAAATAAAAGTTGTTATCATTTTTTTTGATAAATTTATCTGTCATGGAACGTTGTTGAATGATCTCTATACAAATTGATTGTGCACACCACTCACGAAATGTATCCTATAACACATCAACTGTTTCTGAGAAAAGAAAACGTTCATCAGACCTGAACGAGACACTTCTTTGACATCTAAGATTAGGGTCATATAAATCCAAAGAGGATCCAAAGGTTGGTGAGAGACGGTTCACTAGGGTTTTCTCCAAGTTGAACCGATTCCAACCTGCGAATCATGTTTGGAGAGTAATATGACCGAGAGGGCATTTGGAGCCAAGGGGAATAGAGCCAAAGAAGTGTTAGAGATCGTTTACACAGATGTGCGTAGTTCAATGTCAACCAAAGCAAGAGAAGGTTATGAGTAATTTTATTGATGATTACTCAAGGTACATTTTCCTTATGAAGCATGAATCTAAGACCTTTGAGAAATTCTAAGGATTTAAGGCTCAAGCAGAGAATCATGTGGAAAAACGTATCAAGTCCCTACGATCTGATCGTGGAGGCGAATACCTCAGCGATGAGTTTTTGAACTACTTATCTGATGAAGGGATTGTATCCCAGCTCACTGCACCCGGAACCCCTCAACAAAACGGGGATTGCAGAGCGAAGAAACATAATTCTTTTGGAAATGGTTAGATCAATGATGAGTTATACGGATCTTCCCGAGTCGTTCTGGGGTCATGACTTGGAAAAACAATGACTTACATTCTGAACTTGGTGCTATCCAAATCAGTTCCCAGAACCCCAAGGAATTGTGGACCGGACGCAAGTCTAGTATGAGACACATGAGAACTTTGGGGTGTCCGGCCTACGTGTTGGACAAGGGAACCGGTAAATTGGATCCTCGATCAGAATTAAGGTTGTTTTGTAGGATACCCCGAGGGAACAAAAGGGTGAATGTTCTATAGTTCCAAAGATCAAAAGGTGGACATCCGCACCCACTTTAGATTTTGGAAGAAAACTATAGAACCAAAGAAAACCCAGAAGTGAGATTACCTTAAATGAGCTTAGAGGGCAAACCTCAGTGCCAACTGTACTAGATGATATACCAAACGATGCGCTTTCACAACCGGAGCATAGTCATAGTGGGAGGGTTGTTAGACAGCCCGAGAAATTCATGGGAATAGAAGAGTCCTCGGACTTGATTCCCGGAATCAGACCCATGGACATATGACGAAGCACTCTAAGATAAGGATGCAGATTCTTGGCAAACAGCAATGAAAACCAAAATGGGTTCTATGTTTCATAATAGAGTGTGGGAGCTAGTCGAACCACTTAATGGGGTCAGACCCATTAGATGCAAGTGGGTATATAAGAGGAAAAGAGGACTAGACGTAAAGGTTGAAACCTTTAAAGACTAATGGCGAAAGGTTATACTCAGAAAGAAAGGGATCGATTATGAGGAAACTTTTTCGCCCGTAGCCATGCTTAAGTCCATCCGTATTCTCTTATCGATTGCTGCGCATTTCGACTTTGAAGTCTGGCAAATAGATGTCAAGACAGCTTTCCGTAATGGAAGTCTTGATAAAGAGATCTATATGCAACAACCCCATGTTTTCATTGAAACAGGCCAAGAACACCTAGTTTGTAAAGCTCAAGAGGTCCATTTACGGACTCAAAAAGGCATCTAGAGCTTGGAACCAAAGTTTTGATCATGTAATAAAGTCTTATGGGTTTGATCAAAACAAGTTTGAAAGTTGTGTGTATAAAAGCATTTCGGAACTGCATTGGTATTCTTAGTACTATACGTAGATGACATTGTGATCATCGGGAACGATGTGAAGGTGTGATCAGACGTAAGGGCATGGTTTCAAAATAGTTTGATATGAAAGACTTAGGGAAATCCGGACATATCCTTGGGATCAAGATAACTCAAGATCGCCAGAAAAGGATGATCGGGTTATCGCAAGTTTCATACATAGACACTGGTTTTTGAAACGATTCAGCATGCAAGATTCCAAGAAAGGATTAGTACCTTTCAGACTTGGAATCCATCTATCCAAGAAAATGTTCCCTAAGACGAAAAGGAGATAGATGACATGAAAGGTATTCCTTGTGCTTTCTACCGTTCGAAACCTTATGTATACATTCTTTGATACGAGACCGGATATCTCGCTGCGAAGAAGCATGGTAGCAAGATATCAAAGTAACCCAGGAAAGCGCATTGATTTACGATTAAAAAACATTCAAGTGTCCGAAAAGAACTCGGGATAGAATGTTAATTTATCGATCGATACTCCAATCCCCATCCCGCCACACGGACTCGGATTTCCAATCAGATTTAGATTCCAGAAATTATTTGCCTCAGTTAGTGTGTTTCCATTTGGGAAGTGTAGCCATCAAATGGACGAGTGTGAAGCGTAAATGCATCACCGACTCAACCATGGGACTCGGGTAAGTAGGCTGCTTGTGAAGCGTTGAAAAAAGAACCGATTGGGCTCTAGATCTTCTTAGTGGACTTGGATGGTGTTTTGAATTTGTCTAGCAATATCTGCTAGGGGCAGTTGCAAATTCAAGAGAACCAAGAGTCAAACAAACACATTAAAGGAAAGACATCTTATACGAGAAATCGTTAAGAGAGGAGATATAGATGTGGCAAAGATAGCGTCGAGGACGACTAGCGAGATCCATTCACAAAGCGTCTCGCATCTGAATACATTAGAGAGACATGTGAGTGGAATGGGTGTCAAGACCGTTGCTAACTGCTTTGAGTATAAGTGGGAGAAATTATTAGGTTCGTGTAGGTGACATTAGATGTCACAGACTACTCGAGACATGTTGTAGTATACTTAAAAGCAGACTTTGAGTATAAGTGGGAGATTGTTGGGATTATACTGAAAAGTATGCTTTTTACTTTGTATAATCGAAAACCTAATTTTCGAGACTTATTTATCAAATAAATTGTTTATCAATGATGCTTTAAATATGATTGAATGTTATATATATTTCTTTGCATAATCTGTTCAATAATTAAATGCGTGTTACATCAGAAGTTAATTTAGTGATACCGGATCACGTAAGATTAAATTAATGATCCCTTGTAACTAAAAAAAAAGTACGCCATTCACGACCTAGATGGAAAGGAACAACCCATCGCGAAAGGTTGAGGTGTAAGGCTCGATTGGTTTGTCTTGACCAAGAGATTACACTAGTGCATGACCGATCTTGTTGAATAGGACCTCTGAGGAGGATAAATTCTTGAATCCGAACAAGGAAGAATTAGACCTCGGTGGTTCGTTGTTTCTTAACCTTCGTCCCTTAAATAGGATCACGTGGGATTGGTAACTATTGCTTTGACTTATCATGGGTAGCGAATCAGAGAGAGATTCAATACTTTTTATCTTGGGGCAATATTATTGGTCACATGTGATTGCTAAGATTTAATACGAAGAATCGTGTGCAAGTACGCTTGCTTGATTTGCCCCCTTGGGAGGTTCATAAGTTTTATCATACCAAATCTTGCAAGTGGAATTAGTTTCCGGTATGGATAATAATGTTGAACCGTTCCTCGACCAAGGACAAAAGATATTAATTAACGCAAAGCTATTTCAGTGGCTTGAATTAATTAATGGGCTAGATAATCTTAAACACGGGAAATAATGACCGGGAGTCATATTGACTGTAATATGGGTTAAGATGGATAGTGTAGTATTAATTATGTAGTGGGATTAATTAATACTTATGGGCTTGAATTATATTGTGGCTCAATATTAGATATTCAAGATCCATTAGAAGGTCCAATCTTAATTCTCCTAAAGGCCCCCTGAGCAGCCCAACATATAGTCCAATAACTGAAAAAGTGATTAAAATAAAATAAATATTGTTGCTTATATTTCCTCTGATTTTTCAAAAATTATGGATAAAAGAGGGAGAAAGATTTTCTTTGAATTTTGTTATGGAATGAAGATATGTATTCTTGGAATACAAGATTATCTCATTAAATTCAAGAAATCTCCCTCTTGGTTATTCATAGTGATATTTCGAAATTTTTGAAAATAGAGGGCAAGAAAGATTTTCTTGATTTTCTTGAAAAGATATTATGGAAGATATGTATTTCTTGAAATACAAGAATATCTCATAAATTCAAGAAGATCCAAATCTTGGATTCTTGCATCCTCAAATTTTCGAAAATAATGCCATAAAATAGAGGAGGTGGAATTTTGTGGAATATTTTAATTATGGGAAAAAGAATATATGGGATATATTCAAGATTTCTTGGTGACCAAGAAAAGTCTTTTCCCACATTGAAATATCACATAAATTTCGTCCACCCTCCCTCCTATAAATAGGGGATGATTAGTTCATTCCCAAGTACAATTCCATGTGTTGGAAATATTAGCAAATCCACATAAGTGGTGCAACAAAGTTTATTTTTTCCTTTTGTTAATTGTTCGCGAGTATCCTTCCACCGGATTGTCGAGCAAGGGCTAAGGTAATACTTGGGAATTCCTTTTGGTTAGTCCGTCCGACCAAAGCCACTGCCATCCCGAGAGGTACGTTCACGTAAACCCGTAGATTCCGCATGCGTAGGTTTTACGTGGCTTTTTATATGCATGATATGTTGTTGCAATTATTATTTGAATTAATATAGGATTAATTCATGCTAGTAATAATTAATGAATTAAATTTGTATTTAAATATTCATCCCGAATAGATCTGTGCAACTCATTCCTCAACAAATTTGTCCGCCGTCGTTCAGATTTGTCTCTCCCACCGCTCCAAAACGATTCATCAAGATTCGGGGACGAATCTCACCGAACAGGGGAAGAATGATGCATAATGATTCATCGACCCTTCACATTTTTCATATATAATATGTATTTTCTTTTAATAATTATCCTAATTAATGTTGTTAATTTATTCATGTTATTACATTAATCACATTCTTTTGAACAAGTTAAAGTTTCATATTTTATTAGTACAAATAGGTGCTCTATGATTCATTGTAAAAACACCTTATAATTAGTAATAATATATCTCTTTGAATATTAGTACTCCTCCTCTCACATGTAATCTCACCCCGCATAGCGCAAGAAAACGCGTTGCATCACAATGATACCTAATGCACATAGGCATGCTAAAAAAAAACCGGAACCGCCGGTTTTTGAACCGCCGGTTCCACGGTTCCGCGGTTCAGGTTCCGGAACCGAACCAAAACCGTAAATCCCACGGTTCGGTTCCGGTTCTAGCAAAACCAGAACAGGGAACCGCCGGTTCGAACCGGAACCGCCAGTTCGACCGGAACCGCCCCAAAATTTGAAAATTATAGCCATTGAGATCCAACGGCCCAGATTAAAGAGCCGTTGAGATCCAACGGCTGAGATCAAAGAACCACTGAAGGAACCGCCGGTTCCGGTTCAAACCGGCGGTTTTGACCCTTTTTTTTTTTTTTCAATATTTCATCTATAAATACCAACTCATTCCACTCCAAAATTCACACCAAAGTTTATTCATCTCTCTCTCAACTCTCAAGTCTCAACTCTCACTCAATTCTCAAAGTTTATTATTTACATATTATTTACATTACTTACATAGTTACATATTACATCACTAAACTATATATCATACTATATTACACTACATATTATATTTATACTACACTATATATTATATACACTATATATTACACTATACTAATACTAGTATACTACTATAGTATTATACTACATATTAGTATATTACACTACACTTACATAGTTACATACATATTATATTACACTACACTTACATACATATATTATTTACATATACACTTACATACATATTATTATTATGGCAATCCATCAAAGCAAGGGTAAGGGTAAAGGCAAAGCTTCTTCCACCTCTTTCGTTCGTCTTCCACATCCACTGGCACCGATCGAGTGGAGTTTAGATGATATTGAGGCCAGACTTGGTCCCGGTTATGAGAATCCTCTTGAAGATGATGCTATACCACAACGTCCACGACGCCCTACTCAAGAAAGTCAAAACCACCCAACCAAATCCAATGCCGAGCCAACTCCAACCCCAACTCCAAGTCGAGCTCAACTTAAGTCGGATATTTTTGCACGTCACTTTAATAAAGTGATCAACGAGGATGGTACTATTAAAGTTCATTGCAACTATTGTGAGAAAATATATTCTTTTGTCAAAGGAGAAGGATATGGAACATTCGAGAAGCATTTGAAAAAAACTCATCCGGATAGAGTTGGAATTAGTTCAAACCAAGCACAACTTCGTGGATTTACGTCAACCGGTGGCGGTGGTGGAGTTCAAGGCGAGGTAAGTAACCCCACTTCTCTATTTACATTTGATCAAATGAAATATAGAAAATTGTTAGCTAAATTTGTGTGCACACAACACCTTCCTTTTCAATTTGCCGATAATTCGTATTTGAATGATTTTGTTAACCTTGGTCTTCAACCCTCGGCAAAAAAAGTTTCACGTCATACTACTACTCGTGATGTTGCTAAAGTTGTTTATGAGTATAAATATGCTTTGATTAATCTATTTGCCGATTTAAATGTTAAAGTTTGTATATGTGCGGATATTTGGAGTGATAATTTTCAAAAGCATAGTTATATAGGAGTTACATGCACTTGGATTGATGATTCGTGGACTCTTAACAAAATATTGATTGCTTATAGAGATTTTGATACGGAACACAATGCCGTTAATATTAGAGATAAATTGCATGATATTTTAAATGAGTATGCTCTTACTAAAAAAATATTTTCTATTGGTTTTGATAATGCTAGTGCAAATACGGCTACTATTGAAGATCTTACAAATATTTGTCAACCATATCTTGGTGGAAAATTTTTTCATGTTAGATGTATGTGTCATATTTTAAATTTATGTGTTCAAGATGGTTTAGATGCTTTGAAAGAACAAGTTGGTCCTATTAGATCCGCTATTTATTATATGTCGAGACATTCAAAATTGTTGAAAAAATGGAAAGTTTTTTGTAGAACATACAATATGCATCCCAAAAAATTTTCTCTTGATGTGTCAACTCGTTGGAATTCCACGTATAAATTGTTAAAGGAGTCTATGGATTATAAAGACGATTTATGTACATTTTTACTCAAGAAAATTGTGGTATTCGTTTATATCCTCAATATTGGGATTCATGCACTTCTTTGTGTAAAATTTTGGGAATTTTTAATGATTCCACAAAAGTGTTATCCGGTGTTTATTATCCTACGTGTAATTTAGCGCTTGATTATTGTACTAAAGTTGCTCATGTGTTAAATAAAAATATTACAAATCCTTTATTAAGTGGTGCTACTTTCTCTATGATGCAAAAATGGAAAAAATATTTTACAAATATTCCCGATCTATTCTTGGTTGCTAAAGTGTTTGATCCTAGAGTAAGATTGGATGGATTAATAATGATGTTAAATATGTATTATAATTATTTATTTTCTAATAGACATATGGTCATGGGTGAAGATGATGTATATCCTAATCCGGAAGAGATTGGTAATCGGATTAAAGTTACTTTAATGTCTTTATTTAGAGAATATAGTGGTCCCGGTTTTGAAGAAAATTTTGGTGGTGGTGGCTCTTCTATGAGTCAAGAAGAAGATATATTAACAGGTTTTATGATGAACGTTCTAAAAAACGTCCAAGGTCTACTTCTAACCCTTATTACGAACTTGATCATTATTTATCCTCTTCATTTGTTCGGCTTGATGAAGATGAAGACAACACTACTTTTAATATACTAAAGTGGTGGTCGAGGATGAAAAATATCTATCCAATATTGTCAATGCTAGCAAGAGAAATTTTTGCATCTCCCGCCTCAACCGTTGCCGTTGAACAAGCTTTTAGTTTGGGAGGCTACACTTTGGATGCAACGAGATCGAATATGACCGTTGAAAACGTGGAAAACCAATGCTTGCTTGATGATTGGGTAAGAGCCGAAAAGAGAAGTCAAGAATTTATTGATAATGATGATCAAGATAGCTCCGAAGAAACTACCATCGGAAGTGATGCATGAAGAATCGAATCGATCCAAATCAACGAGGTAAGTTTGAGGTAAGAGAACTATGTGGAGTTTGATTCCTATTTGATACGTGAAAAACTTAATTTTAAGTTTCAAACTTAGAATTTCTAAGTTTATTTCTTAAATTTAAGCTCAAGTCCAATTTCTTTAAATCCCCCCCTCCCCCAAATTTATTTTGTAAAGTTTAAAATTTTAAGTTGTAATTGTAATTACTAATTCAATATAGTTCACTTTGTAATTTGTAAATTTGTAATAGTTCAATTAATTTGTAATAGTAGATTACTAACTTATTTTAAGTTAGAATTACTATTTTGTAATAGTTCAATTACTTTGTAATAGGCTACTAATTTATAATAGTTCAATTATTAATGTAATCTTCAATTTAAATCCTCATACAATTACTTTTGTATTTTGTATTTTGTATTTTATAATAGTTCATTCAATTATTTCTAAATGTATTTCTTAGAATGTTAGAATTCAAGATACTTAGATCATACTTAATACTGCAACAATTCAATTAATTCAAAATTATTGTTAGTTGATTTAATTTATTCAAGTTTTCATCTTCATTTTTTCATTGTTTTCAAGAGTCAAATAGTCAATACTCAATAGTCAAGTCAAGAGACTAAGATTCTAAGCTATTTCTTTTTTGTTTTTTAGTTTTTAGTTTTTGTTTTTTAGTTTTAGTTTTTTACTTTTTATTTTTTATTCTTATTCTTTATCATCCTTCTATAAATTCCCACACATCAAACTCAAAAAACTCATACAATTTTCTTAAGCAAAAAATGGCTTCTTCTTCTTCATCAACAATAACTTCCGATGAAAACACTCCACCACCACCAACACCTACTAATATTCCGATCCCACAACATATTCTTCAATTTTCTCTATTTACGGTTCACTATAGAATCAATTCAAATATGTCAAATGGTTATGAGGTAAATCCTAACGAAATAAAACTTCATTGTAATCATTGTAACAAAGTATATCCTTTTCGTCGTGGAGGAGGATATGGAGCTTTGGTTAAACATATACAATCAAAGCATCCGAGACATGAGTCAATTTGACATGAAAAATTGGAAATGGTCCAAATGGTGATGAAATTTAATTCTACTAGACTAGTGTTACTAATTTACCATTGTTGCTTGCATTTTGGTATTGTACTAATGTTATTGTTATGTTTTAACTTTTAATTATTGTAATGTAATCTTTAATTTAAATTCTCATATTAACAATAATACAATAATTAAATTTCTCATCTACATTCTTTCAAATTTTAGATCCAAAAAATCAAGAAATAAAAAAAAAATTAAAAAAAAGGAACCGGAACCGGCGGTTTTGGAACCGAACCGAAACCGCCTTGACCACGGTTCGGTTTCGGTTCCACCTCCGGAAATTTTGGAACCGCCGGTTCGGAACCGGAACCGACGGTTCCGGAACCGTGAGCATCCCTAAATGCACACATAAACTTCGTTAAATTCATATAGGAGTACATCACATGCATTACTTTTGCAGTCCAATTTCTTTTTATTATTTAAATACAAAATGCGTGCACTATTAAAATAATAAATTGTATGGACATATCAGATGTACACGTACTATATATGTATCGCACTAATATATAAATATATTTCAACGTTAGATTTATCAAAGAATCTAACTTTAAGATAAGATTTAATATATCAAAATACATATATGTGGAACATTATATTTATTCTTCACTAGTTGACAGAGATATTTTTGGGCAACCACCCCAAAAGGCTGTATTAGCCACTGCACTTAATATATTCGGAGTTGCACGGAAACTCTCGTGCTAACTTCCCCCATTCGGATCTTCACAGGGTGTACTGAATTTTCCGTTAACCCATAACCGTCAAATGACGTGGAGGGAAATGATTGGTGGTGGATTCGGGTTTTGTACTTGTGCATGATGTGAAGTGGCTAAATCCTGGCCTCTAATGATTTATAGCTGTCTTAGTCTGACGGCTCAGATTGTTATGAACCTTAATTGCATTTTTTAAATTTTTTCATTTTTATCCTTTTGTTTTCTAGAAGTGCACTTTTTGTCCATTTATACCAAAATTTGAATCTTATCTCTTCTCTTGCTTTCTGATCATTTTAAGTTTTTCTTTTACACTTGTCAACTTTAATTACTACTCCCTCCCGTCCCAAAAAATGTGCACCTTTACTGTTTTACGTGTTTTTGCGAGTGAATTTTTTATTAATATTTAAAATAATAAAATAATTTTTAAAGATGAATGCAATATATGAGAGGTAGATCTATAATACCACTCTTTAAAAATTACTTTATCATTTGAAATACTAATAAACAACTCGCTCACAAATTAAAACTCGATAATAAAGTAGGTGTGCACGTTTTTTCGGGAAAGAGGTAGTATATAATTACATTTTATAATAAAAAACACAATCTGCATATCAATAATTGATTGATTTTAGGTTTTTGTCTAGAATATACTTTCTATGTTTTGTAATGTATTCTCTTTTGGGGTAACAGTCTAACAGATGTTGTTTTGTATGATAAAATAGTATATAGAAATCGATATAATTATGTAAATTTTATTACAATAGTACTTGACCAAATAATATTTTTTTTCTCATGCAGCACGACCGCAATGAGATCATTAGGTTTGTAATGTCCACCTATATACAAAGATCGATTTCACGTATTGTGTCAAGATGCTTGGCCTAATGAGAGGTTACCAAAGTCTTGAATATCTTGCAAACAATAAACGGATGACCCCATGATGGCAATGAGACGGATTTAAATATGGATTCTAATTGTGCTGGGATAAGTGCATGAATAATCATATAAGAGTTATTTGTTTACGCAGCGCAATGATTAATTATCTCTTTCTTGTGTGAATCTAATAGGAAGCGATATTAAAATTTAATGCACAATAAAGAAATTAAACAATTGCACCAAGCAATAACACGAGCAATTTTAATTTAGAAAACTTCCTCAACGCGAGGAGTAAAAGCCACGGGACCAAACCCAAAAACTTCACTATGAGCGAAATCAAAGTATTACAATATGTCAACTAAAAAAAATAGTGTTTTGCCTATGAAATTTTTCAACATGGCTATGAAATTTTCAACGAAAATAATTTCGTCCTTAAATAGTAAGGTTTGCCTAAAAATTTTAATTTCTAATCATATATATTATTTATAAACTACAAATATAATTGTCTACGGAAATATAAATTGTCTAGGAAATAATTTGTGTAGGTAAGTGTGCCTACGAAAATTACAAATGTGTAGACAAATTATTCGTAGGTAATTTGTTTGTCCACTAAAATTCGTAAGCAAGTAGTAGGCTATCATCACTATTAAAGACCGAATTAGTTTTGTTGAAAAAATTTATAGGCAATTCATTATTTTCTTATAGTGGTCATAGAAGATATTCTACCACAAAAACGTATCAAGACAATCAATACTTGATAACAACAACAAAAATTAGAAGGGTCTCACCCAACAAAACGTCTTATTGTGAGAGCGTCTCACACAAGTTCGCCTCAAAAATTATTTGATAGAGTTTGCATATAAAAAAATTGATAGTGTACTTTGAAAAAGTTTAATGCAAAAAAGTTAGATACTTTTTTTGTCTTCGTACTAAAGTATACGAAGAATTAATTAAAATTAGTGATTATGAGAGAATTGTTTAATAGTGAAAGTTGATAGGGTTGCAAATAAATTCAAAGAAAAACTAATAGTGTTTGAAAATATTTTTTTTACAACATTAGTGTCATTCGTTTTAGTAGTTTTATATTGAGTGAATCCCGTTTTAAATTTATTATTATGGAAGGAAAAATTATGAGAGATTTTTTTTTTATTATTATTTATTTATCAGAAGACATCAAAACATGGGCACTATGGTGTGCACTAACAACTGAACAACTTCTGCCATATTTGCACATGGCCATGTTAAGGTTTTTTTGTTTTTTTTTTCTCTCTAAAGCTTCATCAAGTACTATATCGTTTTCTTCGTGCCTTTTATATTATTTTAGTCTTTATATTGTCAAATATTTTCAGTTTATAATTTGGATAATTATATTTGTACAAAATGTTATGCATGACGGACATGAGACATGTTAGGTATAGTTTATTGTCTATAGAGCAAATTCAAAGAAGTATATACATAAATGAGCGGTTGAATTTATCTATTTCACTTTTCGAATTTCTAAATATTTGTAAATCCATTGGAGAGTGGTGATTTGTATGTGAAATCCATGGATTTCAAATCCATCCATCCAAATGGAGTCTAATTGTTTTATTCTACTGAATCTTTAACACATAGACCCAGAGGTATGTTGAATATTTTATATTATTCTATATGTCATCAATCCGTATTATGAAATATAAAGTGAAACATCAATTATGAAATATGTAATCTCATTCCATAAAAGTGGCATTCATTATACAAAACTTTTCGGTAGATATTTTAAAATCACACTCGACTTTAATGTGAAAATATTTTAAAATTTGAAGAATAAAATAAATATAAAAAGAGTATCATGCATGTCTCAACAAATTTTTATCGGCTCGAATCCCCCTGTTCCATTTTCCTATTCCATCTACTATTTCACATCTTAGATTAATGATATTGATAAGTGTACAACTGTACATCTCACAATACCTATAAAGAAAAATGTCAATTCAGGGCCTGAAAGATGACAAAACTATCAATTTAAGGTCTTAAAGATTTTTTCTATGGATCAAGGCCTGAAAGATAGAAAACTATAAATTCAGGACCTGAAAGATAAAAAACTATCAATTTGAGACTCACACATTTTAAGGTTATATGTTTGACACTAACATTTCATGTTCTTATTATTATTTTTTTAGGATTTACGGTTCAAGGTTTACGATTCAGGGGGTTTAGGGTTCATGGTTCAAGGTTTAGGGTTCAACGTTTAGGGTTTAGTGTGTAGGATTTAGAGTTTAGTACCAAACATGGCCTTAAAATTTATAAGCCTCGAATTAATAGTTTCTATCTTTCAGACCCTGAATTGATAGTTTTCTATCATCCAGGCCTTAAATCAATATGAAAAATCTTTCAGGCCTTAAATTGATAGCTTTACTATCTTTAAGACCCTAAATTGATAAAACTGCCTTCTATATTTAAGTGCATTTTTTTCTTATTAATTATGTAAATTTTGATTAAAAAAGTTACGAACATTTTTTTTCTTATTAATTATGTAAAAAAAATCCCTTAAAAATCATATATTTAATTATTAAATAGAGTTTGAAAATTTACATGAAAAGCAATAAAAAAAATTTAAAATTCATGTACAAAAATACAAATGAATTATGAAATATTAAAAATTTTAGCGCACTTATCGAATTGAAAATATTGAAATTTTCGGTACGGTAACAATATGTATATTCTAGAAATTTTATATTTTGATTATATTGAAAAAAACTCGATAAACACACTTAAAAATACATATGAATCAACACTAGATTTGAAATTGCACGATGAACACGTATGACGCATGAAAATATAATTCATTTAGTATATAAATAAAAATTTAATTATATTATTTCATAACATTTGCATACTAATTTACTCCAGTAAATAAATATTGTGGAGGTTACTTTATTAAACATTATTAGCAATAAGAGAAGGTAATATATGTATGTGTATTTATCGAGATTGCTTATAAAATTTTATAATATTTTTAAATGTTGAATTTTCATATAATTCTATTGATAACATATGGTGTCAGTTTTATATTCTAATAAGTTTCGTATTTTTTTATTGAATTTTAAATGAAACTTATTAGAATATCATTTAAATGAAATTTAATAGTATCATTTAAAATTTTATAATAGTATCATTTAAAATTTTATTAAAAAAGAAAGTTACATAAAAAAGGCAAATATAAATTATTTTTTATATTTTTAAATTTACGTGATTTCAATTTTTTTGGGTTATTTCTTATTTCTATATATGTGTATGTGTGGCTTAATTAATTAATTATAAATATTTTTATAAGATTTTTTGGAATGAGATTTGGTAGGAATTAATTAATTTACTTAAATAGATATAACTTCCTAAATAAATTATCTGGTTATGTTAGGGTGTTATTCTCATATTTATAGATATTGTGAGATGTACCCTTGTCATTAATATAAGATGTGAAATAGTAGATGAAATAGGAAAATTGAATAGGAATCCGAGTGGTCTTCTATTGCCTAAAGATCACATTGAGTGCTTATGTGGCAAAGTAAAGATTTCCAAAAGTGTTTTAATACCAAAGTCATTAAGTATGAAATTGTTTTAGATTTAAATGAAAGTGTACATTTTAAAAGAATCCCACGTAAGAAATCCATTTTTTATATAAATCTCCAATTACATGATAAAAAATTGGAATTGTTTTTTCTAAAGGACTTCATAAATTAAAATATACTTAAGCTCAGTTGAAAGTTGCAATTTTAATTGAAATATACCAAGTAAATATTGATACAGTTTTCTTCTATCTTTTTATAATTTAGAGTAGGTCTTATGTGATATTTTTATAAGTGAAATTTTTTTATTTTCGCAATCATTCCTGTAAGTCTTTTTAGCCTAGTGGCAGCGACAATTTTTTGGACCAAATGAAGCGGGTTCAATTCTCTAAAACTGAGATAGTATAACTCTTGTAGCATAATGGTAGGCAATCCTTTGTTCCCCTTGTTTGACAAGGGTTCAACACGCTGTTGTTATTTTTTTTTAATGTTTATTCATTTTTTTTTTTTCATATTTTATCCATGTTTTTTTTCTTTCAAGTTTTTTCCCTTTTTTTTTCATGTTTATCCATGTTTTTTTTTTTCAAGTTTTTCAATGCATTTTTTTATTTGAATCCTGATTACAAGAATGCATTTTTTCAATGCCTTTTCTATATAAATAAAAAATACTTCTTTTTTCATGTTTTCCATGCTTTTTCTTTTTCAAGTTTTTCCATGCTTTTTCTATTTGAGCTCTAGTCACAAGAGCGCATTTTTTTTCATGTTTTTTCTATGTAAATAAAAAATATTAATAATTTTTTTTGGAATCGAATTCTAATCACAAGAATACTTTAAAAATAGACTCAGTAGTCAGTACTATGAAATATTAAACATTTATTAAATAGTTTTTTCACTGATTTATTTACCTTGACAACATATGTCTCTTAGTTATGAAGACTACATGCAAAAATTAAATAATATTACATGTAAAAATATAACAGTATATCCAAAATTTAAAATAAAAAATTAGAAGTGTATTAACTAATAAATGAAGTAGTATTAAAATTTATAATAACAAATCATTAAGACCTTCTACTTTGATTTCAAATAAGAAATTGAAGTAGTATTACAAGCAAAGCATAATAATACTACATGTAAAAATATAATAGTATTACAAGTAAAAAAATAAGAATATTACAATCTAAACAATAGAAAAATTAAGGTATATTATGAAGGGTATCTAATCAAAACAGATTAATATTACATAAAAAAAATTGTATTACAATAATAAAAATATGATTTAAATATATTATACGTACAATTTGTAAATAAAATTTACTAATAAAAATATTTCTTTATATATTTAAATCAATTAGATAATAGAGTTAACTCTATTTTTCATTCATCAATCAATTGTAAATATAATCTAGAAATAATTAAAATAAGTATATCTAACTAAAGTGGTTAAACACAATTTATTACTAAAAAAATCTCAATTTTAAAAGTTATATATATTATATACATAAAATCTCAATTTTAAAAGTTAACTTGTTGTAGCATAGTTGGCAGGATTTCTTCCACTGGTGTATTTTAGAACCTTGCAACTTATTGCACTGAAATATATAATTTATTTACACTAAACCGTGAAACTATTAATATGGAAAATGAGTTGCACGATTTAGTGTAAACAAGTTACATATTCAGTGTAACAAGTTACGTGATTCTAAAATAAATTATGAAGTACACAGTACACTTAATGCACATGAGACATTCATTATTAAAATGTCTATATTAATTATTTTATTAAATAATATTAATTATTTTTATAAATAATAATATTAATTGTACATTAATTATACGGTGTATGTAGAGTTGGCAAATCGGGCCGCCCAGCCCGGCCCGGCCCAGCCCATCGGGCCAAGTCATGGTCATGGGCTGGGTCGGGCCGGCCCATCTTTAAATCGTGCCTACATAAATGGTGTCCAGCCCAGCCTAGTATGGGCTCACGGGCCCATGGGCCAACCCGGCCCATGATTTTTATGTTTTTTATTTAATTACTTCATTTACTTTATTGTTATTTCTGTGTATTTTTTGGTGTTTATTTTACAAAAATTGGGTTGAACTTGGGTGTGTTTATTTTATAAATAAAGACTCATTATCATTAATATTTATTGTCAATATTAAATAATTATAGCAATTAAATAATTAATATTGTAGTGAAAAAAAATAAAAAATAATCGGGCCAGCTAAGCGGCCCGTGACCCGTCGGGTCAAATTTGCCCAAGCCCATTAGGCCCGTGGGCCAAATGGGCCGGGTCAAATAGGCCCAGCTCATTTTGGGCCTCTAATTTTTTAGCCCGACCCATACTTTGGCTCGGGTAGGCCGGGCCGGGCCCAAATTACTAGCTCTAGGTGTATGTAGCTGGTGCACCGAAATATTATAATTTTGTTAATTTTTTTTCTGAGAGAAGACATCGGATAATCAATAATCATGTTACGGAGTCTACTTCAAGTGTGATTTTTTTTATTTTTGAGGAAGTGGACAAAAGTTGCATGTTTGGCCGGTGCCAAATCTATACCACGTAGGACATTTAAGTTAATTTAAATAGTACTATAAAACTGTATATCATTAAAAAATGACTATATAATACTGGATCAATACTTGACTGATCAGAAATAATCGTGGATTAAGAAAAGAAATTGAATTTACTAAATGCATAAAGTGTCGCATCAAAATTGAATTCCAAATATTCGATATCAGTAGATCATGGTGTGGAAAGGAAACGTATCATCTCCATTTAGTTTATGTAAATTTCTTGTAAATTTTTTAGGAAAATTTCAAAACATGCTCCATTCTTTTAGTTTTCATTTAAGATTAAGGGTTTAGAAGTCGAAAATCGTTAAGTGGGCTGATTCTGATCGTGTAGCATCCAGACCGCCCGCTAGGCTGTTTGACTTTTTTTCTTTCGTTTATTTTTTTTAATTTTATTTTCTTTTACAAACTAAATTAAATATAATCTAAACAAATAGTTCAACTCCAACTAGATAATTAATTAATTATCAAATATCAATATGTAAAACAAAAAGACATAACAATTTAAAAATTAACATAAACTACAAAAAAATCAATTAAAAATAGATTTACATACATTTATTAATTTTCTCCAATTTATAACTCAAAGTTAAAATCTTGGCACCGCTTATTTTGACTCTGTTGTGTAATATTTCAAGTTTTATTTTACTTTTTATTATTGAATGCTGGTCTTTAAAAGAAATTGAAATCCGTCTAGACAACGCCTAGGCCACCTAGAAGCTGAAAAGATTCTTCTCATTGGTTTTGTCAAAATTGGGTTGACCGACGTTCGTGTAGCGCCTAAACGCCGTTAACTCCGTATTTAGGACAAATTTTACCTACGTTATTTCTCTTAAAGATTGTCACACAATAAATATTTTTGGATCGACCTAGATACTCCCAATTGATATTGTATTTCTTTTAATACCCACAATGTTTTTGTAATTATGCTTTTGCGATGTACAAATTTTCAATACTTACCATCCTGGCGTTAACAAACCAGTTATGGTTTCATGATCCGAATAGAAGTTGACAAAATATTAAGATATACAACATTTATGATAAATATATATATATATCCAAAATGTCAAAACCCTCGGAGTTGGTCTAATAGTGTAGGCTTGAAATTTAAAAACACTCCTTTTCAAGTCTTAGCTATGTTTGAAAGCCCCAAATTGCAGTTAATTTTTTAGATTGATTAGTATAAGAATGAAGACAAAGGCTAGTATACATTGACTAAGTCAATATAGTTAGTTATTTAGTTAAGAGTTTGTTGAACTATTTGTTATATTGGCAATTAATACCTTACATTACAACAACTAATATGTAAGTGTGTTATAAATAGAATATGATAGGTTTTATTTCATTTTATCGATTCACATTATCTTTTCTCTTGTAACAAGATTTCTCTTCATTCAATATACAATTTCTTTTCTTCTTCAATGAGTTTCATTCAATATTTGATTGAATGTTAAGATGGTATCAGTTTGATTGAATCAATTTGATTCTTGTTACGCTTAGGTTTCAATCGATTCACTATGTGTTCGATCGAAATTCGATCCGATTGTTTGATTTTCGTTGTCTTTGATCGTTCTTCGATCGTTTCTTTGGGTTTTATTATCAATTTTCTTCGTGTCTATCATGAATTCTGGTTTATTCTTTCTATTTCTTCGCAATATTCGAAGCTATGACAACTTTTAATGGTGCGTCCCTTAATCTTGTTGAAAATACCTTATCCCCGTTGGCGTTGCATCCAAACGATAACCCGGTGATTTCCATTGTTATGGAGCCATTGGGTGGAACCAATTTCATCTCGTGGAGCCATGGGGTCAAACGAGCTTTGAGTGTCAAGAACAAAGCTCCACTGATTGACGGTTCATTGCCGATTTCCTTTGAGGACGATGACCGTATTGAGTTTGCCGCGTGGGTTCATGCAAATGACCTTGTGTTGATGTGGATTCTGAACTCAATCAAGCCAGAGATTAAGACAACTATGGATTACTTCACCTGTGCAAGGATGTCTGGGATGAACTTCATATCAGGTATTCTCCTTCTGATGATACTCGAGTTTATGAACTGGAGAAATCATTGAGTGCTATTTCTAAAGGTTCTCAATCTATGGTGGCTTATTATAATCGGTTCAAGTCATTATGGGATGAATGGTTAGGATTTAGGCCTGCTTTACAGTGTTCTTGTGGTGCGATGGTTGGATGTACTTGTGATCTACCTAAGAAACTTGCTAGGACTCAAGAAAGAGATGCAATAGTCAAATTCTTGGTAAGATTAGATGAGTCTTACTCTGCTATAAGGCCTCACATTCTGTTGCAGTCTTCCAATTTGACTTTATCCAAGGTGTTTTCAATGTTGCTTCAACAGGAAACTCAGAGAGCATTGAAATCTGATTCTGTAGCTAGTCAACAATTTAAGTCTATTGCAATGTTGGCCGGAAACAGTAAATTTTATAAGGACAAGAAGAAGACACTTACTTGCAGTCATTGTAATGGGCCTGGACATACTGTAGATAGGTGTTTCCAACTCACAGGGTATCCACCAGGATGGAAAGGTCCCAGGGGTCCTAGGAAAGTTGAGAATCAAGGCAACACCAATGTCAACAGTGTGTCATCTTCTGAAGGTCAGATGCCTTCCAATCCCTTGTTCAACCAGGACATGTTTGAGCAATTCATAGCCTATGCTAAGATGCAGAAGTGTCCAGAAACTCAGTACTCTGCAGCTAGAGCTTTTGTTAAGTCTCATTCAGTTCTTGATGTGTCTCCAGGTAACACAGGTATACATTCATGCTTTAATTTCATGACTTCTGATAAATATTCATGGATTATTGATACTGGAGCCACTGATCATATGGTGCATAGTCTAGAATTGTTCACATCTACACCTGCACCCTCTGGTGTTAAAATTAAGTTGCCTAATAATGCTTTCATTACTACAACTTTCATGGGAAATATTGTTCTAAATGAGTATCTAACACTCTATAATGTCTTGTATGTCCCTGAATTTTCTTTCAATCTATTATCTGTTTCACAATTGACTAGATACTCTAATTGCACTGTGAGCTTTCTTTCCTCACATTGTGTTTTACAGGACAACAACACCTTGAAGGTGATTGGTTCTGCTGAACAAAGTGGAGGCCTATACTGTTTGAGGATTGCTAAACTAGTAAAGTGTGCTAATTCTGTCTCTAATGTTGTGGATTTTGCTCTCTGGCATACTAGATTAGGACATGCATCTTCTAAGAAGTTGTTTCAAATAAAGCAACTAAATGTAAATGCTACATTTGTGTCTAATAAAGTGTGTGATATATTCCCTTTGGCAAAGCAAAAGAGATTGCCATTTCCTTTGAGTATTTCTGTTTCAACTTCTCTATTTGAGTTAATACATTGTGATGTATGGGGACCCTTGTCCATTGAATCTGTCTCTAAGCATAGATACTTTCTTACCATAGTTGATGATTTTAGCAGGGTAACTTGGTTATATCTACTGAAAACTAAGAATGAAGTCAGGCACGCTTTAGAAAAAATTTCAAACATGGTTCAAACTCAGTTTAATCCTAAGATTAAAATCTTGGGGAGTGATAATGGTACTGAGTTTATACTTTCTGATTTTTATCACAATTTGGGTATCATTCATCAAACCTCATGTGTTGAAACACCTCAACAAAATGGTTTGGTTGAGAGAAAGCACCAACATTTGCTTCAAGTTGCTAGGTCCTTACTCTTTCAATCAAATCTCCCTTTGAGATATTGGAATTTTTGTGTTCAATTAGCTGCTCACTTGATTAATAGACTTTCCTCTTCTGTTTTACAAAACAAGACCCCTTTTGAAGTTTTAAACAACAAAGTGCCCGATTATTCACATCTTAGAAATTTTGGTTGTCTGTGTTATGCAAACACACTCACTGCTCATAGATCTAAATTTGATCCTAGAAAAATCAAATGTTGTTTTCTTGGTTATCGTTTTGGATTGAAAGGTTACAGACTTCTTAATTTATCTACTGGAAAGGTATTTGTCTCTAGAAATGTGGTCTTTCATGAGCATGTTTATCCTTTCATAGAAAAACTTTCAAAACCTGGTATTGATCCTGCTCATACAGTCAGTGATACAGATGACCTTATTGATTTTAACATACCACATCATGCTCATCAGCATAATGATACTGATTCTCATTCTCCACATATGTTTTGACTTCTGATTCTCTTATTGATAACAATCCTTCTAATGATCAAAATCAATTTTCTGATAATATCACTAATCATACTGATCTTCTTGATGAGATTAATTCTCACACAAGTTCTGTGATTCCAGTGCAATCTCCAAATCATGATCATGACCACCAACATATTGATCATGGCCTAAGGAGATCCACTAGAACGAAACATACACCTGCTTATCTTGATGTTTATAAGAGATCTTTACCTGATTCTTTGAAACATACTAATGTTAGTGATACAAGTGCTGCTAATCATACATTATCTCTTAGCACTCCATATCCTATATGTGACTACATTTCTGCATCCAATCTTTATCATTCTCATAGAGCATTCACTGCATCCATTACACAAATTGTGAAACCCAAAACTTACAAACAAGCATGAACTAATGAGAATTGGATTGCTTCAATGAAAAGTGATTTAGATGCATTAGAAAGAACAAATACATGGTATGTTGTTTCCTTACCTGACAATAAACTTTGCATTGGTTGTAAATGGGTTTATAAGGTGAAATATTAACCTGATGGAAGTATAGAAAGGTACAAAGCAAGGCTGGTAGCCAAAGGTTATACACAGGAGGAAGGGATTGATTATTTTGATACCTTATCTCCTGTGGCAAAGATAAAAACTGTGAGAATTTTACTTGCTTTAGCTGTTTCTAGTAACTGGTGCATTCATCAATGTGATGTGAATAATGCATTTTTACATGTGGATTTGAATGAGGACGTTTACATGACACCTCCTCATGGTTATGTTGTTTCTGATAATCATGTTTGTAAGTTAATAAAAAGCCTTAATGTTCTGAAACAGGCTTCAAACAGTGGTTTACAAAATTATCTGATACTCTGATTTCCATTGGATTTGTTCAATCCAAAGCTGATAATTCCATGTTCACAAGATCCACTGGTTCACAATTTACTGTTTTACTTTGTTATGTGGATGATATAATCTTAACAGGTAACAATTTAGATGACATTCTGAATGTCAAGAAGTTTCTACATGAGAAATTCACAATCAAGGATCTTGGTGTCCTGAAAGGGAATTGAAGTTGCACAGGAGAACACAGGTTTACAGCTTTGTCAAAGTAACTATGCCTTAGACTTGCTAACTGATAGTGGATATCTGGGATGTAAGCCCAGCTCCACTCCCATGAATCCAAAACACAATCTTTCTAACTCAACTGCTCCTATTCTTAAGGACATATCTCTGTGCAGAAAGCTTGTTGGAAAACTGTTGTACCTCACCATCACAAGGCCTGACATATCATATGATGGGCAAACATTGACACAACACATGAGCAGACCAACTGAAGACCACTTAGTAGTTGTGCATAGACTATTGAGGTACATAAAGGCCCCTATTGGTCAGGGACTCTTCTATTCTAACACCAATTCTCTTCAATTGCAGGCCTTTAGTGACTCAGATGGGCAAGATGTGAAGAGACAAGGAAGAGTATCACTGGTTATGCAGCCTACTTGGGTGATTCTCTAGTTTCTTGGAAGTCAAAGAAACAAAATACAGTAAGCAGATCTTCTGCAGAAGTTGAGTACAAGGCACTTTGCACAACAACTTGTGAAGTCCAATGGATCTTATACATACTCCAAGACTTAAAGGTTTCACACCCTCAACCTGTTAATCTTTATACAGACAACAAATCTGCTTTTTGTATGGCTCACAACCCTTGTCTACATGAGAAATCCAAACACATCCAGATTGATATTCATCTAACCAGAGAGAAGATTCAACACGGAGTCATCAAATTAGTTCAAATCCCTACTGAAAACAACTTGGCAGACTCACTCACAAAGCCCTTGTCTCCTTCTCTTAACACCACATTAAAGTCCAAAATGGGGCTTCTTAATATCCACTCCCATTTTGAGGGGGGATATAAGAATGAAGACAAAGGCTAGTATACATTGACTAAGCCAATATAGTTAGTTATTTAGTTAAGAGTTTTTCGAACTATTTGTTATATTGGCAACTAATACCTTACAGTACAACAACTAATACTATAAGTGTATTATAAATAGAATAGGATAGGTTTTATTTCATTTTATCGATTCACATTATCTTTTCTCTTGTAACAAGATTTCTCTTCATTCAATATACAGTTTCTTTTCTTCTTCAATGAGTTTCATTCAATATTTGATTGAATGTTAAGAATTAGCTCATACAGAACTTTGCTCTAGCTTCAAATGGGAGCCCCAAGTGTAATCAATTTTTGAGATTGATTAGTTCATACAGAACTTTGCTCTAGTTTCAAATGAGAACCCCAAGAGTGAACGGTGAAATTGGTCCCCGAATTAGTCGGTATGTGAATCGGATACCAAGTCATAAAATAAATATTCAGAATGTCGAGATTTTTATAAAAGATGAATAAAAATACATAAAATGATAGAGATGATACAATATCATTTTACAAATGTAGAAGATTAGGTGGAGAACACGTGTAAATCATGATCTTAATTATTTATTCAAACATCTTGACCTTGTCTAATGGAACTTTATGGAGGTTGACAAATGTCCTATCCTAGACTTGAAACTTGAAAGTAAAATTTCTCCAAAAATTACAAAGGAAAGGAAATTAGAAAAGTGTCCTGTCCACTAATCTCTCTTTTTCCTCTTTCGGTCATTCAGTGAAACAGTCCTACTTCTGATTTACAAGTACTCTTATTTTATCTCCTAAGTTAAAGTGAAGTTATTGAAATTCATAATGATTAATTATAAATCACGTTTGAGAGGGACATTTTCAATTTAATAATTCCTTTATTTATGTGACGACCAATTGGACGGTTACAACGATTTGGAGCAAGGAATATTGTAATAAAGTAAGACAAAATTTGATTTAGACAAGTTTGTGTCTAAGTGATCAGTGTAATAATCTTCAATAGCACTTTTTTCGTGAATTTTATTTAACTTTCTTTTTTTTACAGAAGATCATATTCAAGAAGTGAAGCAGTAAGAGGAAATAAATCGCAAATGGTAAATGAGGTTTTTTTTTTAAAGAACGTAAGTGCTGTATGAGTAGTCTCTCGTGCACCAATTGCACTGAACATAGGGATTGCAACGTGAAATCAACTTAACCTGAAACACGATTATTGTAGCACTAATTATTTTAAGTGTTCGGGCTCGCCACGTGGGCGAGGTCCTCTCCTGAATGCCCGCGCTAGAGCGAGCAAATATCCATGAAGAGGAGAGGGATGCGAGCAACATATCTGCTACGGAGAAGAGTTGTTCGGCAGGCAAGCAACTACCTTGCGAATAGAGCAACGACGAGCAACCAACTACCCTTCCGAAATAACCATTGACTTTTTGATTTTTTCTAAACCGAACATAAACAAATTTTATTTGGATACGGATTTGAATATTATTGAATTAGTCATACCAAAAAATCGAAGGAAATCCAACTGAACCATACCGAACCGCACAAAATCGAATAACCGAATAAAATATGTATATCAAATTGTGTTATAATATTGCATTATTACTGAATTCAAGTATAATTACATTATAGTATGAATTATCAATTTTATAAAAATTCAAATCTATACATATCTAATAACAAAATGTTGGGCAAAAAAATTGTTATAATTTTCTAATGAAATTTTAAACATCTTAACAAATTTGATGTAGCTCAAATAATATAACAAATATTTTTTATCTTCTTTGTATGAAGAGTACAAGGTTCAATTCCCCATATCTATCACACATATATATTAATTATTTTTTTAATATTTTCTAAATTATTAAAATTATTTTTGAATTTTTGAACTAGATCTATTTATACATATATAATAACAAATTATTATACCAAAAAAAAAAATTCAACAAAAAAGTTATTATAAAATTTTGAACTAAATCTATTTGTACATAGTACTCCCTTCGTCTAGGGGTGGGCGTTTGGTTGGTTCGGTCAGTTTTGGGTTGTTTTTCAACCGAACCGAACCAACAAGAAATTTGGTTTGTTTGGTTTATTCGGTTTAAACCGAAAATTAACCTGAAATTCACAAAATTAAATGATTTTCCAAATTAAAAAAAAAAATCTAAAGTTGGGAGCCTAAGAAAAAAAAAGTTAACCAACTCTTTGTGGGCTTCAATAATATGATCAACAAGTGGGGCAAATAAATGATCTAGTTGACCCATAATAAATGATCTCGGTTGGATAATATTGGCCTCAACACGTCAATAAACAATTATACAAAAAGACATTCATATTAAATGAATTTAATATTTATTAATATGTGTTTAATATTTTTTTTATTATATATATATATGTGTAGTTTGGTTGGTTCGGTTTATTCGGTTTTTTTAAAACTATAACAGAACCGAACCAACTAAACCAAATTTTTAATAACTGAAACCGAACCGACCGAAAAAACCGAACCAATTAAACCAAAAATTATTGGTTCGGTTCGGAAATTCGGTTTTGTGCCCACCCCTACCTCCGTCCCATAAAAGCGTGCACGTTTAATGTTTTCACGTGTTTTTGCGAGCGAGTTTTTTATTAGTATTTGAAATGATAAAGTAATTTTTAAAGATGCATATAAAAGATGAGAGGTAGATCTATAATTTTATTATTTGAAATACTAATAAACAACTCGCTCAGAAAAACTCGATAATAAAGGTGGTGTGCACGTTTTTCTGGGACAGAGGTAGTATATAATAACAAAATATTATACCAAAAATAAAAAATTTCAACAAAAAATATTACAAATTTATCATAAAATTTTAAAAGTGACACATTAATGATTAATAATATAAAATGTTATATTTTGTAGTTGATATAGATATATATATATTTTTAAATCACTTACTCCTTCCATCTTTTTTTTTTAAATTGCTCACTTGATTTTGACACGGATTTTGATGAGAAAATTCTTTATTAATATTTGAAGGTAATAAAATAGTTTTTTTATAAGGGTATTTTGTCAATTTTAGTGAATAAGATAAAAAAAATCATTTAATTTTGTGTGTAATTATTAGTGACATGTGATGTAATTTAGTGATGTTTGTAAGGGGTAGCATGAACTGTATAATTACTTTATTGCTATTTTGAGTATGTGATAAAATATTGACTTTTTGGATTTTGAGTAATCTAAAAAAGACAAGAAGTATTGTATATATGAAAATATATAATTCATATACTTATTTGTATGATAATATTACATGATATTTGATTTAAATTGATTAGTTCAATTACCATAAATTAGATGCATGAACTATTGACATTAGACTTAAATTGTTAGCTGAATAATTTTTAATTAAATTATTAGTTGACGTTATTAGTTGACTTGTAAAATGATACTAGGTTGGTTGTGATAAAGCTCGATTTGTTTACGTATTTGTATGATTCTTTTATAGGATATAATATTTAAATTGATTACTCCAATCATGGACGGATCCAGAAAATTTTCATGAAGGGGGCACAAAAATAAATAATATAACAAGTAGATTTTCCAATGAACTCGGGTTCACGTGAATTCTAATTTTTTAGCGTCACGGTTATGTATATACAATTATACACAATTACTATCTTAAAAAATATTTGATTTTTTAAATAGTGATGGTGCATATATATAACATATCTACAAGTTTTTTTAGATGAAATATTTGCATGATTAACTAATTATTGTCCTTGGGAACAGCGTAGCGACGACTAATTATATATATACAATATAAGTATTACTCCTAATAATTATAATATATATAACATATACTTAAAAAATATATGAGGCACGTGATCCCAACATAGTACATGTAGGTTCATCATTGAGTCCAATTACTATGAATTAGTTGCATGTACAATTGACATTAGACCTTGAATTGTAAAACGATACTGGGTTGGTTGTGGTGAAGTTCGGGAATCATATTTTTAAAAGAAAATACTCATGAGTGAAAGAGTGTTGATTTCAGGAATGACACTATCATCATCAGATAGTAGACCCTCTTTAATATTTTAGAAAGATAATTTTGACTAATGATATCTTATGATGTGATCATTAATAAGAATTATAGACAATTATTAAAAATCTTGGACTTTCTTAAGGAGATTAATTTCAATCATGTGTAGGTATATGTTATCATGTTCAGAGTAACTAAAGAGGATAATTTGAAAATTTTAACATGCAATGGGAATTGGGCAGACGATAATAGATGACAATCAAAGTGGTTTAGAAGGAAATAATTTAAAATTGTAAGAAAAAAAAATACCTTTAAAGTTGCATTATTTAACAATGTAGATTTTTTAAGTAATTGAAGTGCCACCCATTTCCCATGCTTGATTGCAAAAGCAAAATATGTTCATAAATCGTGCGTTGCATCTAAATAAAACAATATTTAAAAAAAATAAAAAAAAGATTCTAATTATTATTATAAGTAAACTAATTTTTTATAATTTCTTTAACACAAAAATGAATACATTTTATATTATGTTTATTTTATACTCACAAACCGTGCAACGCCCGGGTGATATACTAGTTACTACTAATAAAAAGTAATTGTCATTACAAATTTAAACACCTTGACTAGAGAACCACACAATTTAATTCATATATATGAATTAGTTGTTAATTGACATGATTTTAACTTAATATAGTTCAATAAAAACAACTAATGTTATTCAATGAAAACACATAATACTCTTAATTGAAAATAACTAATATTGTTTAGTGAAAAAGATGGGTGAATAGAAAAAAAAAAGGTTAAAAAAAATGTTTTTTTTGCTCCGATCCATTCTGTTTTGATCTAGTTCCGTTGTAACTAATACCGATCCATACTGAAATTTCGGTATGAACATGAATACTTGAATTCTAAAATAACCGAAGTTTGGTACAGACACATATATTTTTAAATATCCATTTTGGTCCATACTGTGAACATCCTTAGACACACCAGTCAGACAAGATCACTCGCATATAGGAATGATATCCTTATAACAGTGGTAGTTAATAATATCAAACCTTGTTCACGAAGGAAACTAAAAAAGTGTAAGGAAATCTTCCGCCAGCATACAGATGACAGATATCTAGTGGGTCGAATCTGTCCATAAATAACATATTTGGTGCTTCCAACTTAAAGGAAATATTCATGCATTAATTGCATGTATTCCCCAAAGATAAAATATTGATTTCCCTGTTCCACTTTTCGTATTTCATTGGTGTTTCACCCTTCTGAATCTTTAACACATGGACCCAAGGCATGGTGGTTCGTTTGATTTTTTTTATTATTCCACGTGTTATCCATCCATATTATGATCAAACCAATATTGTTTTATTCGATCCCAAATACTTCTGGATCTAGATCGTGTAACAACAACGAAAACTTTAATTCAAACGTGCAACCTATTATACCTTAAATGTGACACTTGAAATGAATGTGACACTAGCTTTGGCTGAAACATGATACTAACTTTAACTAAAACGTGCGTCGAGTGGATTTGTGCACTAGATGCATGGTGTATATATATACAAGTATACACCATGAGTAAACTATTACATCTTCATATTCAGAGATGGACCTATGTGTCCTGTGGGGTGGGGGGGGCACGTGCCCCACAAATTTTTTTTTTTTACTATTTTTTTATTATATAAAATATTTTTCTAATATGATAATAAATCCTCTATCAGCCCAGTACCCACCTACAAATAGCCCAAATCCCTTCCCAAAATCCTTGCACAATAGGCCCACCCACCCAAATAGCCCACTGCACAAATCAGCCCACCCAAATAGCCTAAAACCCTTCACAAGCCACAAAGCAACAAAGCATCCACTCTATTGCCAAGAATGATGATGATAATTATTAAACCTAGAAAGCACCAGACTATAAATTTTCAAATAGTACGTACTAACTAGGAAGAACTCCACTCTCTCCGTTCTCTTAATCAAATTAACAAATTTGCATAAATTTACAATTTATATGAGACTGCTTCCCTCTCAACCGCTTTAAAAGTGGTCAGATTCAATTAGACTTCGGGTGACCAAAATCACTTAAGCTATTTAGGTTAGCGTCTGTTTGCTTTCGCTCTTAAAAAATAGCATAAAATTTATTTTATTTATTCATAATTTGTATATGAAACTCAATGTTGTATGTACCATGTTCAACCTTTTTGGTTTGAGGATCCTTCAATAAGATAAGAGAGTTTCAAAGATTTTGGCATATTATGATTAGAAAATAAAAAAGCCATAAATAATTTATCTAATCTTGTTGGTTGACTCTCTGTCCGAGAAATATATTTTTATAGCTAAATATGAGATTGGGGATATTCATAAAAATATATAACTTTTTATTTAAAATATACTCCTTCCCTCTCAATATTTTTTTTCACATCTCAATAGCAGCATATATTAAGAAAAAATATTTTATTGGTGAAAAAGTAGGAATCTTCATCTTTTTGCTGAGTGTATTTTCGCCTATTTACTGTAGTTGAAAAGGTGAGATTTAACTTTTTGATTAAAGTTAAATTTTCCCACCAAATCAACTCATTTTTTGGTTTCATGTTCTTTTTAAATGAATGTATACTGCACAACAAAAAAATTATTGTTAAAAAAAAATATATTGCAGAATTACTATTGTGTACATACTCTATAAATTACTGGGAATACAAATTTAATCTTACATACCTAAAAGTATGAAAAAAATCAGATTACAAAATGAAATTCTGAGAATTTTAAATACACCTTGTCTAAAATAATTTTTTGGTTCCCTCCAAAAATACAAATGTCTAACTAGGTCATATTGTGTAGCCAACTCAACAAAAATTCCATCCAAAGCACAATTTACACTTAAATTTCAATTTCTCTCCATCCCACTTCAAAGGAATAAATATACATCTTCATCCATTAATGCAGCCAACTGCTCACAACATAAAAATATCAGCAGCATCTATACCATCTTAGATATGATAGACTACAGTTCCTACTTATCAATAACACCAATGATTTTGTTCACAATGGTAAAATCTAAGAGGCAACAGGGTTATTTTGGGACATAAACTCCACACATGTCGTGCATATTGATCTCAAATCAAAGGAGTATCACATTACTCACACTAACCGAGACACCCGTAGACACATATTGTAGAATTACATCAAACAGTTTCTCGGATAGGTATACCAATACCCTCTAATGTATCTGTGCATCCATCATGAGATACCTAGTATCTCGAAGTAAGTGAGATCTTATTACACTCTCTAAGAGTATGATGCAGATCGCATACCAACCTCAATTGCATCATCAATATCTCATTCTTGATGATCCTTGATCGGGCTATTTGAGAATCATGCGTAAGTCATCTGAGTTCTCACAATCTCAATGACAGCAATGACTCATGAGAACACAAATAAGAATAAATACAAACAACCAAACATAATATTTAAACAAGTGTAATGCCATACATTTAATATTAAATAAACAATATTACTAAACTGTTGGGAGATGAATTTAATATATATTGATTTTGATTAAGATCCCAAAACCCCTGAGTATGACATGTTCAGAATGATCTTGATAGTTGAGTCAGGATTCAATTTTAGAGTATTCAGGATGTTATCTGCAAAATGTATAGTCAGCAGATATAGTTCAAGATAGGTTCAAGACTCGATTAGAAAATCGAGATATCAAGACTCAATAGATATCTTGGAACCAAGACTCAAAGACGAAGATTCAAAGTATCATCGGTCGAGAGACTCGAAGACTCAAAGACCTCAAGACTCAAGACTCAAGACGAAGACTAAAGATTGATGATCAAGAATACTGAAGGCACAGTAATTACTGAAGACTCAGTAAGGTACTGAATGCTCAGTATGAACCTGAATGTTCCGAGGCACTGAATATATCTATCTGAAGGATGCAATACTGAGAAGATCACGATTCCTTTGAAGAATAGATATTTGCCAAAACATTCAAATGCGCATAAAAAAAACTAAGTCAGAAGTGTTGTTAAGGTTATATCAAACTCAGAGTTTGTAACCAAAAGAGCTGTTGAAGATGTCTACCTTTAAATGGTGACAAAAGTCAAAAAGAGGAAGACGACACTGTACCATATACCGACAATCGACAATGACAAAGTCATTTGAAAAGGATGTCGATTACAAAAGTTCCAGATCGCAAAAAAGTGAAGACCGGCTACATGAAAGGCTATTGCCTAGAACGTGTTAGGGAGTTTCAAACCCTAAATATAGCCGTTTCTCACACACCATAAGAGGGAACTCACGAAGCTATCTCTCCAACGGATAGTTTTCAAGAGTGACCTTGGTGTATGCCTATAAATAATGGTGACCCTCTACATTGTAAGGCTACGGGAAATTTATACGCAACTCAAGAGCTCAAACTTATTCTTGCAAAAAAGTTAAAGCACTTTCGAAAAACTTAGAATTTCCCAAGTGCTTCTACATTGAAGAGAGCTCACTATACTAAGCCTAGCTTGATAAGAATTATCCAAAGCTTAGTCGAGATATCCTAACCCTTTGCATTGTGCTTCATTGTAAAGGATATCTCATCCTAGTTGGAAACCAACCGAGAAACCCCAAACCCTTGAGAACGTAGTTGGAGTGTGTTTGTTGGTGAGAAAGAGTTGTAAAGAGTTAGTAAACTACGCGGAGTAGTCAGAAAACTCTAGAGGAGAAGTTAGTAAGCTACAGGGGTAGTCTGAAAGCTTGTTTGTGTTTGAGTAAGTAAACTACGGAGGTAGTCAGAAAACTCAAGGTCGGGTTGAGTAAGTAAACTACGTGGAGTAGTCAGAAAACTCAGGGCCGAGTTGAGTAAGTAAACTACTCGAGGTATTCAGAAAGCTCAGAAGTTGATAGTGAATTTCTCTGAGGATCAGAGAGAGTGGATGTAGGAGCTTGAGTCTCTGAACCACTATAATTGCTGTGTTCTTTATTGCTTTCCTTATCTGTGCTTAACTGTTACATTGACTTGATTTTGAAAGCATATTTTTCACTGATATTCAGTTGGAATCAATCCACTGAAGTTGCATAAGTGAATCACAACTTAATCACTATTTCATAAAGGGAAGGTTTTCAGCAAAGCTTAAAACGAGTATAAACTAAAGGGCCAACCATTCCGCACGACTGAGTAGCTAGAACAGATAGTTACCAAATTGAACTCTCATTTGAGGATTCAGTAAGTTAGTTATCTGATCCAAGCAACTCAGGATCTCTGACACTCAGGACTCAGTTGGGATTATCTGAGGTATCTGAAAAGCATTTCGGATCACCGCCTCGATGACTTTGACTCGAGCGTCTGGCTTCTCGTAACCTAATCTTCGAGATTATCTCAGTAAGAAAAAGTTTTAAAAACACTGAACACGTGTATTCCCCCCATACACGTGTAAGACTCGTTTGCACCGGGACCAACAAGTGGTATCAGAGCAGTGGTTCAACTTGACCACCTGCTGTGTTGACCAAAGTTTTATTTTCAAAAATACTTGTGGTCTATCTAAACTGATCTTATTTGCTGAAAAAATATTTATTTTCAAAAGATCAGATAAAATGTCTTCTAAAAAACTTCCCATGTTCTCGGTGGAGAACTATGATCTATGGAGATCGAGAATGCAGCTCATCTCAGATTCCAAACATGAGCGTATGTGGAGAGTGGTCTCTCAAGGACCATTCCAATTTCTTGTGGTGAATCCCGGAGGAATGAAGATGAGAGAATTGATCCTAGAGCGAGATTTCCTTTTAAGTCTGATGACCAACCGACTCTGAGGAGAGAAAGTTAGTCAATCTAGACTACATTGCAAAAACACACACTATACAAATCTGATTGATGATGGTGTGATGGGAATGATCTCTCATTGTAATCTTTGCTAAAGAGATTTGGGATACACTAGTCGTAATGTGCCAAGGCGCACGATCATATAAAAAGAAAACAAACTTTCAAAGGGCAATTGGAAAGTTTGATAGTTTTGAAAATGGATGATGGTGAATCAATAGACAAATTGGAAGTCGATTCACTAGCATCATGAATGATCTAAATGCACTTGGAAAGAAATATCCACAGAGAGAAGTTGCATTGAAAATTCTTAGAGGTCTTTCTAAGAAATGGGATATTCATGCAATGGTGATTGAAAACACCAAGAACATTAATTCAATGCCTTACCAACAAGTCTTCTCTCTCGAAATTTGAAGGCCTATGAATTTGTAATTGATAAGAAATCCAAAAAGGTCGACAAAGAAAGATGATTCTTCATCGAGTAAAAATGTGGCTTTAAAAGCCAAAGATAAAACACAATCAAAAACTAGAGAGTCCGAGAACCCCCCATGCCAAACATCGGGATGAGCTTGAGGAAAAGCTAAACTGATGGCAAGCAAGGAGGTTTGACAGACTTAATAATAGATTTGGAAAATACAAAAGCTATTACAGGAACCACAGTACCGGAAGAAAACCCGAGGACAGATCAACCCGAGAAGAAGAAGGACCTGAAAGCTGAAGGATCTTCATCCAGAAAGAAGGACTCTAAGTCCAAAGAAGAAAATGATCAGGATGATGATACCAACAGATGCTATAATTGCGGAAAGAAAGGTCACTTCCAAATGATTGTCCGAATTGAGTGCTAAGGAGAGAAGAGAAAGGCAAGCTAAAAGAGACCGAAGTTCTCAAGCAAAAAGGCCATGGTTGCGAAGAAGAACATTCCGGAGGAGGATCTAGCTCTTCGGATGAGATATTCTCGACAAAGGAAAGTGATGACATTTGTCCGATGGCCATTGAGGAGGTAAACTCTTCTTTCTCTTGTTGTTGCTCCTACACTAGCACAAGAGTTTTCAAGTTCCACCGAAAAATACATTTTAACCTCGATGGATTCTTTTGATAATCGATGAAGGACTATCTTTGTTTTTGCAAGGATCGCTAAATAGAACTCAAGAGCGCGAATAAAAAGAACCGAAAGTCAAAAATCTAAAATGGAAAGACTCTAGCAATATTGGAATCACTTCTCAATTAATGGGAGCTACCGATGAACCGATGTTACGAAAGTACAACTCTCGAGAAAGAGAAGTTGATAATGTCCCTAATCGAAAAGCGAGAGAAATCCATTTGAGAGATTCAAATTAATCGTAATCGAGTTCAATGACCTCTCCGAGAAGCATAAAACTCTACGTAACCGTGAGGATAGTGCACATAAGAAGTTAACTTTATTGAATAAAGCATCTAATGTAATAGATGAAATTCGAGTTACCGAGATCTCAGAATTATAAAATCGGATTGGGATACATTCCGGGGGAACCTCACAAGGTCATCTCGAATCTTTGCATCAAGTAGCAAGAAGACAATCTTTGTAAAACCAAAGGCACCTACACTTCAAGTCAAGTAATGCCCAAGGTTGTAGACAAGGGAAAAGGACCTATGGTCTCGAAAAAAACCCGAATGATCGGGTTAGAAAGCCCAAACCTCGGTGAAGGCTAGAAAACCCGAAAGCAAATCGATTGAAAAGTTTCGATAAGTACTTCAAAGCCTCAGTAAGAATGCAAACCCTCGAAAAGGCTCCACATCGAACCATCGAGGAATCCTCGATGAGAAACACTCAACAGAGACATTCTCAACCGAAGAGACCAAGTCCTCAAGATCTTGAAAGACCCAGATTCAAAGACAGTAACCCGAACCCCACTTGCCTAAGGGTAAAGGTTACCCAACCCGAGTCATCAAAGATTTAGACCGGCCGCACAAAAAGCCTAAGCATCCAATGCAGAAGGCCCGAACCAAAGAAGAATTCAAAAGCCCATGTTCATGCTAAAGCTAGCACACATATACGAAAACCGCTAAGGCACCCGTAGTAGTGGATGTATATGTTGATGTTTATGGAAGACAAATTAGCCACTCTAAAGTGATTAGAGTTGTCAGCGATTTGGATTCCGGAAGGTACATCTAACCTTGTAGGACCCTACACAAACCGGGTACCTAAGAATTGATCTATTTTTCGGGGAGGAAAACAAGGGCACTTTGAATCGACTAAAGATCACATGGCACCGATGAGCGAGATGAAAAAAGCTCGATATATGGTATCTTGACAAAGGGATGTTCAAGACATATGACAGATATAAGAAGATACTCAAATGACTATGTTGAACAAAGAGGCCCACGGATCACTTTTGGAGATAACTCCAAGGACGGATCAAGGATATGGAACTTTGGAAATCGACTTTCGATTCATATCCATGGTGTTTCATATGTATCTGGATTGAAGCATAACTTGCTTTCGATTAGCCAATTCTGTGATAAGGGTTTCAATGTTGAGTTCTCTAAGAACTTATGTTTTGTGAAAAGATGATACATCACGAGAAAAGTATTCTTGGTTGGTACAAGAAAAGAGAATGTGTATCTTGCTGATTGGAGTTCAACTCCTAAAGATACATGTTTATTTGCCAAAAGTTCCACAGATACCAGTTGGTTATGGCATAAAAGAATGAATCACCTAAATTTCAAAACCCTGAACAAGCTTGCAAGATTAGCTCTTGTGAGAGGGTTGCCTAATGAAGTGTTCAGTAAGGAACATATTTGTGATGCGTGCCAGAAAGGAAAACAAGTTAAAGCATCATTTAAAAGCAAAGTAGAAGTTTCTAATTGACGAGAATACTTCGATTCTTGATATGGATCTTTTTGGTCCTAGAACACCAGTAAGCACTAATGGCAGGATATACACATTGGTAGTAGTTGATGACTACTCAAGATATACTTGGGTCATATTCTTACTCAATAAGAAAGAGACTCAGATGAAGCTGCCAGAGTTACTGAAAAGGCTCAGTATTGAGAAAAATCTAAGTGTGGTCAAAATCAGATCTGACAAAGGAACTGAATTTATAAATCATATCATATCGATTCATCAGGCGTAAAATGGAATTTCACATGAAACATCACCGCAAGGACCCCTCAACAAAATGGTGTTGCTAAAAAGAAGGAACAGACTTTGAAAAGAAGTTCTGCCAAGAACAATGATTCTTTGGTTTACATTCCTAAAAGGTTTTGAAATTTGAAAATCAACACCTTTGCATGCTACTCTCGGAAACAGATCCATCTTGACTAAGAGTCAAGACAAAACACCCTATGAGCTTTGGAATGAAAAGGAAGCCTCTTGTTTTTTTTCTTTTCGTGTGTTTGGTTGTAAGTGTTTCATACACAATAATGGTAAAGATCGATTGAAAACATTTGATAGTAAAGGCGATGAAGGAATATTCTTAGGATATTCTCAAGTCGATAAAACTTTCGAGTTTACAACCTGTAGGACTTTTATTGTGGAGGAAACACCTCATGTTGTTTTTGATGAATCTACTTGTGTTCGGAAGAAACAAGAACATGATCTTGCAGATAAACCGACTAAGAGGATCACCAGATTAAGCCCCAAATGTAAAAGATAAATCATCCATTTGAACCCGAAAAAGAAGAAGTCACCACATCCTATGATTGGGAGTGACTCGGACTCGAATAAAGAAGTTCGAGGATGGAACTCGGGATGGTGAGACTCGGAAAAACCAACACTCCAAAGGTAACCAATCTGAACAGACACCAGTTCAGACTCAGGTATGTGATGCCAATGAAGATGTGGTCACAGCTGAGGCAAATTCTGAATCTATCAAACAAAGGGGAACAAATGTCTCGACAATGTTCGAATAGAATTTCCCGAGGAAGATGATTCCCTTTCTCTTTCTGTTGTTCCTCGAGTTTCTTCGATTTAATCGAACCTAACATTTCAAATGTTGAGGATATTACTGAAGGGGGAACATCAAGAAGGAAATGGTTAGATAGTCATCCGACAAGTTAGATTGTGGGTGATCTAACCGAAGGTGTTAAAAACAAGAAGGTTCCATGGTGAAAGTGCATTATTCTCGCCGCTTCCTATCGGAGAAAAAGAACCTCTTTGAGATTGGTGAAGCTCTACAAGATTCTCATTGGATTCTTTGCTATGCAAGATGAAATGAATCAATTCTCAAGGAATGAAGTATGGAGCTAGTAGATAGACCGAGAAAGGCACAATGTCATTGGAACCAAGTGGGTTTTCAAGAATAAAAGAGATGAAAACAACAACATTGTGAGAAACAAGGCAAGGCTTAGTTGCACAAGGTTATTCCCAAGAAGAAGGCTTGGATTATGATGAAACCTTTACTTTTATTACAAGACTAGAAGCCATCGATTGTTTCTTGCATATCTTGCCCACATGAAGTTCACAGTCTATCAAATGGATGTGAAAAGTGCATTTCTGAATGGTGTGCTTAAAGAAGAGGTTTATGTGGAACAACCTCCTGGTTTCAAACAGAATGATCAAGTTTACAGGCTCAGAAAAGCTTTGTATGGTCTCAAACAAGCACCCGAGCATGGTATGATACTCTTTCTCGGTTTCTTCTTGACCATGGTTTTGTCAAAGGATCGTTGATAGAACTCTGTTCGGGGATAGAGGATGGGAAAGATATCTTCATAGTTCAGATATATATGTTGATGACATCATTTTTGGATCTCCAAACCATCAGCTGTGTGAAAAGTTTTCAACACTGATGAAAGGCAAATTTGAGATGTCAATGATGAGAGAGATGAATTTCTTTCTAGGTCTTCAAGTGAAACAATCAAAGGAAGGAATATTCATCAACCGAGCAAAAGTACACCGAGATCCGATTGCCAAATATGGTGTACAGATTGCAAATACGCTTAGGATTCCTATGAATACTAACTACAAGATGGATCCCGATTACAAGGCAAATCGGTGAGTCATACCGATTATAGAGGAATCATTGGATCATTGCTCTATCTCACGCCAAAGTAGGCGGATATAACATTTCTTTGTTGGGATATGTGCAAGATACCAAGCTAATCCTAAAGGCTAGTCACATGGAGGCTGCCAAAAAGATACTGAAGTATTTTAAAGGCACAGTGAATAGAGTATGGTATCCAGCTGATGATAACCTTGAACTAACTGGTTACTCAGATGCTGATTATGGAGGTTGCAGAATTGACAGGAAGTCCACTTCAGGAACTTGTCAATTTCTAGGAAGAATGGTGATATCTTGATTTTCGAAGAAAAGGACCTCGATGAGCAACAAGTACTAATCGAAGTTTGAATACATGGTCGCAGAAGTCTGGCGTGGCTCGATTCTTTGGCTCAGACAACAATTAAGGGATTATAAAGTTGTAGCCAATTAAGTACCAATATTTTGTGACAATAATAGTGTCATTGCTATTTCACAAAATCCAAAGTTGCACACGGATGCAAGCATGTGGATATCGACATCACTTCATCGAGATCATGTCGAGAAAGAAGGACATAAGGATGGAGAAAATTCATCTTGATAAGCAAAGAGCGATATCTTGGCTAAACCTTTGGCGGAATCAAGATTTCGTGAACTTTCGGTTGAATTAGGGATGTTAGAACCAGGTGTATAGAGTAAAAATCAAAAATTGAAGATTTTTCGGATGCATGAAGTTGTCTCTCGAATTTTTTCGAGAAGCTCGGATAAAAATTGAAATATTGAATCGAGTCTCGTGAAACTCAGATTCTTCAAGGTCAAGATTTCGATTAAGATATCTTGAACCCATTCAAGACTCGATTATTATCTTGACATTTTATCAAGGTTAGTACTCAGTAAGACTGATAGAGGGAAATTAGTCTGAAGAAGTAATGACTCATGCGACTCATTTATTGCTTAAGTAAAATTCAGTAATCATTCGCAATAAAATACAAAACACCGAGGAATGTTTTTTTAGGATCGTTTTAAATTCGAAGAAGGTCAACAAATCATTTAATGCTCTGTTACATTAATGACCAATGAGGATGTTTTGGCGGCTTACTTTTTCGAGATCGTCGGTTCAGATACCCGATTAATCGGAGATTAATCTCAACCGTTGTTTTTCACCTAACCAACGCGATTCCCCACGATCTCGAAGCTATATAAACCCCAATAAGCCATTCAAGCCAAAATTTTATCAAACCCTTCGTTCCCAAATCCTCTGCAACTAAAATTCCCTCTGCCCAGAAATTCTCAAACCCTAAAGCTTCATTTCTTCAATCAATCTCTAAAATGGCTCCAACCTTGTTCGAGAGATTAGCCGAAGCCAACAAGCCGTGGTACGAGTTCGTTGTCTCACTTGAAAGCACAACCAACTCAAAGCCAGAAGAGGAGGCTCTGTATATGATTCGACTGGCTTAACTCACCCAACTAGTCGCAAACTGACTAGACCAGGAGTTTGCGAAAGAGGTAATCGAATTCATCTATAACTTTAAGATATATGAAGAGGGCTGTATGCATTCTAAGTTAACTGTATCACATTTAGAGCAGTCGTCCAAATACATCGATTTTGAGAGGGATCTGTATATAGTTCCGAAAAATCTGAATGATGTTTTTGAGCTCGTGATAGAGGAGAGGATCCTACGATGTATATGTCGGGTAGAGAGCGAGAGTACTTAGATAGGATTGCCGAGAATCTGTTAAATTTGAGGGCGACATTGCACAAGAAGCACTTAAAGCCACAATATCGTGTGTTGATGGATATTGTGAGCAAAGAGTATCATGAGTCTTCTTGGGAGTTTTGAGCGGTCAAGACCAAGCTCGATTGATGGCGGCGATAGAGGCCTCACCCACCACTAACTTCAACTGGTAAAAATTTTTGATTCAGACGGTGAGTGAACAGACTAAAGTTTTGAAGAAGGTTGACGGGGCGATCTCAATAAAAGGCAAGATCCACCATGCCACCAAAATTGCTTATATTTTGGAGATGTGCAGAGAGGAGGAGGATATCTTCGCCAATTCGACCCCATTCCCTAAGTCCAAAATTCTCTTTAAACCCATTGCTGCAAAGAAGCAGGCCATCAGGAGAAAGAGAGAAAAGAAGGTAGAATCACCAGTTGCGGCTGAAAAAGAGACTCAACAAACCAGGGGGAAGGTTTTGTTGGAGGCAAAGATGGAGCAGGGTGCAAGAATAATGAAGCAGAAGAACCTTGCCCCAAAGCGCAGAAGATTGGTGGTTCTCACCGATGAAGATGGCAGTGATTCTGAGGAGATTCAACCTGAGGGCCAAACCGCTCAGATTTCGCCATTGCAAGTTTTGGCTCAGGTTATCTCCAAGGCACAAGACCAGACTGAGGAACAGGTCTTCTCTGAGGTGCTTGAGACATCTCTAAGTTCAGATAAAATTTCTCAGGAAATTTTCAAAGGAACTCGTGCCCTCGAGATTCCTACCGAAAAAGTGCCACCAGACAAATAGAAGAGCTAACTCGTAACCAATCGGAGGAAGTGTCACCAGACCCAGTAACCCACTCAGATGCAAACCGAGGACTGATCAACAACCTTCGAGGTCAGCCGAGACTCAGAGCGTAATATTCTTGATGAGCTCTGAAAGATCTACTTTTGATCCATCGCCAGGCTTCAACCGAACCAGAGAGCCCGAGATGGAAGGGGCGAGGGTCGAAGGTGAGTGGAGGAGCAAGGGGGAACGATTCATTCTTGATCACTACCTGAGCTCAAATTTCATACCCCCGATCCGCAAGATGTTTTCTTGATTAAGGACAACTGTGTTCATCCTCAATCGACTCTTCCCGAGATGCTTGATATTGCCGCTTTCGGAGGAAGACCGGGTGGAATGAGGAGACAACCTTTCGACCGACTTCTCGGGGTTCGGAAGACAAAGCTCGGGATGAAAAACTCGATTTTGATGAGTTTGGTTCGAGAGGAGTTAATGAAAAAAAAAGCTATCGGGTTGGTGCCCCAAGCGGGAGACAAATCTCAAGATGGAGATGGGGACCAACAGGAAATGTTGAGGATCGGTCTCGATGGAAAATGAGACTTCATTCTTTATCAACTTTGAAATTGGTCAACCTCGACCGGCTAAGACTCTTGGTACCTTTTGCACTATTAACAATTATGCCAAAGTTACCGAAAGTTCTATCTTTAATTCTGAATTGTCTGATAAACAGACTGAGGCTCAGTTGGAGACTGGAGCTCAGGATGAAGCTGTAGCTCAGGATGATCAAACAACACAGAAGATGCAGAAGGTTCCTGAGATTGATCTCACTCCCTTGATGGAGAAACTTGAGAAGTTTGAGCCAATGATGATCAAGATTGCTCAGATGGAAGAAACATTGGCCAATCAAGCTCAACAGATGGAAAGTCTTAGTCACTCTTCAGAGCTAGTGCTAATCCAAAACACTCTGACCTCACAGATGACCTCCATGGAAGATAAAATTTGAATGAAAAGTTTGGAGGGAGTCAAGGCTGAGCTCAGTGCTAAAATGAATCAGAAGCACCAGGAGTCAACTGCATTTCTAGAGGTGAAGTTGGCAGAGAGGAATGAAGTGATGATTAAATCTGCTGTAGAGGAAATGAGCTCAATGCTCATGACCAAGATGACAGAGATGCTTAAGGAGGCTCTCTCTGGCCAGTTTGCCCATTTATCTGAAGAATTTTTTGTGGCCAAGAACCATCTAAGGAGACTGGAATACGAACAAGATCAGATAGTAGGAGAAGTTCGCTGTGTGAGCAAAGAACAATATCACATGGACACAACACTCTCCAGACTTCTTCCAAATTACGGTGCCAAGAAGGGGGAAAAGGAAGGTGAAGACCTCAGGAAGTTCATGGCACGTACTTTGGAGAAGAAGGCTCAGAAAGATGCTGAAATGTATAACCTAGCCAAAGCCTTAAGAGAAGTCGAAGCTACTGAGAAGTTGAAGTTCGCTCAGGTAGAAAAGCCTATCTACACTCGAGTTTCTGAGCAAACCATGCTTGATGTTGCAAGAGAGAAACTGAGTGCTATAGCAAAGGTTGGAACAAGCCAAGTTTCATTTGATTTGGTTATGAAGAGGAAAGCCTTGGGCGTTGTTCAACCTGTAAGCAAACATTCGAAGGCTTCTAAGCCAATCCAGAGAAAGCTGATTCTGGATGATGAAGAAACGGAAGAATCTGAGTCTCAACCTCAGAAGAAAGTCTTCAACACGAGAGATGCTCTGAAGACACTCCAAATAGAACAAGCTAAGCAAGTTCTCGCTTCCGGTCTCGCGAGAGCGTCTGTGGATCGAAAAGAAGATAAGCGAAGAGCGTAAGCGAAGGAGAATTCGAAGTTTGAATTCAAGAGAAAGTTTCAAAAGCACTAAAGTGGAAGGAAAATCATGCCTATCAAACTCAACGATATGTGGGAAGAAGTCAAGAGAACCTTCGGTTCAATTATGATGTTCTCGAGGAATGGAGAGGGAAAGCTCGGATCGAAATGAAGCATTCATTGAATATCTCCTAACCTTCTATCCAAAGTATCTCTGATTTGGATTAACCTTGCGGATGAAGGAGAGGTACAGATAGTAGCCCCTGGTCCATATTCCTATCCTCCTCCAAGACTTGGTAATGGCTTGGTGAATGAGAAGGCCATTACTCAAGAGATTGCTCAGTATGCTGGTCAGTTGGGTCTAATAGGAAACATTCCGGATATTATTAAGGAAATAAATGAGCTGAAGAAGAGATTTTTCGGAATGTTCGACCTGGAGGTGCCTACTGATGAAGTTGAGAATGAAGCAAACTGAAGAGCAGAAGACTGAAGAGCTAAATCTGAAGACTGAAGACTTAGAAGATTCTGTAATCTTTAAATTTTTGTCTTTTTGATTCTGTTGATAAACTCATTGTAATCTGTAATGATATACTCATCATCAATGAAGATTTATCATTATGCTCAAAAGATAATATCTCATTATCTTATTTACATGTCTTTTATTTTGATATGCCTGAATGAATGTCTCTGAACTGATTGTATGTTGATAAGGGAGAAATTGTCTGAATATGGGGGAAATTGTTTAAGTATTTAGTAATGAACTACTTTAAGAGATTCATTACTGAAGAAATTGTTGAATGATTTAAATTGTTAGGAGTTCCTCCGTTTTTAAGAAATTGTTGGGAGACAACCAATCTTGTAATAGGATAAACTGAAACCTGAGTATAGGTTATATGATTTGTAACAAGATAGGTTTTGGCATCATCAAAAATGGGGAAATTGTTGGGAGATGAATTTAATATATATTGATTTTGATTAAGATCCCAAAACCCCTGAGTATGACATGTTCAGAATGATCTTGATAATTGAGTCAGGATTCAGTTTTAAAGTATTCAGGATGTTATCTGCAAAATGTATAGTCAGCAGATATAGTTCAGTATAGGTTCTGAAGACTCAGTGTGAAACTGAGATACTGAAGACTCAGTAGGATACTCAGGAACTGAAGACTCACCACGAAGATTCAGTGTATCAGTCAGTAGACTCAGAAGACTCAGAAGACCCTGAAGACTCTGAAGACTCTGAAGACGCAAGACTGAAGACTGAAGATTGATGATCAAGAATACTGAAGGCACAGTAATTACTGAAGACTCAGTAAGGTACTGAATGCTCAGTATGAACCTGAATGTTCCGAGGCACTGAATATATCTATCTGAAGGATGCAATACTGAGAAGATCACGATTCCTTTGAAGAATAGATATTTGCCAAAACATTCAAATGCAGACAAAAGGAACTAAGTCAGAAGTGTTGTTAAGGTTATATCAAACTCAGAGTTTGTAACCAAAAGAGCCGTTGAAGGTGTCTACCTTTAAATGGAGACAAAAGTCAAAAAGAGGAAGACGACACTGTACCATACTGACACTGACAGTGACAGGTCGCTGAAAAGGATGTCAGATGTACAAAAGTTCCAGACTGCAAAAAGTGAAGATCGGCTACATGAAAGGTTATTGCCTAGAACGTGTTAGGGAGTTTCAAACCCTAAATATAGCCGTTTCTCACACACCATAAGAGGGAACTCACGAAGCTATCTCTCCAACGGATAGTTTTCAAGAGTGACCTTGGTGTATGCCTATAAATACTGGTGACCCTCTACATTGTAAGGCTACAGGAAATTTATACGCAACTCAAGAGCTCAAACTTATTCTTGCAAAAGTTAAAGCACTCGAAAAACTTAGAATTTCCCAAGTGCTTCTACATTGAAGAGAGCTCACTATACTAAGCCTAGCTTGATAAGAATTATCCAAAGCTTAGTCGAGATATCCTAACCCTTTGCATTGTGCTTCATTGTAAAGGATATCTCATCCTAGTTGGAAACCAACCGAGAAACCCCAAACCCTTGAGAACGTAGTTGGAGTGTGTTTGTTGGTGAGAAAGAGTTGTAAAGAGTTAGTAAACTACGCGGAGTAGTCAGAAAACTCTAGAGGAGAAGTTAGTAAGCTACAGGGGTAGTCTGAAAGCTTGTTTGTGTTTGAGTAAGTAAACTACGGAGGTAGTCAGAAAACTCAAGGTCGGGTTGAGTAAGTAAACTACATGGAGTAGTCAGAAAACTAAGGGCCGAGTTGAGTAGGTAAACTACGCGAGGTAGTCAGAAAGCTCAGAAGTTGATAGTGAATTTCTCTGAGGATCAGAGAGAGTGGATGTAGGAGCTTGAGTCTCTGAACCACTATAATTGTTGTGTTCTTTATTGCTTTCCTTATCTGTGCTTAACTGTTGCATTGACTTGATTTTGAAAGCATATTTTTCACTGATATTCAGTTGGAATCAATCCACTGAAGTTGCATAAGTGAATCACAGCTTAATCACTATTTCATAAAGGGAAGGTTTTCAGCAAAGCTTAAAACGAGTATAAACTAAAGGGCCAACCATTCCGCACGACTGAGTAGCTAGAACAGATAGTTACCAAACTGAACTCTCATTTGAGGATTCAGTAAGTTAGTTATCTGATCCAAGCAACTCAGGATCTCTGACACTCAGGACTCAGTTGGGATTATCTGAGGTATCTGAAAGCAGCTCAGAGCGATCTGTGCTTCTCAGAACCTAATCTTCAGGATTATCTGATCCAAGCTGACCTCAGTAAGAAAAAGTTTTAAAAACACTGAACACGTGTATTCCCCCCCCCCATACACGTGTAAGACTCATTTGCACCGGGACCAACTTAAACCAATATTGAATATTATCTTAGTATTATGTCCTTACAATAGGATTGTCTCTAGGACACTAACACTAACAATCTCCCACTTGGACTAGAGCCAATCACCTACATGTCTAACCTTTAGACCATTAAAATGTCTAGTGTATACATGAACACTCAAAGCTTTGGTAAAAGGATCAGCCAAATTATCTTCTGTGGGGACACGTTCTAACCCTATTTCTCATCTAGCGATTTTCTCTCATATTAAGTGATAACGTCTTTGATAGCAAATTCCTGATGAAGTCGAGAGATGAAAGAAGCAAGCTTATCCGACATATTTCCTGTAAGGATGAAATCATCAACATACACAATAAGATAAATGATACACTTATCCCGAATAAAGATAAAAAGAGATGAGTCTAAACGACTACAAGAGAAACCAATGCTGAGGAGAAAATTACTTAGTCGTTGGAACCAAGAACGGGGAGCCTGCTTGAGCCCATATTAAGCTTTCTTTAGTCGACAAACATGATGAGGGAATCGAGAATCAGCATAACCTGGGGGTTGTTCCATGAAAACAGGCTTGTGAAGAACACCATTAAGGAAGACATTCTTGACGTCTAACTGATGTAAAGGCCAATTATTCATGACAGCCAAAGAGAGAACGATACGAACGGTAGAGGCTCGTACCACTGGACTAAAATTATGATCATAATCAAAACCTGGTAGTTGAGTGAAACCCTGAGCCACAAGACAAGCTTTGTGACGATCGGCGGAGCCGTCCGCCAAAAACTTTGTACGAAACACCCATTTACACCCAACAACATTTGTATTTGGTGGACGAGGCACAAGAGCCCAAGTATTATTGGAGTGTAAAGCAGAAAGCTCCTATCCATAGCAGCAAGCGACTCGGGATGTTTTGCAGCCGATTTGTAACCCTTTGGCTCACGAACTGCAACAAAAGCATGGAACAGAGGTGTTTGGGCATAATATGTTAAGTGCTTGGGTTTAAAAATACCATTCTTAGCTCTTGTCATCATAGGATGAGATGGTGGAGGTGCTGGAGCAAGATCCGCTACTACATGTGGCGGGTTATCAATGATAGGTGATTGAGGCGGCTCATCAAGAGGTTCAGGAATTTTGACCTCATCGTCATCATAACAGATAACAAGGAGTCAAAGACGCAGGAGCAGGAGAGAATGACTGTAATGTTGGTGAAGGAAGACGAATAGGCTCCAGAAACTCAGTAAGAGGAGTTAATGCGCGAGATGGGCTGCAAGAATCTTTTGATAATGGGAAACAAAGTTCATCAAACTTTGCATGTCGAGTTATGTATGTGCGGAAGGAAACAGAATCTAAACACCAAAACCCTTTACGAATGCTGCTATAACCCATAAAAACACAAGGCACACTTCGAGGCTCAAACTTATCAGGAACATAATCCCGAAGACAAGGAAACACACGACATCCAAAAGGATGAAACAAGCTGTAGTTTGGAGCCACATAATATAGGAGCTCATAAGGAGATTTACCACCAATGACCGAAGAAGGAAGACGATTGATAGTGTAAACTGCACTACTGAAAGCATCCACCCAAAACTTTGATGGAACATGAGAGTGAAACATCATGGCCAGCCCAGTTTCAGTAATGTGTATGTGCTTACGTTCAACCCTTCCATTTTGAGCAGGTGTGTAGGGACAAGAATTATTATGACTGATTCCTGAATCATGAAAAAACTTTTGGACACGATTATTCGTAAATTCTATCCCTCCATCACTCTGAAAATCTTTGATAGTGCAACTGAACTGATTCGTGACAAAATTGTTAAATTGAATTAAAGTATCATAGAAATCAGACTTCTGTTTTAGAGGATAGAACCAAGTGAATCGAGAATAGTCGTCTACAAAAATCACAAAATATCGATAACCAGAAATAGAAGTAACAGGTGCTGGTCCCCACAGGTCACAGTGCACTAAATCCAAAACACGAGTAGATCGTTTATTATTCAAAGTAAATGGTAAACGTTTGCTTTTAGCCTGTTCATAGGGGAAACATAATCCAGGCTTAGGCAAAATAGAAGTAATAGTAAAATGTCCAAGTTTTTGTAAAAGAAAGATAACATCAAAGTGCACATGTCCTAATCTAGAGTGTCATAAATCGAAAGAGGCAAAAAGTCTAGGGGGAACACGTGTAGCAGCAAGAGCTTGAACTAGAGCATCAAGCACATATAAACCATCTCTACATTACCACGGGCCAATATGGCCTTGGAATGGCGTGCCAGAATAATAAACGAGGCATCGGTAAACACAACATCAACTGTAGAATCAGTGGTCAGGCTCACATATAATAAGTTCTTAGTTATCCTTGGAACGACTAGTATGTCATGTAATACAAGGTCACCAATTGAACATTCACCAATATGAGAAATATCCAAACGACTACCATCACCAACTGTAGTATAACCCGAATCAGAATAAGCAGCATAATTAGTAAGAGTAAACAAACTAGATGTCATATGTGCAGATGCACCCGTATCGAGATACCAATCTGAAGTCTGAGAAGGAGACATCGAACAATTTGCAGAAAACACTTCAGCAAGGTGAGAGAGCTTGATGTTGCTAATCGGATGAATGAGGGTGTGATACGGTAGTGTATCAGAGTTTGGTGCCATTGATGGTGATGAGATAAAATGTGAAGAAAAAATTGGGAAGTAGTTGCGTGAATCAACTATATAAATTTGCAGAAGTTATAATAAGAGAGAAGAGTAGGATAGAGATTATGATAAAGATGGAGATTAAGGCGTGAGTGCACGCTGCGTAGAGAAAATAATTTTAGGGTTTCTGGTATTTTAAAACTGATACCATGAAAGTGAAATATTTTATTCACCGTAAAGATAATTGACAGATTACATACTAATTTATACACATAAGAGATACCTAAACTAGGAAATAAATTAATGTACATTTAATTTACAATCAATCAGTAATAAAGTCAAAATATGCACTCCTATGTTTAAGGCAAGAAATCAGGACTATTATTTCTTGCTATCACTCGACAACTCGTCGTCCACTGCCACATAATTGGATTTTCAGACGCCTCCATGCAGCAGCGCTTGGGACCCTGCAATGGCCGTTCTTGGAGATCAGATCAAAAATTTTGTTGGACAAAATCTCACTAATGGACTATTTGGGCCTGGACAATTTTTTCAAGACTTTGGAGAATTTGATTTTTGGCCCGAAGTTAATAACTATTATTTTTTTCATCATTAATGATAATTATTTTGCCACTTTTCTAAAACCCTCACTTGCTTATCGTCTCAAGACCTTAGGCCACGTCCGTACGACAGATATTTTTGAGGTCAAATGTCTAGAGGCATTATTTTAATTTGATAAAGAAGAGATCAACTCCGTTGTCTTCAACGTTAAACACCTCGTTCCTTTCGCTCATGGAGATGTGACCCAATCAAATTCGAAGGCGACTCTTCCCCCAAAAGGGAAGAATGATGGAGATGTGTCGCAAATTAATTAGAATATTTATTTTTTTTCTTATTTATTATTTTCCTATTTAATGTTTAGCATCCAGAATATTTCTCGATGATATGCTTTCTTGGTCATTAAGTTAGATATTACTTTTGTTGTCCTAGATTTTATTATAAATAGGTCTCTCCTATTTAGTTGTGTGTCAGTTTTTTAATATTAACGATATTGATATTATTCTCTTGTATGGTCTAACCTTGCCCATAGTATCGCATCATTTTCACAGCGTCACTTTCATACTTAGTACAATATATTTATCGTGTGATTAGTCAATAAGATTGAAAGTTACAAATGAAATTTGCATTAATAAAGTAATTTGAAGATGAGTGGGTCCCTGTACACCTGCTTCGTGGTGTATTTTTTAAACATATAACTTGTTGCATTTCGAAGATAACTGGCTTGTTTTTATCTTGAAACTTTACAACATGTTTTTAAGAAAAACAAGTGACATGTTTCAGTGTAAACAATTTGTTTGTTTTAGTGCAACACGTACATTGTGTGTTTCAAAAATACAATATGAAATGACGAAGCTTTCTTTGCATGCATGGGGCACATAAACTAAATTTGTATCATCTTTCTAGATTAATTAAAGACAACTAAGTACTTTTTTAAGTACTCACAAAATAAGATACGAAGTTATGAACATAAGTAAAGCCTAGGGCCCGTCGTGTGGTCTGTGGTGGACTAGAAAAAGTAGCTGCCTTTGTGCTTGAAATGTTACATCGACATCTCTACCTAATTATGGATCTAACAAATGCTAATCAAATTAAATTGTGTGTTGTATATAAATGTATTGGAATAATTTAAAACTATGGAATTCCTAACGATGACTATCATGTGACTGAAAAGATATTCCGACGACATAGTTTAGGAACATGAGAATTTCTTATTAGTACTTATATATATGTTCACTTTTTAATGAACATGATTAATTATAAAATGTTTCATTTGCAGATTAGTTTTCCTTGTTTTTTTTTGACAGAACGTTTTCCTTGTTATATATGGCTAGAAAAGAAGAATATAGTTTACTTAAGTATCTCTTTTCTTTGGACACAACTATATAGAAGTGAAGATTAATTTTTAAGATCTTATAGCTAGGCAACGAAATACATAGACACGCATATATATATGTATGATGAATATCTTATGTACTAATTAAAAAATATGATATGGAGTCTAAAAACGTTGAACTATTTTCAGTTTTGAAATATAAGAGCGTTGAATTACTTTATTATTATTATTTGAGATTTTATTAAAAAAGTCAATAAATTCAAAATAATTCTCTTGGCTTCTTATTTCTAATTCTTGAGGGAGAGGGTCCCTTAGGGCTGAGGATATCTGTCATTGAATTATAATAAACTAATATTGCATCCGTACTAACGCATCATTGTTATCACCAAACATTTTAAATATTAAATATTATTTTAAATTAATATAATTTTTAATTTTTATATTGACATATTATAATATTATTTATATTCATAATAATGCAAATTTTAAATTAAAATTTTAATATTTTTAAATTCATTTAATTTTGCTAATAACAACATCGATTTGTTTAAGAAAATTCTCTGAAAAAAAAATTAATATTCTTTATTATATAATTTTTTTTGAGAGTATCACCACCTTTAAGGTTTTTATCAAATATAATAATTTTTTTTCTTTGCAATTCAAGACACCACCTTTTTAAGTTATGTTATTTGAAGCATCTCTCAATTTTTTGGCAATAATTAAGTGAGATGGCTATTGGAGTTGACGTAAATGTTCATATAGATATCAAGAGTAATGAATAAAATGATTTTTTTTAAGAAAAATAAGATCTAAAAAATACTTTTAAATATTCAAGAATTTGGAGCTGCGATTTGGTGGGCGATGTAGCGTCTTCTTTTAAGTTTTTTGGGAAAAATAATAAGAGCTTTTTTTTGTTAGGATAAGTTTTGGAGGTCCGATTCCTAAATTTTAAAATATTATTTTAGATATTATTTTTCTTTTAGAAAAATGAAAAATATACTATTATTCACCAATCATGGCAACATACATGGACATCTATGTAGCAACTCCAACAACCACATTATTTAATTATTTTCAGAAAATTGGCAAATGCTTCAAATTGTAAAATTTTATAAGGTGATGTCTTGAATTGCAAAGAAAAAAAAATGATATGTTGTACTACCTCCGTCCCTAGTTGTTTACCCCTTTCAAAAAATAGTCTGCCACAATATCTCAAAATTACATCTTATAGCATTACTTTTATAAAAAAAAAAATATCTACTTTAGTAATAAAATAGAAAGAACTGCAATACCTTCAATCAAAAACCACTTTATCACTTTAAATACTACTCCCTCCATCCCAATCAGAAACTCGTGCCAAAAGCAAAGGGGTAAACAACTATGGGACGGAGGGAGTACTTGATAAAAACCCTAAGAGTGGTGATTTTTTTTTTATCAATTAACACTTTTTTTTTACATTTATTGTATTAATGTTATGATGTATCAATAACAAAGTTCAAGTATTGATGTAATATTTATATTCAATATAACAATATCAATAAATTTTAAAAATATATAATTTTGGCATATATTTTACTAAATTAAATTAAAAAAATTTACAACAAATAGTTTATACCAGTATCTTGTTATAATATAAAAATTCAAAAATATATATATTTATGTATATAAGATGTTTAATATTTTCATGTTAAGCATTATTTTGACAATCAGTAGGCTCATTATGAAGTGTTAGAGAAAATATAATATTTCCATCGCCCCGTTCTTATTTGATCATTTACTATTTCTACGGATTTTAATGTAGAAGTTATTTATTATTATTAAAGAAATAACATTGCTTTTGGTGAGGGTTAAATGGTAAAGTAATGACATTTGTGTAAATTAAAGGAGATAAAGTACATTAGTCTGAAAAATATAATGGCATAGGGTGTGTAACATTGAGATGTTTGAGGTGTATAGATAAAAAAGAAAAAATTGTTTTATTGCTATTTATAAAAATGTTCAAATAAGAATGAGACAGGGGGATTAATTCATTTTATGTATAATAATTTAAATAATTAATATTGTAATAATTCTACATAAAAATGAATTTAACAAAAATAAAACATCATGAAAAAGTGTGATGTTTGTAAATTTATTTATTATTATAGAAAAAATACATTTTTCGTGATACTACGATTATGTTTATCATTATGGCATAATAAGATTTTCAAACCGTAGAGGTTTTTTATCCAGTAAACAATGATATAATTGTCATGACTAAAAATGGACTTCTGCAAAAATTATCTAACATGAGAAAAAAAATTGTCCTTAACTGTTATTTATAGACATAACATGTGAAACAATCAACAAAAATTATCTTCGTTGAAATTTTGAACGACAATCTACGACCAGAAGGAGTCAACGTAAGCCTAGGTATCAAAGTTGGCATTACTTCCCGTTAGAACATTAGCTTCAAAAATTATATCACTTATCCTCATAATAAGCAATCTACATATTAAAAAAAGAACATTTCGTTGCAAATTTAATGAATTAACACATATCCAACCTTTAAAAGATGAGAAAAAAAATTAAAAAACTTAAAATAGATAATATTAAAAGACCAACACAATCCCCTTGAATGGTCAATATTTCTAAAGGGATGTGTTAAATGGGCAGATTCTGCCCATGGCAGAATCATTAAAAAACCTTTGCTCTCAATCAAGCCCACCCAAGAATCTGCCCTCAATCAAGCCCACAAAGTCTAAAATAGTCTTTTCTGCCCACCAAGAATTACCAATTTCTAAATAACATTAACGATGTTCCAATTTTGAGATTCAGTTCATGAGCAAGAACACTCGAACACTTTAGACTATACATGAATTCAGATTTTTGCACATCAGAAAGATGATCAACATTTGAATCACAATGGCAAAGACTATCAACAACAGGATGAACATTTGAATCAGCATAACAAAGATTATCAACACTCGAACATTAGCTCAAATAAGTACGTTATTCATTTTCATTCAACCGAATTATGTGATCATTTATGGACCTAACAACATCTAACATAGGAGAAAGAATTTCTACGTTCTACAGATAATCATGATAGTTCATCATTTTCTTAAAATCGGGATAATACTATCAACAATAGGATCGATCGAATCATAACAACCTCTCAAAAAAGTATCATCCAAAATTTGTACATCAAAACCAAACTCAACTTGTGATCTTACACTCCCATTTCCAATAGATGTTATCCAATCAGGAAAAGCTTTCAATTTGTGTAATCCATCAGCCAATTTCAAATTTTACAACCACATGTTCCTTCTAAGTTACAGTAGGGTACAATAATTTCCACAAAAGAGATGAACTTATAGTAACATTAACAATATCCTCATTCCTTTTGGAATTCTTTGCATTAACAATAGGGTAAATTGTAGAAGTGGTTCCATGTGAATTTTTTGTTTGCAGTTTTAGTCTCACGTTCTTTTTTGGTCCTTTTTTTATGCAGAACTGGCCCATTCTACTTTTATTTAACAATTTTGGTCCCAAAAGATTATTCAAAAAAAAAAATTTGGTCCCAAAAATTTCTTTATTTTTTGCTTGTAAATTCCTATGGGACCATTTTTGTTAAAAAAAATGACCATTTTCATGAGGTCAATTCACATGGGACCACTTCTGCAATTTACCGGTTAACAATATCCTCATTCCTTTTGGAATAATTTGCAATATCTATCAGAAATCGCTTCCAAACACAACAATCTTTTCACCAAAAGGCAATACAAAAGATAAGGGATCGACCAGCTGCATAATATCATTCAAAGTAGTATCAAGAGCTTCAATACAATATATATTTAACATCAGAGCTTCATCATATATAATGAGATCGGTCTCAACCAAAAGCTTAGATAATTGCATGTCCTGAATAATATTGCAACTAGAATCATCAGTATAGTATTTATTGAAATGGGAAACCTAGAATGAGGATATCATAATAAAAGTAAGAGTAATATTTAGTCGCACCAATTGCATCATGATGCAACCGGTGCAATTTTAACTCAATTTTAGCTAATTAAATTTTTGTTACTTTTTTGCGAAATCGTGCTATTAGTATATTGAAAAATATTAATGTTGTTCAACATTAAAACTTTATCATTTCCCTCCTTAAAAGTCACTTTATCATTTCAATTACTAATACAAAACTCGCTCGCAAAAACGTGTGTAAAAGTCAAACATGCATAAGATTGGTGCACGGATGAAGTATAATTTTGTTTATTTGAACAATATTTTTTATGAAATAATACTGTTAATTTATTCGTTTTTTTTTTCCTATGACTTGTTAAAATTTGACCAAAATTTGTTGGTGTCAATATAATTTTGCTTAAAAGTAATGATATTATTCATAGTTAATCTTACAATTATTAATGGAAAAAGAGTCTGAATTATTAGTTTTCTTGACTAGGAAAAGTGAGACTTTTGTTACAAGGAAAACCGTGATAAATACTAGCAAAAAGGAAAGGGGAGAAAAGGGCAAAACAAAGAAGAAAGTTGTAAAAAGCCAAAAGCATTAATGGCATAATAACGAATATGTTATTCATAACATGTGGCTAGTATTTGCTCCATGAAAATATCTATATTACTGGTCCACCACCTGTTATCTATCTTTCTAAAGTTGAGACAATGAGATTTCATTTTACGTATTTTTTATATATTATTCATTATAGAAAGTTCACATCATAGCAAAAGAATTTTATTTTATTATTTGAGATATAGTAGAATATTGTTTAAGAATTTTATTTTATTATTTGAGATATAGTAGAATGTTTATCTCCAAGACTACAAAGCCTGAATGGAACACCGGGGGTGGCCTATTGCGATTATATTGATGATGGTATGCTTTATGTATCTATTTTAGATGTATACACAACTCAGAAATATAGTCATGTGTATGCTTGTATAAATTTAGATTAAATAGTAGTATATTTTTTTTTACGAGACACACTTGTATGAGAAGGTCTTACGGTTAGACGAGTCATAATTTCAGTGTGGGTAAAGTTCAAAATTCAATGTTGAAAATTTTGAGGGGAGAAGGTACTCGATAAGCGGTCGTCGTGGGACTGGGGAGAAGCCTGTCGTGGAATCAGGGAGAAGACCGTCGTGGAATCGGGGAGAAGGCCGTGGTCGTGGAAGAGGGGAAACGTCGCGACTGAGTTGTAATATCTGAGGAAAAATGAATGTAATCCTTTTCTTCGAACAAATGAATCTAACCCTAAAACATATAATCCGTTAAGGATGTCCGTCTTAAATTCTTAAATGGTACATTATTGCAGTATATAGGTTTGTCAACTATTATACTCTGTACAACGTTGTCAAATTCTCATAATCCACATCAGCTATTATCGACAGCTCTTTCCAGTTGATTATGTTCAGCTAACAGCTTTATCTTTCACCCTATGTCCTAATTTTGATTGGCCACTTTCCATAAATAGTCGTCCTAATTTTATTTGGTCATTTCTTAAAAAGGAAATAAAACAACTTTCAATGCTATTTAATACTATTATTTCTCTCTACCAAACCCACTTTACACCATTTAATATTATTATCTCTTACTTTTTCTTAATCTTCGTGTCTACAGTAATCAGATAATAAAAAATACGACAGAGAGGTTAATACTTTAAGTCTTTCAACACTTAATTACTTACACTTTAAGTCTTTCAACACTTAATTACTTTAAAGCAGTCATTCTTCTTGTGTTGGTACATGCAACAATTAGTCAAATCGACTAAGTACCATTAAGTCATTAACTAAACAGTCAAACCAAAATAAGTTATGTGTGTTAGCACTGAGCACTTGATCAAAATGTTTTCAGCTTATGTCATTTTCTAATACACAGTGATTCCCGGTCTTGAGTTGGATAATTTGATGCACCACAATTGTTTTATATACATTCAACCGACCTAAGAGGGGCTATTTTGGTATCCAATCAACACTAGCTAAAATTTGCCCCAACTAATAATCCAAATTAATCATACTAACAAGAAAAACAAATTCAAAGTTTTATTTTGTTTCACAATTTGTCTTACATTGCACCATATCATACGAAAATTTATGTTGTTACATGAATTGAGGATAAAATAGTTCAAAGGACCATCAACTTAGAGAGTGTTTCCAAATCAGATGAAAAATAATAGAATCACTTATTTTTAAAAGCTCTTTCTCACAAACCTTTTGAGAATAAGTGATTCTAGAAGTAACACTTGTGTTTGTAAACACACCTTTACTAATCTCCTAATCATTAAAAGATAATTTATATTGAAAGAAAAGAAAAAAAGATTGCAAACTGCATTATTTTCAAGAAACGTAAACTATTAGTTACAAACACCTATAACTTGTAACAACTTTACTGTCACTCACCCTATCAGTAATTTTTTACAAAGTATACATACATGAAAACTCACTCCTCAAAGCTAAACAAGACTAGCAATCCCCTCCCCCTTTTTGCAAGAAAAGATGAAACCGGTTGGTATCCTTCAATTCCACAATCAAGCACGCTCTCGGAAGCTAATCGACCTAGATAAAGCGGCGGGATTAGCTTGCAGAAGAGGTGAGGTATTGAGTACTGATTTCTTGTCAGCAGCCTTAGGTTGTAAGGCCTTAAAAAGACCTTCCCTGCTGACCGAATTGTATTTGATCCCCAGTGTTGACCATATCGAACTCTTTGCAGCTTCGTCTGGATCATCGATTCTCAATGTTTTTGGAACCACAATCGAGCTTCCTTGTGATCTGTTTGGGTTAAGAAGGTCCCCGTTTCTTGAATGCTTTCCAAGCGGGGAAGTGGGGCCCGAAGCAGTTCCCTTTTGGTTAGATGGCAGTGACAGCCATGGAACATTCCATGCGTTAGCCCAAACAGGCGCAGGGTAGTACGGTAATTGATATCCAGGAGGGCAAATAGGTGGAAAGGGAACGGCAGAATTCCATGGAAAAGACCATGGTACCCCTGGAATGCAAGGAACTGGATCAATCTTATTTGGTGCTCTCTTTTCTGCAAGATTTAGAACTGAAGACATGGATTCACACAACGGTGAATCAGGCCCAAAGGATAGAACAGCCCCATTTGGTCTGAAATTGAGGGCTTGAAAGCCATTAGGGGCGTTGATTCTTTCTGATTGGAGGGCTTCGGAGATGGTAATGTGACGACAATGGGAGGTTAAGTTCTTGTTCTTCTTTCTTGACCTGCCCCAACAGGGACGTTCCTCATCGTGCCCCCAGCTGTCCAGTATCTTTGACAGCTCTTGCAAAAAGTGACGAGGTTGATTAACGTTATAGTTGTTGTAATAACAAAACTTGGTGTCCATGCTATTGCAACGGGGCAGGGAGGATTTTATCCGGTTTCTTTAGGGTTTTTTGCTGTCCATTTGTTGCACCATTTTGCTCGTTTTCGAGTTTATCATCATCATCAGTTGATGGGGTTTTTGGACTTCCATCGGAGTCTGATGAAGTATTAGTGTTCTGTGTTTCGTCCGGGTTTTGGGGGGTGGTTTCACAGAGTTCCCCTGCTTCTTGGTCCTAAATATTCAAGAAAACTACAATGAGTTAAAGCTGAACATATACAACTCCAATGAATTGAGCTGAAGATATTCAATTATTTCATTTCTTTCTTGTTCAATCAAATTGTTGAAACTGTGGCATCTTTTCTAAGTCTATTATACTTCAGTCCAATATATGGAGTTGCAATGGAATACCAGTGAAGAAATTCCTTTTTATTTACAACACATCTGCAAATATCAGGAAAAAATTTCCTTGCAGTATTTTTGCCAATAAGAACTGCAAAACTTACACATTTAATTCTTTTGTAAAAGTAATACACTATTGATCAGATCATTATTCAGGAACTCAAAAATATAGTGTGAAAAGGAGTGGATGCAGAACTTTCCAAACAGATTCCCTGTTGAAAAATCAATGAGAGAGAGAAAAGGAGAATAAACACTTTTCCAAAATAGCAGGAATTATAATAAATTTCATCTATAGAAGAATAGTCAAAAGCAGGAATTATTGTACGTGGATGTGATTCATTCCCAAAAATGTCAGGTAAAGTTCAGGTTGATCTAAATCAAAGAAAAAATAGTGCAAAACAATTCATGAAATAATTAATTTAAGTTAATAAGTATACAACATATTTATTCAACCAGAGTACTAAACTAAGAAAAGAAAAAGGAAAAGCATGACTGGAAAAGTAAAACAACTTTTCAATTACCAAATCAAACTAAACATAAGAATAAAAAAAAAACCCCAAATTCCAAAAGCGCAATCCAATCAATTGAAGCAAACATTTGAATTTTTTAGTACAAACATCAGGATCATCCAGATACACACATATAGATACAAATACATATCAATCTTTAGTACGTGTTTGTGTGTGAAAATTCAATTGAAAATTCAAGGCTCTTTACCTCATCCCCCTGTTCTAGCTTTTCTTCACCGTCACCGTCACCGTCACCGTTAATTCTCTCTCTAACTTCTTCTCTCTCTTCCGTACAGCGATCGCAATCACCGCTTCCACCGCTACTCTCATTCGAAGAATCGCCGGAAAATTCACCGCCGCCGTTCTCCGGCAAGTAAATCTTCCTCCCGAACAACTTTATCTCCGGCTCCTTCAACATTTTCGTACAATTTCAGAGTGGGAAGAAAATCCCAATTTTGAAGATTGAAGAAATAATCAGGAAAAGATTTTATAAAAGGGGAGAAAAAAAGGCCCGGTGGTGAGGCTAATTGGAATGATTTTGATCTTCATACAGAAAATTCTATTTAAACTACGCCGGGTGGGGGTTTTAAAGATGTGGGTGCCACGTAACGAGGGATCTGGTTTCTGAGCCACAAGTTTTTATGTTGGTGGACCTTCGAAATTTTTAATTTTGTTTGTGCGTTTATTTTTATAATTTGGTATCCGATCAAAAATCAAGTTCATCTCGAGAGTTGATCGCAAGTAAGGAGTTTCGAATGTGAAACTTATACTCACGGTGGCGGATGCAGCTGGGGACCCCCAAATTTTAAAAACTCAACAATTTTACTATGTAAAAAAAAATATATATATATCATTTGTGTATCCCAAAATAATATAACAAGTTACTAATTAGCCTAAAATATTTATCTACTATTTTTCTAACCCCAAATTCAAATCCTAGATCTGACGCTACCTAGAAAGGAACCTACTCTTGAGTTCTAATCTTACACCATTTGACAATCTTTGGGAGTTAATTTTGTTTGTGTTTTCACTTTTGGCTCGATAGTTTAGATTTAATGCCTGTTTGCAAACCCAAGTGAAGGGGTAGAAACATTTTTTTTTTCAAAAAGCTCAGTGAGTGTTTGCAAACTCAACTATGAGCTTAAAATCACTTATTTTTATATTACAATCACTTTTAATATGTTTGCAATTTCAAAAAACTAATTAATTTAAGTACTTAAAAGTAGTTTTCTTGGAGTACTACTCCCCATGGTTCTATTAGCTAAAAAATGTTTCTCATCATTATAATAAACATTATTACAATTTTATCCTAATGATTTTGACAATATTACAACTTTACCATTATTTATCTCTACTTATAATAAGAGTCTTTTTGTAAAATTATTAAGGAGTGGTTTGTTTTGTAAACGCTCCAACTTCTAATTAATTGATTAAAAGTATTTTGTTTTAAAACACACCAACTTTCAATTTTTTACTACTACAATTAATTTTAATCACTTCAAAATAAGCACTATTGTTTGCAAACACACCTTTAGTCTAAACATTTAAAAAAAAAGTGTTTATGTCCAACTTTGTTGAGTTTGCAAACCGGCTCTTATTATAGACGATGAATCTTGTTTTGTGAATATCTACGTTTACGTCCAGAAGATGTATACCATTTGTCACTCTATATTTTAAAGTGTTACGAAATTTGGTATTGTATTTTTCTCTAATGGAGTGAAGTAGAAGAAATTATGGTCATCTTAGTAGGAGAGTGTAGGGGTGTGCAGTATACGGTTAAAATCGAATCAACCAATCAAAATTTTTTATTTGGTTCAGTTATTCGATTTTCGGTTCGGTTACAATTCGTACTTTCGCGAAAATCGGTTTTTAATCGGTTATTTTCCGAATAAAAATAAGAAAATTTGATATAATTATTAATTTATTATATAAATAATATATATTTTTTTAAAAATCTTTACTTATACCTAAGTATTACTTACTTGTATTCCATGATTTTCATCTATTCCCAAAATTCAATTCCTAATTTGATATTTGTTAAGGACTTTTATCTAATGAGCTTGTGGGTTGTTGTTATGTAGTGCATGAAATTTATGGAGTGTGCTTTTCTATTGAAATTTTTATGTTATTTTTATTCATGTATAATTTAAAAAGCCAAAAAAAAAACATAATATTTCTATTATTTGTTTAATAACTGTAACCAAATCGATTTTCATACTATTTTGGTCGGTTCAGTTAACAATAATAAAATTTGGATTCGGTTTTAACTATTACCGAACCGATCGATGCTCACCCCTAGGAGAGAGTTAAAAAGGAAGAGTTTTGGTGTCACAATTTGAAATAAAATTAAAGCAAAAACTATTATAGGAAAATTGTTCATTTATTTATTTGTTCTTTTTTTTTTTTTTCTATAAAGACACTTATTAGAGGAACATTTTTATGCAATATCGCATGTTGCATATGCAATATTAGTACAAAGGACTAGAAAATTTGTAAATTCTTCATGGATCAAGCAATTTTTCCCAAAAAAGTTGCACAAAATAAACATAAAAACACGCACCATTATAGGAATAAGACAAAAGCTCGTATGAGACAGACTCATACATGAGACAGGGTATAAGCTAACACAAATTAACATCCACTTTTTTCAAAATGTTAAAGCGCCAATACCTAAATTATACTTCGTTTCACCGTGAGACCATCTCACGCAAGTGTGCCTCTAGAAATAGACAAAAACTTGTATGCAATATTGCATAGAAGTGATATGTGCAATTGAGTTTTTTTTTCTCGCGGGTCAAGAGGACGGGTTAGGGCAGATTGCTGGTGGGCTAATGAGATTTCTTCATCTTCTTTGCGTCGTGCAGCACGAGCGCTGTTAGGTTTCTTCTTCTTCCTCTTCTCTTCAGATTGTTGGCGGATCTCACAGATTCTTCTTCTTCGTTCGTGCCCTAATTTCTTGTCCAATTTATTTTTCTTCAATTCGCTCCGATCACTGAATAAAATCAGGTTGTTCAATTTAGTTTTTGATGTGGATTCTGCGAGAAGAAAGGAGAACATGTGTGTGGTGTTTTAGACTGATGATTTTTTCGCGTTTTTACAGGTTTCTGTTCATGTAGTAACACTCTTTTGCTCATATGGTAATACTCCTTTTGTTCATATAGTAACACATCAAGTTGGTCTTTAAATCTGTAATTTTGGACTGGGATTTCTTTTCATCCTTATACTTGTTTTGTTCATCTAGTAACACTCTTTTGCTCATATGGTAACACTCATTTTGTTCATGTAGTAACACATCAAGTTGTTCTTTAAATCTGTAATTTTAGACTGGGGATTTCTTTTCGCTCTTGTACTGGTTTTGTTCATGTGGTAACACATTTTTCTTCATAGGGTAACACTTTTTGTTCATGTAGTAACACATGTTTTTTTAGTAATATGTAACACGGTTCATAAATCGTCGTAATACTATGTGAATACTCATGTGTTACCATATGAACAATAATGTGTTACCTTGTGACCCATGTTACCTTATGAATATTTATGTGTTACGATATGGTTTATTACGTGCTACGTAAGATATGAAGTTTTTTCAATATAACAATGTAGTAACACTTATACATAAATGTAGTAACACACAAAAATTATGCATTCAATAGGAATCGAACCCGTGACCAAATTCATTAATAATGAACTTGAACCACTAGGCTACAACACATATTTGATAAAGATATCCTTTTATAAATACATATTCGATCTCGCCAACCTGAAGCCTAATGCCCGCGCGCCGCCCGCCCTGCCCGCGCCAGACCCCGGCCCGCCCCTGTTGACCCGCGAATTTTGACCATTTTTGTCTTATTTATGTTGTATTGCACATAACACTAATGTGCAATATTTCACACAAGACCTTCTCCTAGAAATAAATATGTGTTACAATGTTAGAGTAACTTTTGATCTGTGCAATATTGTATTTAAGTGTTTGTGCACTTATTATGAAAGGTCCGTGCAAAATTTTACATTTTATCATTTTGAGCCTCCCACTCAATACTTTACATTTTCTTTTTTGGCAGGTTGTAGCCCCATTTTCCTTAACAATTATCCCTACTTTCACTTAAAATTACAATAATTGTCACAATTAATATTAAAATACACACACTTTCTCTTTGTCTCTTTAACTTTTTACTTTTCTTACATATCACGCCAACCAAAAATACTTTTATGTTATATTACTTAAAACCTATATTATTTCCAAATATAAAGCTTTAAACAGGACAATCATGTTAAAATCCAATTGTCCACTGCGTAAAAATTGTAAAAATTATATGAGATTTAATGTTGTAAAAATAGTTAATATTGACCAACTAATACATTTTAAGAATGTATTTATATTGTGTAATGCAACTGGTACATAAAAATACTTTTATCGGATGTATATTTGTATATCAATGTCGTTGATTTATTTCCGTTATTACATTGATCTCATTCTTTAGCAATAAGTTAATGTTTTATTTTTTATTAGTATAAATATGTGTTGTATGATTAATTGTAAGAACATCTTCTAACTAATAATATTATATATTTTTTAGAATTCGTATTCCCCCTTTGAGACGCAGTCTCGCCCCTGCAGAGCGTAAGAAGTTGCATCAGCTGGTTCAGAGTCAGACGCACTTCTGTTGCTAGTTGAAAAATGTATCCGGGATTCGAGTCCCAAAGCCTCAAGTCTCAACTGGCTTAACTACCTGTATCACAGAACTAGTGCGCCACCAAATGGCCGAAATCGTCACACAGTTGGACGCCCTCACGCCACTACCGGCTCCCCATCGGTTCTCCGATGTGCCGCCGCTAGCGCCCACCAATCGGATTATTCCGCCACACAAGGCAATCGTCGGCCCGCCAACTGTTGGGGAATTAATTGCCCGGATCTATTCGGGATGAATATTTAAATACATATTTAATTCTAACAATTATTACTAGCATGAATTAATTCTATATTAATTCAAATAATAATTCAACAACAAATCATGCATATAAACAGTTCACATAAATCCTATGCATGCGGAATTGCTACGGGTTTACGTGAACTAACCTGTTTGGAATGACAATGGTCTCAGTTGATAAGAACTCACCAAAAAGCCTTCCCAAGTATTAGCTTGTCCTTGCTCGTCAATCCGGTGGAAGGAAACTCGCGAACAATTAACAAAAGGGAAAATAAAATATTTGTTGCACCACCTTTGTGGATTTACTAATTTTTCCAGCACATGGAATTGTACACTCACAATTGAGGTTTTTCGAAAATACACAATCTGTCGACGTTTCAAAATATTTGATATTTTATCGACGCTGATATTTTTCCGAAAAACCAATTTTCGTGTTCTCTTGGGGATGAAACATTCATCCCCTATTTATAATGAGGGGTTGGTCGAAATTTTAGGTGGAAATAAAGATGGGAAAATCTTTTTCTTGATCTCCAAGAAATCTTGAATATATCCCCTATATTCTTTTCTTCATAATTAAATATTCCACAAAAATCCCAACTCCTCTTGTTATGGTGTTTTTCGAAAAATAAGGATTAAGATTCCAAGATTTGGATCTTCTTGAATTTATGAGATATTCTTGTATTCCAAGAATACATATCTTCCATAATATCTTTTCAAGAAAATCAAGAAAATCTTTATTTTCCTTCTTTTTCTATGTTTTTCGAAAATCATCATATAAATAACCAAGTGGGAGATTTCTTGAATTTAATGAGATAATCTTGTATTCCAAGAATACATATCTTCATTCCATAACAAAATTCAAAGAAAATCTTTCTCCCCTTTTATTCATATTTTTCGAAAATTTAGGAAAAATAGCAACAAAAATTTATTTTATTTTTAAACACCTTTTTTTAGTTATTGGACTTTATGTTTGGGATACTTGAGGGGCCTTTAGGAGAATTAAGATTGGACCTTCCAATGGATCTTGAATTATCAATATTGAGCCACAATATTATTCAAGCCCATAAATATTAATTAATCCCACTACATAATTAATATTGCACTATCCATCTTAACCCATATTACTGTTAATATGGCTCCCGGTTATTATTTCCCGTGTTTAAGATTATCTAGCCCATTAATTAATTCAAACCACTGAAATAGCTTTCCATTAATTAATATATTTTGTCCTTGGTTAAGGAACGGTTCAACATTATTATCGATACCGGAAACTAGTTCCACTTGCAAGATTTGGTATGATAAATCTTATGAACCTCCCAAGTGGGCAAATCGAACAAGCGTACTTGCACACGATTCTTCGTATTAAATCTTAGCAATCGCATGTGACCAATAATATTGCCCAAGATATAAAGTATTGAATCTCGTTGATTCTCTACCCGTAATAAGTCAAAGCAATAATTACTAACCACACGCGATCCTATTTAAGGGACGAAGATTAAGAAATAAAGAACCACTGAGGTCTAATTCTTCCTAGTTCAGTGCTGAAGAATTTGTCCTCCTGTAGGTCCTATTCAGTGCATCAGTCATGCACTAGTGTAATCTCTTGGTCAAGACAAGCCAATCTGAGCCTTACACTTCAACCTTTCACGATGGATTATTCATTTTCATCTAGGTCGTGAATGGTGTACTTTTGGTTACAAGGAACTGTTAATTTAATCTTCTGTGATCTGGTATCACTAAATTAACTACAATGTAACACGTACTATTTATTGAACAGTTATGCAGTAAATATATGCAACATTCAATGATATTTTAAACATCAGTGATAAATAATTTATTTCAGTAAATAAGACAGAAATTCAGTTTGATTATACAAAGTAAAAGCATACTTTCCAGTATAATCCCAACAATCTCCCACTTATACTTAAAGTCTGCTTTTAAGTATACTACAACATGTCTCGTGTAGTTCCTAATATGTGACATCTAATGTCACCTACACGAACCTAATAATATCTCCCACTTATACTCAAAGCATATTGGCAACGGTCTTGACACCCATTCCTTCCACATGTCTCTCGAATGTATTCTGAGGCAGACCCTTTGTGAATGGATCTGTTAGGTTGTCTTCTGACGCGATCTTTGCCACCTCTATATCTCCTCTCTTAACGATTTCTCGTATAAGATGGTATTTCCTTTCAATGTGTTTGTTGGCCTTGTGGGCTCTTAGTTCCCTTGAATTTGCAACTGCTCTGGCATTATCACAATAAACAGTGATTGTGATGGGCAAATTCGGAACTACATCCAAGTCCACTAGGAAGTTCTTGAGCCAAACTGCTTCTGTCGCTGCCTCGCAAGCAGCTACATATTCGGCTTCCATGGTAGAATCGGCGATGTATTTCTGCTTAACACTTCTCCATGTCATGGCTCCTCCCCCCATGCAAAACACACTACCGGAGGTAGATTTTCTGGAATCTAAGTCTGATTGGAAATCCGAGTCCGTGTAGCCGATGGGGATTAGACTATCTGACTGATAAACCAACATTCTATCTCGAGTTCTTTTTAGATACTTCAGAATGTGTTTAACTGATGTCCAATGTTCTTTCCCCGGGTTACTTTGATATCTTGCCACCATGCCAACGACAAAGCAGATATCCGATCTCGTGTACAGCATTGCATACATAAGGCTTCCGACAGCCGAAGCATAAGGAATGCCTTTCATATCATCTATCTCCTTTTGTGTCTTAGGGCACATTTCCTTGGATAGATGGATTCCATGTCTGAAAGGTACGAAGCCTTTCTTGGAATCCTGCATGCTGAATCGCTTCAAGACAGTGTCTATGTATAAAGCTTGTGATAAGCCTATCATCATTTTCTTGCGATCTCGAGTAATCTTGATCCCAAGGATGTGCCCGGCTTCCCATAAGTCCTTCATATCAAACTGTTTTGAAAGTCATGCCCTTGCATCTGATAACACCTTTACATCGTTCCCGATGAGCAGAATGTACTAAGAATACCAATGCAGTTCCGACACGCTTTTTGTACACACAACTTTCGAACTCATTTTGATCAAACCCATAAGACTTTATTACTTGATCAAAATATTGGTTCCAAGCTCTGGATGCTTGTTTGAGTACGTAAATGGACTTCTTGAGCTTATAAACTAGGTGTTCTTGGCCTTTTTCAATGAAGCCTTGGGGTTGTTGCATATAGATTTCTTCATCAAGACTTCCGTTAAGGAAAGCCGTCTTGACATCCATTTGCCAGATTTCAAAGTCGAGATCTTGTGAAGAATCGACAAGAGAATTCGGATGGACTTGAGCATTGCTCTGTGCGAAAAAAGTTTCCTCATAGTCGATCCCTTCTTTCTTTAAAGTATAACCTTTTCGCCACAAGCCTTACCTTGAAGGTTTCCACCTTCCCGTCCGGTCCTCTTTTTCTCTTGTATACCCACTTGCAACCAATGGGTTTGACCCCATTAAGTGGTTCGACTAGCTCCCACACTCTGTTATGATCCATAGAACCCATTTCGGCTTTCATTGTTGTTTGCCAAGAAACCGCATCCTTGTCTTGGATTGCCTCGTCATATGTCCATGGGCCCCGATTCGTCTTGTTAGGGAATCAAGTCCGAGGACTCTCTCTATCCCCATGAATCTCTCGGGCTATCTCACAACCCTCCCACTCTGACGAGGTTCCCCTGTTGTGTAAATGTGTCGTTTGGTATGTCATCTTGTATGCAATTGTAATTTGAGGTTAGCCCCCTTAGCTCATTTAAGGTAATCTCATACAGGTCTCCTTTTCGCTCATATAGTCTTCTTCCAAAAATCTAAAGTGGGTGCTTATTACCACCTTTTGATCTTCGGACCATAGAACATACACCCTTTTTGTTCCCTCGGGTATCCTATAAACAACCTTAATTACGATCGAGGATCCAATTTTCCCTTCCTTGTCCAACACGTAGGCCGGACACCCCCAAATTCTCATGTGTCTCAAACTGGACTTGCGTCCGGTCCACAATTCTTTGGGAGTTTTGGGAACCGATTTGGATGGCACCAAGTTCAGAATGTAAGCTGCTGTTTCCAAGGCATGACCCCAGAACGACTTGGGTAGATCCGCATAACTCATCATTGATCTAACCATTTCTAAAAGAGTTCTGTTTCTTCGCTCTGCAACCCCGTTTTGTTGAGGGGTTCCGGTGCGATTAGTCGATACAATCCCTTCATCTGACAAGTAGTTCAAAAACTCATTGCTAAGGTACTCGCCTCCATGATCGGATCGTAGAGACTTGGTACGTTCTTCCCTATGATTCTCTGCTTGAGCCTTAAATTCTTTGAATTTCTCAAAGGTCTCAGATTTATGCTTCATAAGGAAAATATAGCCGTACCTTGAGTGGTCATCAATAAAAGTGACGAAATACTCATAACCTCCTCTTGCTTTGATTGACATTGGACCATATACGTCTGTGTGAACGATTTCTAACACTTCTTTGGCTCTATTCCCCTTGGCTCTGAATGCCCTCTTGGTCATTTTACCCTCCAAACATGATTCGCAGGTTGAGATTGGTTCAACTTGGAGAGACTCCAGTGAACCGTCTTCTACCAACCTTTGTATCCTTTTTGGATTAATATGTCCCAATCTAAGATGCCATAGAAGTGTTTCGTTCACGTCTGATGAACATTTTCTTTTATTGGAAACAATTGATGTATTATAGGATGCATTTCGCGAGTGGTGTGCACAGTTAATTGTATAGAGATTATTCAACAACGTTCCATAACAGATAAATTTATCATAAAGAGAAATGGTAACAACTTTATCAAAAGTAACCGAATATCTATCAATATAAAGTTTAGAAATCGAAATTAAATTCTTTCTAAAAGTAGGAACGTAAAGAACATCTCTTAAAATTAAAACTCTGTCTTCAAAAGACAGGTGCACTTCTCCCACTGCTTCAGCTGCCACTCTCGTAGCATCGCCCAGTGTGATGAGGATCTCACTCCCACTAAGTTTCTGGGTCAGCTTGAACCCGTGAAGCAAACATGATCAGTGGATCTCGTATCAACTACCCACGAATGAGAAGTATACGCCGCTAAACAAGTTTCAACAACTAGTGCGTGAGAATTACCTTTCTTTCCGGCCCTTTTGGGGTTGGAACAGGCAAACCTCCATTGTCCTTTTGGGGTTACAACAGTTGAGTTTTATTGCTTATGGCTTTTGGTTCTCTTCTTCTTCTTGCCTACCCTTGGCCTAGAAGATGAAGATGAACCACTTGTCGTTCAAAACTTGAGTTTGGTGCCCCATCAACATCTCTGCCGAAACCAAAGCTTGCAACAAATCAGCTAGCGAGGCCAAAATGCTCAAAAACTTTTGGGCAGAGAGTGAAGTACCAAATTCATCTGAGTCTCCAGATTATAATCTGCACTCAGAACCTCAAGTTTGTTCAGATGGGCCATCGATTTTGAGGACGTAATCCCTTACGGGTTTGCCCTCCACCATTTTCAGCAACGACATCTCTCTTAAGGTGATCTGACGAGTCCCGCATTTTTGACTCGTCAGTTGGCTCATCTGATTTTGGTGTGTTAAGAATCCACTTGTGCTTTTGTGCAGTTAGGACAAATATAATTTTTCGTTTCCAATCAATATAGTTTCCATACTTATTCTATTGACTTTAAGTATAATAGCAGTGGATTAAAAGGTTACGACATGCTGAACTGAAACAAATAATTATATGCATAAACACAAATATATCACAAGGTTCGATCACATGCATCATATTAAAATCTCAAAAAAAATATGAACATGCATCAACCAACATCTCAAAACAGTTTAAATAAGCCACGTGGGGTGGGTCATTATTTAAACACATTCAAGCAGGTTACAAACAAGAACAGTTACAAACCTTTAATATCCAGATTAATAGTTGGCTCCCACTTGACCAATATAAAATTGACAGGGACTTCGGGGAAGTATATGCATATCAATTTTATACCTAAGTAATAACCATGATTAAATACATAATTATTATTTCGCTTTGAACGAGCCTCGTGGGGAGGGTCATCGTCGCTACTAGTAATAATCCACAATCATCCATTTGAAATTTATTCATGCGAAAGCTATCTTTTGACCGTCCCGTGGGGGGAATTTCTCCAAAAGAATTCACAAATAAATAAATCATGGAGGTCAATTAATTCAATTTTATTATCCGGAATAAAATTGTTAATTAATTTTTTTAGCATACTTAGTAATTTTCGAAAGTGAGATTTTTCAAAACATTTTCTCATGCATTGCAAATTTAAACACAATTTAAATAAGCATAAAATAATGCATAAACATCAAAACAAAATTAAACACATTGGGCACATATATCCAATTGTCACGGTTAATTTTTGTCATGTCTTGATCTCGAGAAATAGTCTTCTTCGCCTTCATCGTTCGTCTCAAAAGGTTCGCCATGTCAAGTGATGTCATCGACCAGCTCGCGGGTCGGAGTGCCCGCATAGCACTCCCCCGGCCGTGTCGAGTTGCGTCCGTCTTGTATGTATTGCTCACCGTCACTTCGTCGGCACATCTCGCTTCAGCGACCCTCGGCGGATCTCGATCTCGCGCGTTCAGCTAAGATTCCCCCGCCTCAAAACGCCCATCATGCCGTCCGCCTCGCCCCGCCTCCACTTTGCATCCGCGTGTGTCTTTGGCGTGCCTCCTCCTGCGTCTGCTGCCCGATCGCACCGCCGGTCTTCTGCTACGCCCCATGTCTGGCGTCACGATCCCATCGCCATCGCCTTCGACCTTGACGCTTGCCTTGGCGCGCCGCCCGATTCCCGGATCCATTCGTCTTTAATTCATCATCTTCATCTTGGCTCACGATCCAGTTTCAATTTATTTGCGATAAATAAATAAACCTAGATCTAGACTAGTCTATTACATTGAACGAATCAAACAAATCCTAATCTACTCGTGGATTTTCTCACGAGGCAAAACGAATTCGAACGAGTCGAATTAAAAACCACAATTTATATGCATACATAAATATGAACATTCATCAAATACCATGATAATTGGATACCTGCAAAAAAAGATCTAGCAATTCTACTATCCAATTTCAAATTTAATGAAAAAGAATTAAATTACAATTTAAAACTCAGAGCCCGAAACCGAGGCTCTGATACCAGTTGTTAGGGAATTAATTGCCCAGATCTATTCGGGATGAATATTTAAATACAAATTTAATTCTAACAATTATTACTAGCATGAATTAATCCTATATTAATTCAAATAATAATTCAACAACAAGTCATGCATATAAACAGTTCACATAAATCCTACGCATGCGGAATTGCTACGGGTTTACGTGAACTAACCTGTTTGGAATGGCAATGGTCTCGGTTGATAAGAACACACCAAAAAGCCTTCCCAAGTATTCCCTAGTCCTTGCTCGTCAATCCGGTGGAAGGAAACTCGTGAACAATTAACAAAAGGGAAAATAAAATATTTGTTGCACCACCTTTGTGGATTTACTAATTTTTCCAGCACATGGAATTGTACACTCACAATTGAGGTTTTTCGAAAATACACAATCTGTCGACGTTTTAAAATATTTGATATTTTATCGATGCTGATATTTTTCCGAAAACCAATTTTTGTGTTCTCTTGGGGATGAAACATTCATGTTGGTCCCGGTGCAAACGAGTCTTACACATGTATGGGGGGGAATACACGTGTTCAGTGATTTTAAAACTTTTTCTTTTACTGAGGTCAGCTTGGGTCAGGTTGTCCTGATGATTTGGTCCTGAGAAGCACAAATCGCTCTGAGTCAAAGTCTACTGAGATAGTGATCCTGAGCTACTTTCAGATACCTCAGATAATCCCAACTGAGTCCTGAGTTTTCAGAGATCCTGAGTTGCTTGGATCAGATAACTAACTTACTGAACCCTCAGAAGAGTAAGTTCAGTTTGGTAACTATCTGTTCTAGCTACTCAGATGTGCGGAATGGTTGGCCCTTAGTTTATACTCGTTTTAAGCTTTTGCTGAAAACCTTCCTTTAATGGAATAGTGATTAGGTTGTGATTCAATTATATGCAACTTTCAGTGGATTGATTCCAACTGAAATATCAGTGAAAATATGCTTTCAAAACACAGTAATGCAACAGATAAATCAAGCAAAACAGAAAGCAAAGAACAAAGCAAATTATAGTGGTTCAGAGACTCAAGCTCCTACGTCCACTCTCCCTGATCTCTTCAGAGAAATTCACTAATCACTTCCTAAGGCTTTCTGACTACCTCTGTAGTTTACTAACCTTTCTAATTTTGAGCTTTCTGACTACCTCTGTAGTTTACTAACTCAAAACTCACACAAGCTTTCTGTCTATCCAAGATAGATTACTCACTTCTTCTCTAGAGCTTTCTGACTACCTCAATGTAGTTTACTAACTCTTTACAACTCCAATCTCACCAACAATCACACTCAAACTACCTTACAAAGGATTTGGGTTTCTTGGTTGGTTTCCAACTAGAATGAGATATCCTTTACAATAAAGACCAATGCAAAGGCTAGGATATCTCGACTAAGCTTTGGATATATCTTATCAAGCTAGGCTTAGTGGAATGAGCTCTCTTCGATTTAAAGCACTTGGGAAATTCTTGGGTTTTCGAGTGCTTCAACTTGCAATAATAAGTTTGAGCTCTTGAGTTGCTTACAAATTTCCCGTAACCTTACAATGTAGAGGGCCACAAGTATTTATAGGCATACACCAAGGTTACTCTTGAAAAACTATCCGTTGGAAGAGATAGCTTCGTGAGTTTCCTCTTATGGTGTGTGAAGAACGACTATATTTAGGGTTTGAGACTCCCTAACACGTTTTAGGCAATAGCCTTTCATGTAGCCGGTCTTCACTTTTTGCAGTTTGGAACTTAGTACTTCTGACATCTTTTCATTGACATGTTGCTGTCAGTGTCAGTATGGTACAATGCTGTCTTTCTCTTTTTGACTTTTGTCTCCAGTTAAAGGTAGACAACTCAACGACTCTTTTTGGTTACAATCTCTGAGTGATATAACCTTAACAACACTTTGTCTTAGTTTCTTTTGTCTGCATTTGAATGTCTTGGGCAATATCTATTTTTCTAAGGAATCGCGATCTTCTCAGTATTGCATCCTTCAGATAGATATTTTCAGTGCCTCGGAATATTCAGGTTTTATACTGAGCATTCAGTACATTACTGAGTCTTCAGTAATTACTGTGCCTTCAGTATTCTTGATCTTCAGTCTTCAGTCTTCTGTCTTCAGAGTCTTCTGAGTCTTCAGGGTCTTCTGAGTCTTCAGGGTCTTCTGAGTCTTCAGAGTCTTCTGAGTCTTTACAGATATACTGACTGATATACTGAGTCTTCATGTTGAGTCTTCAGTTCCTCAGTTTCATACTGAGTCTTCAGTATCTCAGTTTCACACTGAGTCTTCAGTATCTCAGTTTCTCACCGAGTCTTCAGTTTCTTAGTTTCATACTGAAACTTCTGTTTCTTCAGAAACTTACTGAGTTCTTCAGAATCTTCAGATCCTAACCTGATCTATATCTGCTGACTATACATTTTGCAGATAACATCCTGAATACTCTAAAAAGTGAATCCTGACTCAACTATCAAGATTATCCTGAACATGTTATACTCAGGGGTTTTGGGATCTAATCAAAATCATATCTTTATTAAATTCATCTCCAAACAATTTCCCCCTTTTTGATGATGCCAAAAACCATCTTGTTACAAATATACTTAACCTATACTCAGGTTTCAGTTTATCCTATTACAAGATTGGTTTTATCTCCCAACAATTTCCATACATAATGAGTCTCCCAACAATTAATCTCCCAACAATTTCTTCAGTGAAGAATCTCTCAAAGGATTCATCACCAAATACTTAATTTCCCAACAATTAATTCAGATACAATCATTCAGGCATATCAAAATTAAAGACATGTAAATAAGATAATGAGATATTATCTTTTGAGCATAAATGATAAGGTTTCATTGATGATAGGTAGACTGTTACAAGTTTACAATGAATCTTATCTAACAAAATCAAAAAGACAAAAAAAGATAAAGGATTACATGAATCTTCCGAGTCTTCATTCTTTAGTCTTCTTCTGTTCTTCAGCTCGGCTCTTCAGTTCTGATCTTCTTCCACCTCATCAGCAGGGACTTCAAGGTTGAACATTCCGTAATATCTTCTTTTTCAATAAGATCTCTTTTTTAATGATATCGATTGTTCCCCGTCGACTCCAACCGAATAGGCGTCTTGAGATATTTCTTGAGCAATGGCTTTCTTTATTTACCAACCATTCTCCACTGGGAGGAGGGTACACGTATGGACCGTAAGGTTATCTGACCTTTCCTTCATCCGCAAGATTTATCCACCTTGAAGATATTTAGGATAGAAGGTCAGGAGATAGTCGATGAAAGCCTCATTGGGATCTGAGCTCTCCCCTCTCCATTCTCTGAGCACATCATAATAGAACCAAAAAGTTCTCTTAATTTCTTCCCATGCATCGTTGAGCTGAACTGGCATCCATCTGTCAACATGCGGCCATTTCTGTACTTTTGTGTTCCCTCTCCTCTTGCTTGCGAACTTTTTGAACCCACTCCTTCTTTTCTGCTCTTCTTCTACCTTCTTTCTGATCACTGGTACACCAGAAACAAAAGCATCAGTTTTCTTTGCTTGTTCAATTTGGAGTGTTTTCAGAGCGCTTCTGGTATTGAAGACCTTCTTCTTTGGCTCAACCTCAGATTCTTCAATATCCAGCATCTATTTTCTCTGAACTGGCTTAGAAGCCTTTGCTCTTTTGCCCTCAGGCTCTTCCATTGCCATAGCCTTTCTCTTGATGGGCAATTCAGCACCAGCTAGGCTTGTACCAATTCTCCCTCTACCACTCAGTTTCTCTATTACAACTTCTTGCATTGTTTCCTCTGAAACCTGAGTGTAGATTGACTTCTCAACCTTCTTGAACTTTAGCTTCTCAGTGGCCTCTATCTCCTTCATGGCTTCGGCTATGGTCTTCTTTTCAGCATCCTTAACAACCTTGCCTTTCAGAGTATGTTCCAATAAATTCCTGAGATCAGCTCCAGGTCTTTCCCCCTTCTTGGAACCATACTCTGGCAGAAGCCTGGAGAGTGCTGTGTCCATATGGTATTGTTCTTTACTGACACTCCGCACCTCCCCTGCCATCTGATCTTGCTCCTCCTCGAGCCTTCTGAGGTGGTTCTTCACCACAGAGAATTCTTCAGACAGATGAGCAAATTGGCTAGAGAGAGCTTCCTTGAACATATCTGTCATCTTGGCCATGAGCATTGAGCTCATTTCCTCAACAGCATTCTTCACCAGCATCTCATTCTTCTCTACCAACTTTGCTTCTAGAATTTGAGTCTGCTCCTGATGCTTCTGCTTCAGCTCTGCATTAAGCTCAGCCTTGACCCCCTCCATCTTCTCTTCTAATTTTCCTTCCATGGAGGTCAGCTTGTCTGTCAGAGTATCCTGAAGTAGCACCAGTTCTGAAGAAGAACTCAAGCTGTCAATCTTCTGAGTTTGGTTGGCCAAAACCTCCTCCATCTGAGCAATTTTGTTCAGGATTGGCTCAACCTTCTCCAGCTTCTCCATCACAGGGGTGAGGTCAATCTCAGGAGCATATCTGATCTGCTGTGCCTCCTGAGTTGGCTGTTCATCTTGAGTCTCAGTCTGAACTTGAGCTTTAGTCTGAACTGGGGCTTCAGACTCAGTCTGAGTCTGGGATTCACCCTGAGCTTGGGTGTCCACCTGAGCCTCAGTCTGAAGGCTAACTTCAGTCTGAGGATGTTCGACAGCAGCCTGATCAGCATTAGTTGAGTCTTTCTCCTTCTGAGATTAACTCTCATCATCCCTTTGTTGGTCCCCATCCTGAGATTTGTCTTTGGAGCTCGGGGCACCAACTTCAGCAACTTTCCTCTCAGTAACCTTCCTCTTCACAAGCTCATCAAAGTTTGAGATTTTCATCCTGAGCTTGGTTTTTCTGAACCTGAGAATTCAGTGAGAAAAGCTGTCTCCTCGTTCCACTAGTTTTCGCTTCTGAATGAAGCAATGTTGAGCATCTCCGGAAGAGTCTGGTTGAGGATGTAGACCGTTGACCTCAATCTGAAGAAGATGTCTTGGAGGTCGGGAATGAGCTAAGCTCGGGGTAGCGGTCAAGGATGAACTGCTCCCCTTGCTTCGCCATTTCGGTCTCTTCAAATTTCACCTTTCTTGAGCATCGGGCTCTCGGGTTCACTGGAAAGTCTGGCCGAAAAGATCGACTAATGTTTCTCATTCGGGAGCTCATCAAAATTCATCGGCTCCCGAGGCTCGAAGAACTCGAGGTTTGGGCGCATAACTCTCGATCTGAATCGACTTGGTTCTCGAGGTCCGTGGCGCCGCCTCCTGGGAATTTCAGGTTGCTCTGAGACTTGAGTGGGCACTTCCTCGGAGGGAATCAACATTTTCGAGGTCCGAAAGGTGTGTTTCCTTAGTAGGAATCTGTACTTGCTCCGAGGTCCGAGGTCCTTGAAGATTTCTTGAGAGAACTTATCGAATCCAAGCGACGTCTCAAGAACCTCGGCTCCCCTCATGCCTTTGAGATAGCCCGAGCCAATACAAGTAAAGGCGATTTCGAAAGGTTTGGCTCTCAGTGAATCTCCTCGATCTCACTTTCCTCATCTTCATCCGAAGGAGAGCCACCATTCTTTTGCGCTTTGGAGCAAGGGTCTTTTTAACTTCTTCAATTTCTCACCTGCTCCATCTTGGCATCCAACAAAACCTTCCCCGGTTTGTTGGCTTTTCTTCAAAGAAGAACCCTTAATCGGTGATTCCACCTTTTCTCTTTCTTCCCTTGATAGTCCTCTTTTTGAAGAATGGGCTTGAACATTACTTTTGACTTAGGGAATGGAGTAGAGTTGGAAAAAATATCCTCCTCCTCTCGGCACATTTCCAAAATAAAAGCTATTTTGGTGGCATGGAGGATCCTGCCTTTGATCGATATTACCCCATCCTCCCTTTTTATGACCTTGGCTTGCTCACTCACCACCTTGATCAGATACTTCAACCAGTTGAACTCCTTGGTGAGTGAGTCCTCAATCGCCGCCATCAGTCGGAGTTTGGGAGTGCTGATCTGCTCAAAGCTTCCAGATCGACTCATGATGCACTTTCCCACAATATCCATCAACACTGTGTATTTCGGCTTTAGATGCCGCTTATGCAGAGTTGCTTCAAACTTAACAGGATTCTAAGTAATCCCATCAAGATACTCTTGCTCCCGTCCTAACATATACAATGAGGGATCATCTCCCCTATCGTACAACTCAAAAACATCGTTTAAATGCTTAGGGACAATATAAAGCTCTCGAACAAAATCCACATACTTCATTGATTGTTCAAGATGCAAAATAGAAATCTTGGACTCAATACAATCATCCTCATCTATTTCCAAATTAGCGACAAACTCTATTACCTCGCGAGTATACTCCGCCTCCGGTCGGTTCGCAACGAGGTTCGTCAATTTTGCCAACCGAATCAAGTGGAGCGCCTCTTCTTCGTGCTTGGCATTGGAAGTACTCTCCAGAGAAACCACGTACTCATACCATGGCTTATTTGTTTTGGCCAATCTTTCTAATATGGTAGGAGCCATTTTGAGATTTGAAGATTTAGGGTTTGGAGCGATGAAGCTTTTCTGGGTAAAGGGATTTTGCAGAGGGTTTTGGGAGTGAAGGATTTAATAAAATTTGGCTTGAATGGCTTTCAAAGGAATATATATCGTGAGATCATGGGGAATCGTACCGGTTTGGTGAAAAACAATGGTTAAGATTAATCCACGATAAATCGGGTATGCGAAAGGTCGATCCTCCGAAAAATAAGCCGCCATTTTAACCTTATTGGTTATTAAAAGTAACAGAGCATTTAATGACTGTTGACCTTCTTAGGAATTTCAAAGATCCCGCCCAAAAACATTCTTCAAGTGTTTTATATTTATTGCAAATGATTACTGAGTTTTACTTAAGCAATAAATGAGTCGCATGAGTCATTACTTCTTCAGACTAATTTCCCTCTATCAGTCTTACTGAGTATTGACCTTGATAAAATGTCGAGATGATCTTGAATCTTGAATGGGTTAAGTATGCTTCTTGAAATCTTTGTCCTTCGAAAAATCTGAGTTTCACGAGACTCGATTCAAGAGTCTCAATTTTATCCTGAGTTTCTCAGTAGAATCCTGAGATTCATGCATCTGAAAACCTTCAATTTTTCAGATTTTACTCTATACGCCTGGATCCAACATCCCTAATTCAACTGATAGTTCCTGAAATCTTGATTCACCAAAGGTTTAGTCAAGATATCGCCTCTCTCTCTTATCGATGAATTTTCTCCATCATGATGTCCTTTTTTTCTCAACATGATCTCCGATGAAGTGATGTCTCGATATCCACATGCTTGCATCCGGTGTGCAATACCGGGATTTTGAAATAGCAATGGCACTATTATTGTCACAAAATATTTGTACTTCATTGGCTACAACTTTATAATCCCTTAATTGTTGTCTCCGAGCCAAAGAATCGAAACCACAAGCAGACTTCCTGCGCACCATGTATTCAAATTTTCAAGAGATCTTGGTTGCTCGAGGTCCTGCTTTCTTCAAAACCAAGATATCGACTTATTTCCAAGAAATTGACAAGTTCCCAGTAGTGGACTTCTGTCAATTCTACAACCTCCATAATCGAAGATCTGAGTAACCAAGTTAATTGAAGGTTATCATCACCGGATACCATAATCCTCTATTCATCGTGCCCTTAAGATACTTCAAAGATCTTTTTGCAACCTCCATGTGACTAGCCTTTTTGGATTAGCTTGATATCTTGCACATATCCCAATAGCAAATGTTATATTCGGCCTACTTGCTGTGAGATAGAGCAATGATCCAATGATTCCTCTATAATCAGTATGACTTACTGATTTGCCTTCAGAATCAGGATCCATCTTGTAGTTAGTATTCATAGGAATTCTAACTGCATTGCAATTATGTACACCATATTTTGCAATCAGATCTCTGGTGTACTTTACCTGGTTGATGAAGATTTCTTCCTTTGATTGTTTCACTTGAAGACCTAGAAAGAAATTCATCTCTCCCATCATTGACATCTCAAACTTGCCTTTCATCGATGTTGAAAACTTTTCACACAAACCCGATGGTTTGGAGATCCAAAAATGATGTCATCAACATATATCCCGAACCAAGAAGATATCTTCCCATCTTCTATCCCCGAACAGAGTTCTATCAACATTTCCTTTGACAAAACCATTGTCGAAAGAAACCGAGAAAGAGTATCATACCATGCTCGGGTGCTTGCTTAAGACCATACAAGGCTTTTCTCGAGCACCAGAAACTTGGTCATTCTCGTTCAAACCCGGGAGGTTGTTCTACATAAACCTCTTCTTTAAGCACACCGCTCAAAAAATGCACTTTTCACATCCATTTGATAGATCGTGAACTTCATGTGGGCAAAGATATGCAAAAACAATCGATGGCTTCTAGTCTTGCAACAGTCAAAGGTTTCATCATAATCCAAGCCTTCTTCTTGGGAATAACCTTGTGCAACTAGCCTTGCCTTTGTTTCTTACAATGTTGTTGTTTTCATCTCTTTTATTCTTGAATACCCACTTGGTTCCAATAACATTGTGCCTTTCGTGTCTATCTACTAGCTCCCATACTTCATTCCTTGAGAATTGATTCATTTCATCTTGCACAAAGAATCCTAAAAAGAATCTTGTAGAGCTTCATCAATCTCGATAGAGCTCTTTTTTCCGATAGGAAGCGGCGAGAATAGTGCACTTTCACCATGGAACCTTCTTGTTTTGACACATTCGGTTAGATCACCCACAATCGACTTGTAGGATGACTATCTAACCATCTTCTTCTAGATGTTCCCCTTCAATAGTATCCTCAACATTTGAAATGTTAGGTTCGATTAGTTCAATAAACTCGGGGAACAACAAAGAAGGAGAAAGGGAATCATCTTCCTCGTGGAAATTCTATTCGAAACATTGTCGAGACATTTGTTCCCCTTTGGTTGATAGATTCAGATTTTGCCTCACCGTGACCACATCTTCATTGGCATCACATACCGAGTCCGAATCGGTGTCTGTTCGATTGGTCACTTTCAAAGGTGTTGGTTCTCCTTCAAGAAGATTTTCCATCCCGAAGTCTCACCATCCCGAGTTTCCATCCCGAACTTCTTTATCTCGAAGTCCGAGTCACCCAATCATAGATGGTGACTAACTTCTTCTTTTCGGAGTTCAATGGATGTTTTGTCATTCTTTTTTCGGCTTAATCTGGTGATTCTCTTGGTCGGTTCTTACGCATCATGTTCTGTTTCTTTTCAACACAAGTAGATTCATCAAAAAACAACATGAGGTGTTTCCTCCACAATAAGAGTCCTACGATTTGTAAACTCGAAGCTTTTTTCGACTTGAGAATATCATAAGAATATTCCTTCATCGCCTTTTACTATCAAATGTTTTCAACTGATCTTTACCATTATTGTGTATGACACACTTGCAACCAAACACACGAAAGAAAAGAAACAAGAGGGCTTCCTTTCATTCCAAAGCTCATAGGGTGTTTTGCCTTGACTCTTGGTCGATGGATCTGTTACTGTGAATAGCATCAAAGGTTGATTGACCCAAAAAAAATTTTTAGAATATCGACTTCACTATCATTGTCCTTGCGAACTTCTTTCGAGTCTTGTTCCTTCTTTCAAAGAACACCATTTTGTTGAGGGGTCCTTGCGGTGATGTTTCATGAGTAATTCCATTTCTTTGCACAATAATCGATATAATATGGTTTATAAATTCATTCCTTTTGTCGGATCGATTTTGACCACACTCGATTTTTTTCTCAATCTTCGAGCCTTTTTCAATGAATTCAGCAAACTTTTATCTCGAGTCTCTTTCTTACTGAGTAAGAATATGACCCAAGTATATCTTGAGTAGTCATCAACTACTACGAGTATATATTTCCTGCCATTAGTGCTCACTGGTGTTATTGGACCAAAAAGATCCATATGCAACAACCAAGTATTCTCTCAGTAGAAAACATCTACTTTGCTTTTAAATGATGCTTTAACTTGTTTTCCTTTTTGGCACGCATCACAAACATGTTCCTTACTGAACACTTCATTAGGCAACCCTCTCACAAGAGCTAATCTTGCAAGTTTATTCAGGGTTTTGAAATTCAGGTGATTCATTCTTTTATGCCATAACCAACTGGTATACCTGGGAACTTTTTGCAACCAAACATGTATGTTTAGGAGTTGAACTCCAATCATCAAGATACACATTTCCTTTTTTTAGTACCCGGTCAAGAATATTTTACGTGAGATATCATCTTTCACATAACATAAGTTCTTAGAGAACTCAACATTAAAACCCTTATCACGTAATTGGCTTATTGAAAGCAAGTTATGCTTCAATCCGATACATATGAAACACCATGGATATGAACCGAGTCGATTTCCAAAGTTCCATATCCTTGATCTATCCCCGAGTTATCTCCAAAAGTGATCTGAGGGCCTCTTTGTTCAACATAGTCACTGAGTATCTTCTAGAATCCTGTCATATGTCTTGAGCATCCACTGTCAAGATACCATAGAGCAGGGGCTTTTTCATCTCTATTCATCAGTGCTATGTGATCTTCAATCAGCTCAGTGCCCTTGTTTTCCTCCTGAAAAACAGATCAATTCTTAGGTACCCAATTTGTGTAGGGTCCTACAAGGTTAAATTTGTACCTTTCGGAATCCAAATCGCCTCGACAACTCTAATCACTTTAGAGTGGCTGATCTATCTTCCATAAACATCTACATACACATTTACTACTCTGGGTGCCTTAGCAGTTTCCTGTGTATGAGTGCTTGCCTTAGCATGAACATGAGCCTTAGTGTTTTTCTTTGGTACAAGCCTTTTGTTCAGTTGTTTTGGCTTCTGTGCAGCCGGTCTGAATCTTTGTTGGCTTGGGTTTAGGTAACCTTTACCCTTAGGCAAGTGGGGTTCGGTTGCTCTGACTTGAAATTTGGGTCTTCAAGATCTTTCGAGGACTTGGTCTCTTCGATTGAGAATGTCTCTGCCGAGTGTTTCTTTTTCTGAAGATTCCTCCGATGGTTCAAAGGCGAGATCCTTTCGGTTTGCATTCTTAGCTTTGAGGCTTTGAAGTACTTGCTCGAATTTTCCAATCGAGTGCTTTCGGGTTTTCTAGCCTTCACCGAGGTTTGGGCTTTCTTACCCGATCATTCGGTTTTTTGAACCATAGGTCCTTTTCCTTGTCTACAACCTTGGGAATTTCTTGATTTGAAGTGTAGGTGCAGCTGGTTTTTACAAAGATTGTCTTCTTGCTACTTGATGCAAAGATTCGATGACCTTGTGAGGTTCCCCCGAATGTATCCCAATCCAGTTTTATAGTGGCGGATCTCTGGTAACTCAAATTTCATCTATTACTTTAGATGTAGTATTCAATAGAGTTAACTTCTTCCTCACGACTATCCTCACATTTCTCAGAGAGTTTCATGCTTCGAGAGAGGTCATTCTCGATCAACCCAATGTCTTCAATGGATTTCTCTAAATTTTCGATTAGGGTCACTATCAATTTCTCTTTCTCTTCGAGAGTTGTACTTTCGAAACATCCGGTTCATCAAGAGCTCCCATTAATTGAGAAGTGATTTGAGTTCATCGACCTTGATTCCTTTATTACGCTCTTGAGTTTCATTTAGCGATTCTTGTAAAAAAAGATAGTCCTTCATCGGACTCTCAAAAGAATCCATCGAGTCAAATTGATTTTTTACGATTGAACTTGACAACTCTTGTGCTAGTGTAGGAGCAACAACAGAGAAAAAAAAAGAGTTTACCTCCTCAATAGCCATCGAGACGGATGTCATCACTTTCCTTTGTCGAGAAGATTTCATCTGAAGAGCTAGACCCCCACCTCGGAATGTTCTTCTTCCGCAACCATGGCCTTTTTGCTAGAGAACTTCTTGTCTCTTTTTAAATTTGTCTTTCTCTTCTATCCTTAGCACTTTCGATCTGGACAATCATCTTTGAAGTGACCTTTCTTTTTGGCAATTGTAGCATCTGTTGGCATCATCATCCCGATCACTTTCTTCTTTTGGACTTGGAGTCCTTCTTTTTGCGGATGAAGACCCTTCAAACTTTCGTGTCCTTTCTCTTCTCCGGTTGGTTTTGTCCTCGGGTTTCTTCCGTACTGTGATTCCTGTAATAGTTTTTTATATTTTCCATATCGATTATTAAGTCTTTCAAACCTCCTTGTCATCGATCTTTAGCTTATCCTCAAGCTCATCCCGATTCTTAGCAAGGGAGTTCTCGACTCTCTCTAGTTTTACTGGTTTTATCTTTGGCTTTGAAGGCCACATTTTTACCAGATGATGAATCATCTTTGCTGTCAGCCTTTTTAGATTTTTATCAATTACGAACTCATAAGCCTTCAGCTCAGAGAAGATTTGTTGATATGGCATTGAATTAATGTTTTTGGTGTTTCAATCACCACGACATGTATATCACATTTCTTAGAAAGACCTCTAAGAATTTTCAATACAACTTCTCTCTGTGGATATTTCTTTCCAAGTGCATTTAGATCATTCATAATGCTAGTGAATCTGACTTCCAATTTGTCTATAGATTCACCTTCATCCATTTCAAAACTATCAAACTTTCCAATTGCAACTGAAAGTTTGTTTTCTTTGATATGATCTGTGCCTTGGCACATTACAGCTAGTGTATCCCAAATTTCTTTTGCAGTATTGCAGTGAGAGATCATTCCCATCACACCATCATCAATTGTACTGTATAGTGTGTCTTTAGCAATATAGTCTAGATTGACTAACTTTCTCTCCTCAGGAGTCAGTTGGTCATCAGACTTAGGAAATTCTGTTCTGGGATCGTTTCTCTCGGTTTTACATTCCTCTGGATTCACCACAATGAAATTGGAATGGCTCTTGAGAGACCACTCTCCACATAATGCTCATGTTTAGAATACAGATGAGCCTGCATTCTCAGTCTCCATAAATCATAGTTCTCTACTGAGAACATGGGAAGTTTCTTAGAAGACATTTTATCTGAGTCTTTTAAGAGTTCAGCAAATAAGATCAGTTCAGATAGACCACAAGTATTTTAGCAAATAAAACTTTGGTCAACAAAGCAGGTGGTCAAGTTGAACCACTGCTCTGATACCACTTGTTGGTCCCGGTGCAAGTGAGTCTTACACGTGTATGGGGGGGAATACACGTGTTTAGTGATTTTAAAACTTTTTCTTTTACTGAGGTCAGCTTGGGTCAGGTTGTCCTGATGATTTGGTCCTGAGAAGCACAAATCGCTCTGAGTCAAAAGTCTCATCGAGACAAAGGATCCCGAAATTTTCTTTCAAATACCTCGATATAATCCCAACCGAGTCCCGAAGTTTTTAGAGAGATCCCGAAGTTGCTTGGATCGATAACTAACTTACTGAACCCTTAGAAGAGTAAGTTCAGTTTGGTAATTATCTGTTCTAGCTACTCAGATATGCGGAATGGTTGGCCCTTAGTTTATACTCGTTTTAAGCTTTTGCTGAAAACCTTCCTTTAATGGAATAGTGATTAGGTTGTGATTCAATTATATGCAACTTTTCAATGGATTGATTCCAACCGAAAATATCGGTGAAAATATGCTTTCAAAACACAAGAATGCAACAGATAAATCAAGCAAAAAAGCAGAAAAGCAAAGAACACAATGAAATTATAGTGGTTCGTAGACTCAAGCTCCTACGTCCACTCTCCCCGATCTCTTCGAGAGAAATTCACTAATCACTTCCTAAGGCTTTACGACTACCTCTCAGTTTACTAACCTTTCTAATTTTGAGCTTTACGACTACCTCTCAGGTTTACTAACTCAAAACTCACACAAGCTTTCTGTCTATCCAAGATAGATTACTCACTTCTTCTCTAGAGCTTTCTGACTACCTCAATGTAGTTTACTAACTCTTTACAACACCAATCTCACCAACAATCACACTCAAACTACCTGACAAAGGATTTGGGGTTTCTTGGTTGGTTTCCAACTAGAATGAGATATACTTTACAATAAAGACCAATGTAAAGGCTAGGATATCTCGACTAAGCTTTGGATATATCTTATCAAGCTAGGCTTAGTGGAATGAGCTCTCTTCGATTTAAAGCCCTTGGGAAATTCTTGGGTTTTCGAGTGCTTCAACTTGCAATAATAAGTTTGAGCTCTTGAGTTGCTTACAAATTTCCCGTAACCTTACAATGTAGAGGGTCACAAGTATTTATAGGCATACACCAAGGTTACTCTTGAAAAACTATCCGTTGGAAGAGATAGCTTCGTGAGTTTCCTCTTATGGTGTGTGAAGAACGGCTATATTTAGGGTTTGAGACTCCCTAACACGTTTTAGGCAATAGCCTTTCATGTAGCCGGTCTTCACTTTTTGCAGTCTGAAACTTAGTACTTCTGACATCTTTTTCGATTGACATGTCAATCGTCGATGTCGATATGGTGCAATCTTTGTCTTCCTCTTTTTGACTTTTGTCTCCGGTTAAAGGTAGACAACTCAATCTCTTTTTTTGTTACAATCTCGAGTGATATAACCTTAACAACACTTTGTCTTAGTTCCTTTTGTATGCGCATTTGAATGTCTTGGGCAATATCTATTTTTCTAAGGAATCGCGATCTTCTCGAAGATTGCATCCTTCGGATAGATATTTTCGATTACCTCGGAACATTCGGGTTTTATCTTGAGCATTGATACATTCTTTGAGTCTTGATAATTCTTTGTGCCTTGATATTCTTGATCTTCGATCTTGATCTTACCTCTTGAGTCTTACGAGTCTTGAGGTCTTCGAGTCTTGAGGTCTTCCGAGTCTTGAGTCTTCGAGTCTTCTGAGATATCTTGGTGATATCTTGAGTCTTCATGTTGAGTCTTGATTCCTCGGTTTCATCTTTGAGTCTTGATATCTCGATTTCTAATCGAAGTCTTGATATCTCGATTTCTCGAAGTCTTGATTTCTCGATTTCATCTTGAAATTTGGTTTCTTGAAACTTCTCGAGTTCTTGAGAATCTTCAGATCCTAACCTGATATATATCTGCTGACTATACATTTTGCAGATAACATCCTGAATACTTTAAAAACTGAATCCTGACTCAACTATCAAGATTATCCTGAACATGTCATACTCAGGGGTTTTAGGATCTAATCAAAATCATATCTTTATTAAATTCATCTCCCAACTATTCATCCCCTATTTATAATGAGGGGTTGGTCGAAATTTTAGGTGGAAATAAATATGGGAAAATCTTTTTCTTGATCTCCAAGAAATCTTGAATATATCCCATATATTCTTTTCTCCATAATTAAATATTCCACAAAAATCCCAACTCCTCTTGTTATGGTGTTTTTCGAAAAATAAGGATAAAGATTCCAAGATTTGGATCTTCTTGAATTTATGAGATATTCTTGTATTCCAAGAATACATATCTTCCATAATATCTTTTCAAGAAAATCAAGAAAATCTTTCTTTTCCTTCTTTTTCTATGTTTTTCGAAAATCATCATATAAATAACCAAGTGGGAGATTTCTTGAATTTAATGAGATAATCTTGTATTCCAAGAATACATGTCTTCATTCCATAACAAAATTCAAAGAAAATCTTTCTCCCCTTTTATTCATATTTTTCGAAAATTTAGGAAAAATAGCAACAAAAATTTATTTTATTTTTAAACACCTTTTTCAGTTATTGGACTTTATGTTTGGGCTACTTGAGGGGCCTCTAGGAGAATTAAGATTGGACCTTCCAATGGATCTTGAATTATCAATATTGAGCCACAATATTATTCAAGCCCATAAATATTAATTAATCCCACTACATAATTAATATTGCACTATCCATCTTAACCCATATTACTGTTAATATGGCTCCCGGTTATTATTTCCCATGTTTAAGATTATCTAGCCCATTAATTAATTCAAGCCACTGAAATGACTTTCCATTAATTAATATCTTTTGTCCTTAGTTAAGGAATGGTTCAACATTATTATCCATACCGGAAACTAGTTCCACTTGCAAGATTTGGTATGATAAATCTTATGAACCTCCCAAGGGGGCAAATCGAACAAGCGTACTTGCACACGATTCTTCGTATTAAATCTTAGCAATCGCATGTGACCAATAATATTGCCCAAGATATAAAGTATTGAATCTCGTTGATTCTGTACCCGTAATAAGTCAAAGCAATAATTACTAACCACACGCGATCCTATTTAAGGGACGAAGATTAAGAAATAACGAACCACTGAGGTTTAATTCTTCCTAGTTCAGTGCTGAAGAATTTGTCCTCCTGTAGGTCCTATTCAGTGCATCAGTCATGCACTAGTATAATCTCTTGGTCAACACAAGTCAATCTGAGCCTTACACTTCAACCTTTCACGATGGATTGTTCATTTCCATCTAGGTCGCGAATGGTGTACTTTTGGTTACAAGGAACTGTTAATTTAATCTTCTGTGATCTGGTATCACTAAATTATCTACAATGTAATACGTACTATTTATTGAACAATTATGCAGTAAATATATGTAACATTCAATGATATTTAAAGTATCAGTGATAAATAATTTATTTCAGTAAATAAGACAGAAATTCAGTTTGATTATACAAAGTAAAATTATACTTTCCAGTATAATCCCAACACTTAATTCACTGGAGTCTTCGGATGATGTTTGGGCACATTGGGCAATACACACGTCCCCGCCCACTGCTGCACTCGGCGAGCAGGCGGACCTTTCGGACGACCAGCATCACGACTTAGAGGGGCTGCTCGTGGAGTTCTTTGATATCACCCAAACTCTAACTGGGCTGCCACCACCTCGTTCTTACAATCATCACATCACCTTACGGCCTGATGCCGGTCCAGTTTCTGTTTGGCCCTACAGGTACAACCACTCTCAGAAAGACGAGATGGAGAAGTTAGTAGACGAGTGGTAAGTAGTAAATTATGCATGTTTTTAATATATTAGAGTACGATTTATTAGACTCGTTTGTATTAAGATGACACTATTAATTACTTATGTGAGTTTTGATGGTATTATTCCGCACTTGATCTATTATTGTGTTTTATGGTATTTAGGTGTCTTTTGTGGAGTATCGATGGGCCAGATTTGTGTTGCAAAAACCCACACCGAATTACCCAGTGCAGGCCCAATTTTAGAAGAATTAAGAAAAAAGAAAAAAAAACATAAAAGCAAGAAGAGTGTTTCTTACAGCAGTCAGAGTGTCGTACTGACTGCCAATAGTCAACTAGTCTGAGCCATTAAATCTGAAATCCAAAGGATTAAATTTAATGACCTGCTACTTATTGTACTGTGCGTCGTACTAATTCTCGTATTGCATCATATATACTACCTATCGATTTATGTCGTACTGTAGTACTGTTATAATAATTTTAAAAATATAATTATAAAATTATCAATTTATCCTTATATAATTTACTATAAAAATCTATATTAATTTAAATCATTAATTATCTAGGGTTCAAGAGTTCTTTAGTTTATTTGTCGTCTTCCTCTTCCCCACCCACTCGCTCGGATTCAGATCTCAAACGCGGCATCCCTTCCTCGCCTCGCCGGCAGCCGTACCGGTGCGCTCTCCGTTGTCTCTCTCTATCTGTCTCTCAATCTCTCGGTCTGAAATTATTTCAGGCAAACACTTTTTTCTTTTCCTCCTTCCGCTATATTTCATGTTCCAAAATTATTTTTTTTGTGTATTCAATTTTGCATCTATATGTCATTTTCTTGCCTTTTCTGTAATTATCTTGTTATTGAACTTTGTGCTGATTGTGGCTTATGTTATGGCAAGTTGTTTGGTGCATTAGCAATTTAGCATACGTGATTCTTATGTTTAGGTGCTAGGTTTGTGATTTGAGTTCCTTTACTCCTCATATCGGTAAGCTTTTGCGATGACTAATGTTTTTTCTTTGTTTTGTCTTAACTATTTCTTGCTTCATGGCTCCTACTATAAACATCTAATGTGTGGGAGTTTAGAGTGGTTTTAATTTTGTTGGTTCTTATATCTGCTTTTGACATGTAATTTTCTTATTCAATGAATCTATAGTTGTATGTGGAGTTTAATGCAGTTTTGGTTGGTCCCAATATTTTCAGTTTTGGTCCCATGAGCGAATACTTTTACCCTTTTGGTCCCACCGTTAATGCTTTCGGTCCAAAAACTGGGAAACCTATGGGACCAAAAGTGTTAGCGAGGGAGAAAAAATGTAAAAAAAAAAATTGACGGTGAGACCAAAACTGCATTTAACTCGTTGTATGCGACAACTCTATTTAGTTTTATCTTCTTGAACTCTAGTTTAGAAATATGGCCATTTTTTTCTTGATGCAATAGCCATGTTACTTGACGATATTTCAATGCTGACGAGTAGGAATCTCACTTTTTCCAAGTCATATGCAGAAGATGGAGAGCGCCTTTTACTGTAACTTCCTCTCCGAAGGTAAGAAAGCCTATACAAATGCATGATTTATTGAGACGAAGAACAGTGTAGGCAATAGTATATTGGTAATTCTAGAAATAAATTACCTTATATTAGACCTTTTCTATAATACTCGCATTTGCTTGTGTCTAATGCTATCTGGTAGGAAGCTCCTAATGATTCTGGATTGTCATTAACATTGTTTTGTAGTTGTTGATTCAAGAACTGGTTGTGATGCTTTAAAGTTGATACCACTTCTTACCGCTTGAGCCAAAAATTGTTGGTATCTTGTTTTATATACTTAAAACATGTTAGTAATGCAAAAATTATTTCCCCCTATATAATCCATAGCATGAGCTATTTTTCAAACAAAATAAAGAACACTTATACATTTTGTAAGCAAGAGAGTTAGATTGTTTTTCAAGCTCCAGGCATGTTCCCAATTCTTGGTGCTAACATTTATGGTCAGCTCATATCCAAAGCGAGATAACGTTTCTGTCAAATTCAGCATCACTTGAATCTAAATATATCATACAACTTGTATTGTTATTTCCAAAACCTGAAACTCAAAAGGAATTCATCTTGCAAAGCTTCAGCAATTTCAGGAATAGCAACCATTGTCCAGTAGAGGCAGATTGCATTTCATTATCTTGAGCAACCATTTGGTCTTGCCAAGTGCTTAGAAAGGCTTTTCTTTGGTAATTGTTGTCTCAGCTGACCAACAAATAGCAGAACCTCCTGACAAAAAGGATCAAGTAACAAAACTTCTTCAGCAGTAACTATTTCTCTTATATATAAATGCCAAGTTAACAATCATGGCTTTAAAGAAAATATTTTAGACAATTATCTTGATAACGACATATGCCCCATCGAAGATTAATATCCCTCAATATCTTGTGCCATATACTAATAAGATAATACGGAGCGCAGATTTAAACAAGTTATGCCATAATAACAGACAAGTTTTGTGAAGCCATTGAAGAATAAAATTATACGTTTATCATGATAGGACAAAATAGAAAGAAAATCTACAGGGAGGAGAACCGAGATTAAAGATGAACCTGAAATGAACAAGAAACAATGATTGAGATGTGAGTACTTTATAAGTTTCTGCATAGAAATGAAAAAAAATGTTTTTCATTGAGGACGCGATGGAGGATGTGAGTTGGTGCGTTGTTTCGTATTTATGTTTTTTTCCCGAAGAAAGAGAGCGATAAGATCCGATGAATGTAAGAAATTATAAGAATCCAAACTTTTAATGTCTATTAATTGATTTGAGACGTTTACAATATTTATTTTTGGATTATTTATTTCATCTATTTTAACTTTCATCATACTTGGAATATTTAATTTGGATTGATCACCTAGGTTAGATTATTCTTGTATGTCTGCTAGTTCATAAATTTGTAATTCGTGATTGTTATAGATTTTTGGCAATTGGTAACAACTAGTATTTTGCTAGGGTGATTTAAATCGGGTTCTTTCGAATCGAGGTTGTGTATTCGGGAATTTATTTGTTCTTTATCCTAGAGTTTAATATTTTTGGCTGGATTAAATTTAGATCGTATCTAGACTGTTCAGTTAAAAAGAATCATTGGAGAGCTTGTTTCAATTGAGTCTAATTAAGGAATAATAACCGGTAGCCAGAGTTTGTTGACTACTGAGGGGCATTCATCCTAAAGTTAAATAGAGTAAATGTTATTGTTAGTTGATGACATTAACTCGATGGATGAATGAAATGTGAATTGAAATGTCATTTATTTATTGAATTTCCTAATTAGATTTATTATTTTAGATAGTTAGAGAATTCCAATCCAAACCCCCCTTTGTGTTACGTATTGTCCCTATAAATTCATACAATTAGCATAATAATTATTCTACGTTCCCTGTGGATCGACCCCTTGCTTGCCACTACTACGAGTTAGTAGGGTAGAATAGGGTATTTATTTTTCTCGCACCTCGATAGTGTGGTCAAATTTTGGCGCCGTTGCTGGGGAACAATGTGAATAATTTTGTATTTTTTGTGTGTGTTTTATGGGGGCTTATTTTCTTGTTTTTTTTTTTCTGAGTATTTTGGTGTCTTAGTTGTTAATTTTTCTCCCCTGTAACTCCCTGTTATTTCGTGTGTCGCTGCGATTTTCTGCAATTTTGACACTGGGTTACCTAGTGTCGCTGTAGCTGTGAAATCTCTGCATCCTGTTTTTGTTCATTATCTTTTTCCATTTGGTTTTTTTTTTGTTCAGTTTCACGTGTTTCTATCTCTTTTTCAGGTGCCTCATTGGCTTAGTTATTCACAGTTAGGGAACAATTCTTCATTGGAAACAATCATAAAATTTGTTCAGGCTTACTTTGTGCGACACCATATCTTTCCACTAATGATTGTTCAATCTCATTTTCTCCACATGAGCCATGTTATGATCCATATGCTAACACTTACAATTCAGGGTGGTGTGACTATCCTAATCTTCGGTATGAGAATTATCAGAGCACTTACTTTGGACAATCAATTGCAGCCATATCAAGATCATGTGCTTGGAGTTTTTGAGGCTTATTATAATGGTTGGTGGAACAATGATGAGAAAAGAAATGAACAATCAATGAATGAAATGTTCAAACTACTCACTTCTAACAATCTACAACTCCAGGAGAGTATGCAAAAGATGAATCAGACACTCAAGAACTTGGATATGCAAATGAGTCAACTTGTCACTGCTGTCAGCTGCTGGAAGCTCAAAACGGTGGAAAACTACCATCCCAACCCGAAGTTAACCCAAGAAACATGAATGTTGTCACGGTGAGGAGTGTAAGTCAGTTGGAGGAAGTCAAAGAGCTTGTGCCTTCAATAAAAATTGAGGAGAATAAGGAACAAGTTTCTGGACAGATTGACACTGGGTTACCCAGTGTGAATTAGCCTGCAGAAACTAACACTGGGTTACCCAGTGTCAAAACTATTGGAATGAAAAAAAATGAGGTACTCTTCTCCCAGTCAATTCCTATTATTCCTAATTCACTTTCATTCTCGTTCAGGTTCCAAGAAGTAGTGAAAAAGTTCATCAACGAACATTTGGCAGTTGACGTATTCCAGATGACTGAGGTTTATGTACCCTATTTGAGCCGATGAAGCAAATTTTGGGATATGTTATGTTCTTAAGGGAGCTATTCACCAACTACTGAATGCTAACTGGGAAAGACAAGCTCTTAATGGGAGGAAGTATTGTTCGTCAATATAAATTGACATTTGATCGAAAGGATTACTTCACTCCTATCACATAAGAAATGGATGTTGGTCGTCGAGCTAAAAGATGTTAAATAAAAGCACTCTACGGGAGGCACCTCGTATTTTATTTTATTTTTTTCGTAATTTTTTTTAAAATTTTCCTTTTGGTTGTCTTCTTCGCGTGTCTTTCTCAATTTTATTGCAGGCTCTCCAGTGCTTGAAGTGATTGATAATTTGGATTACTAGTAGCTCCTACACTCTCTAGTTTATCCGATGATACTCTTCATTTTCTTGTCTTTTCTTCCTTGTGCATATTTATTTTTGTTGCTTGTGGACAAGCAACATATTAAGTGTGGGGGGAGAGGTGTTGATATGTATTTGTGCTTGTGCATGGAGAAGTTGATTCGCAATGATAAGTCGAGAGTTTTTTTAAGGATGTGATATTATTGTTTCGTGGTGAATTGTGAAGTTCTTGTTAAATTTACTTTGTTCGGTGCATACGGATGTTGTGAGTAGATGAAGGTTTCATGAGAGGGTCCGTTTGAGTTTATGATATGAAATTGGTGAATTGATGAGTTATGGTCCTAAGTTGTGCTTTGATCTCTTGTAATTAAAGTAGTCTAATTAGGTCACTTAGATAAATGATGCATTTATAGTGTACCCTTAAGGTTGGAATTTTTCTTTTATATGGTTAGGAGAAAAAAGAGTTTAGTTGAAGAATTGTGTAACAAATAAAAAGTCGGTACAGCTGCCCATTTTTAGGGGCTCAAAAAAAAAGGAAAAACAAAGAATGAATTCGAGCTAAAACCTAACAATGGAGTGAAGTTGCGGTTTTGCGTTTGAAAAAAAAAAGGTGCTGAGACAGATGCCTACTTTCAGGGGTTTGAACGTTTCAAAGTCGAATACAATTAGAGCTAAAACCCGACAAGTAGAGTGATGTTGCATACCTTAGAAAAAAAATAAGGAGATAGGGGGTACGCTAGGATGAAGAGTTTGTTGAAGCTACCTATTTTAGATAAAGTGTATAGTAAGGGGGTCGAAGTATGGTAAGGGCTGAACGAGTCAATGAGTTGAGGATTTATCGTAAATGATTTTGGGAACGTGAGTGAAAATCTTCAAAAGTTCATGAATTCTAATTGTGTTGATCTTAGTCCGGAATTCCATGAGTTGCTACATTGTTTTGGTATCACGTTCCGTGTGTAGAAAGGACCAGAGCGAATTTCTTAACTTCTCCGTTGTTGCTCTTTTGATGTTGTTTTTACTTGAGGAGAAGAAAAGTTTTAAGTGTGAGAGTATTTGGTAAGTAGTAAATTATGCAAGTTTTTAATATATTAGAGTACAATTTATTGGACTCGTTTGTATTAAGATGACACGATTAATTACTTATGTGAGTTTTGATGGTATTGTTCCACACTTAATCTATTCTTGTGTTTTTTGGTATATTTAAGTGTCTTTTGTGGAGTATTGATGGACCGGATTTGTGTTGCCAAAGCCCACACTGAACTATTCAGTGCAGGCCCAATTTTAGAAGAATTAAGGAAAAAGAAAAAAAAAAGATAAAAGAAAGATGAGTGTTTCTTACGTCAGTCAGGGTGTCTTACTGACTGATAATAGTCAGTTAATTTGAGCCATTAGATTTAAAATTCAAAGGTTTCAAGTTAATGATCTGTAACCTGTTGTACTGTGTGTCGTACTGACCATCGTATTGTATCGTACTATATGTCGAATTATATCGTACTGTCGTACCATTATAATAAATTAAATAATTTAAAATATACAATTATCAATTTATAAAATTGTCCTTATAACACATTTTATATGTATAAAAAACAAACCATTTAACATAAAACTGATAAACTCGTCTATCCAGAGTCTGATTTAAGAACAGAACATAAATTTTTTGATAACGCTTACCGCGGCTATCCTCCGCCACCAAGACTACCATTATCCTCCGCCACCAGTACCGCCGCTATCCTCCACCACCATCAACGCTATCTATCCTCCACCACCATTAACACTATTGATTTTTCTGGGTTCGTAAATTTCTGGTAAATATTAGGGTCGCGAATCGAGCACCTTCTGCGTCAGGTTAAGCTCAAAGACATCGTCGGAGTCCCCACCTCCACAATTACGCACGAGCAGGCACTTTCCGTCAATATCCCCCTATCATATCTCGATTCCCACCCTGTTATCGATTTAGCAATTGACGGCGCCAATGAGGTCGATCTGGGCTTGAATTTGGTTAAAGGCCGCGGCGGATCTCTCTTAAGGGAGAAAATGGTGAAATCTGTTGCTAAAAATTTTATCGTGATCGTCGACGAATCGAAATTGGTGAAATTCGTTGGGGACAGCAGGCTGGCAATGCCGGTTGAAGTTATCCCCTTCTTGCTCGATGCATTCGTTGAAGAGGCTGGAAGACATGTTCGCTTACGCAGGCTGAGAAAGTGCGCCGAGGGTAAGAAAACTTATGTGACTGATAATGGAAATTATATTATTGACTTATATTTGGATAAGGATAATAGTGATTTGAACAAGGCTAGTGATGCCATTTTGAGGCTTCCTGGTATAGTCGAGCACGGGATGTTTATTGGGCTAGCTACATCGTTGATTGTGGCCGGTGTTGATGGTATTTCGGTGAAGACTAAAGTAGGGAATGAGTTGGAGGTGGATTTTTTTTGCTACAATGAATTGAGTAATGGATTTTGATGCTATTGTTATGTTAGGATTAACCTAGTCCATTTGCTTTTTAGGAATTGGGGGTAGTCTTTATTAATTTCTTGACGTCTTAGGTGATGAGAATTGATCCATAGAATTGGTTATCATCTATGGCATTTGATGAGTTTTGACATTGGCTTGATGCCTATTTAGTTATTTATATTAGTTAGAAAAGTTCTTGGAATTCCATTTGCTTTTTTGTTGAATGTTTTGTTACTAGAACTTGAAAAGTTGTCAGTTATGGTGTTAAGATTTTTGGAGCTTGTTTAGGATTACTGATATTTAACAGGGGAGAATTGATAGGTGGTCAATTTGTATTATTTTTTCCATTGGCTTACTTTAATAGTGTAAAAAATGTATGATATCTGCCTGATGATGCTTGTGAGTCCAATTGGACACGCTGCAGTTTGATATTTTGTCGTAAGATTTTGATTTTCTTTCAGCTTTGTTAAAAATAAATGATTTGCAATTGCTAATGTTCATCTATTATCTTTGAAGCTCTTACCTATGTAACTATGTTGTCAATTGGATTCGGCTGTTAAGTTTTATTTCCAGAAGTTTATCTCTTTGTGGCTAAAATTATTGTTTGGTATGTGACATGAAAATCGAATTTTTGAATACTAAGCCTTAAGTTGTCTTTCAGTTCGAAAGTTTCTGATGATGGTGGTATACAGGAAGTAGGTGGTGGTGGTAATGGGGTGCTCCAGTGCAGAATAGACCACGCGCTGGCCCTCGAATTCGCCGCCCGTGGCTGCCTGGTGGTGGCGACATCGCGTTCGAAGAATAAACGGATGATAGGGATGCACTAAGAAATCTGTTGTTTCTAGAAGGGACTCAGTTACTCCATCATCAAGTGCTGCAAGACCTTGATCGACCGAATTTGCTGTGCTTAGAAGGAATTCCAAGTGACCAAAGTGTAATTTTCTCACCTATTCATGTTTATTGGGCTATTTTGTTTTTTGGTTGTTAGATTTTTTATTTGTTGCTTGAATTGGTGTGAATATGGTTCATAGTTGTTTGATAAAAGGTAAGTCTCAATTCTGATTGCCATCATATGCGAAAGAATAAACTGATGATAGCGAGTTGGCTCATTTATCTCAAAACATGATAGGGATGCGCTGGCCCTCGAAGGCTTTTTGTGAACCAGAGAAAGCTCATAGAGTCCAGGTATATGTTCGCTTTCTTTTGAAACGTTCAGAGTATCTTATGAAATAATTGTGTTGACATTGGAATTAACTATTTCTGATGTTTTGATATGTGCAGAAACGAGCAAGAGGTCATCCTTATTTGCAGCATTGCGTGGTAACGACGGTTTTGCTGACAAACATTGGCGTCAATTCCACAGTACGGTTGACGATTATTTCCTCACGTTTGAGGACATTTTCAGGTCTTTAGGGATGGGAGTTGCTGATTTAGTGGAGGGGGTAAGTGAAATTGCTTTAGTTAACCTTTATTCAGCTTCACTGAATTGTTGGGAAAGCATTAATAGTTCATTTTGTGTTAGTTGCAGCTAAGGTTGTGATGATATTTGTGGGTTGTGATATTTGTGGCTGACACTGGACAGGTTTACATCCTGGACTCTAGTGGTGTATTGTTTATTAACATTTTCAACTTTCTCTGATTTATTTCTTCTTATAAAAAATTTTAGGCCTTTTTTATTGTTCACAATTCTTTGCTGGGGTTTTGTTATCCATTCAATATTTATACATGATGAAATGTTGAGGTGGAAGTTTCCAGATGTGTCTTAGAAATTGCAATGCGGCTAAAAATTTAATTATAGAGGAACTAGAAAACGTGAGAGAGTTACTCAGGTATGAAGCAGCTTATCATGTACTCTAGCTGTGGGTATAACTGATCTGCATCTTTCTGCATGTATAGTTCAATAAACAATACTTACCTGCTCTCTCTTTAAATTCCTTAGCAGAAGGAAAAACTAAGATGAATGTTCCATTCCTCTCTAGTTTGTTACTTTCAGGCCTCCAGAAAGACATGTGAATGTCCATTCTTTTGAATAGTGCGATTTAAACTAGAAACTCTTGTAATTTGTTGTTTTTTTTTAATACTTGAATAATTATTTGATACCAAGAGACCTTTCTCAAGGATTATCTTTGATATGTCGTTTAATCTGTTTTCAGATATGAAACATCTTTGATTCTTAAAAGCTCTTGCTTAGTAACATTTTCTCTGGGAGAGGTCCTTCGAATCTTGGACGTGATTATTTCGAAAAAGCTTTGGATCAAGCATGCACACTCCGGATGGAAACCTATAACTATTGCTCTTTAGAAACTAAACGTGAGATGAGGCTTTGAAGAAGTGCTTATACACTGCTCAAGAAGCAGGTTTCATTTTTTTGTGATCAGTTAAACTTTTATTTGAGCTAGAGTGGTTATGGAAGATTTAAGAGCAGTATATTTGAGTCCTACTTGTATTTCGTTTGTTTGTTACCGAGCATGTAGTAGCTCAACTCTGCCTCATTTAAAGAAATGTACATTGAGAAATAGTTTTTTGGAAGATTTATTTTACGCATATGATGATATCGTTAGTTGCTTATTGCTAATTAAATTTCACTAAATTAGTTATGAAATGATGTATGCAAAATGAGATGGAGAACAAGTGAATGCATTTGGTAAAATATCATGGTTGTAATGAATGCCCTGATTCAACATCATTTATCTTATAAACGAAAAATTTATGTAAATAAAAAAATACACCAAATAAAATATGTAAATAAAAAATTCTGAATTTGAAAATAAAAGTTTAACAAAATAAGACATTTAAATTATTAAAATATTAAAAATTATGATAAAGTCAAAACATAAATGATTTATTTTGGAATGAGTCAAATTTACAGGACATAAAATGAACTTTTCCTAGAACCAAATTGGGCACGATCAATGGCATAAATTGGGCATTTTGCATATCATATCAAGAACAAAATAAATTGAATAATCGAGGCACGACGTAAATTCATCAATAACACCACAATCAAATACAGAACCAAGCATAAATTCTTCCATTATAATGTGTAAAACAAAATGATAAATAAATAAATCCCAGTCTCTAAAAATTTTAATGTCATTCACAACTTGCGCAAATTCAAATTTGAGATAAGACCCAAATATATTGGACTCCAAAATAAATTGGAAGAATAAATTCGAGCCTTGAGATGAGATTCGGGCGCCACTTTTCAGAATTTTCCTTTGAACCTTAGGCGTGTCCACGCCTTATGAGGAGACTTCTTCTGATTCATCTTTCATTGGAGACTCTACTTCAACTTCAAAAATCACTCCAAATGATATTGGACACCAATTAAATCTGTATTGTACTTACACAATATGAAACTTGATCAAAACAAATACTGAAGGATTAATTCATACCCTAAAACATGGGGAAAATATGACAATAAATATGCACTTTATGCAATCTATCAAATTCCCCCACAATTGGACAAAGCTTGTCCTCAAGCATGCCAAAGTTCAAAAACTCATCATCTCAACTCATTTTCTTACTTTCACCTTCCCTTGCTCATCCAAAACTTTTTCCATGCAATGAAAACATTTTTCAAGAGAATTCTCATTCACCAATACTTGTAAATCACATCAACAATTGAATTGAATTCAAAACACATAGGATCTAAACACCTCACAAAAGAAACATATATAAAAAATATGTCTTCAATCAAAGATCAGTTTAACTGTCAAAGATGCACTTGACAGATTATAACAAATATGTGGACAAGATTATGGTGCAACAAGAAAACTGCCCCTTGCAAACAATGCAACAACAGAGTGAAATATTAAACAACAACCAAACTAAGGGAAAATCAAAGTAACATTTTCCCAGTAATATTGTTCAAGTCTAAAAGTTTCATGTAGTTCAGCAATTTACACAAAGACACGGAACTGGATACATAAATGATTGAGCTCGACTCTGAGTAGATGGAAACTCATATTTTCCACTCAGGACCACCACGCTTTACCAAGATATCACAAATCATTCAGAAAATAATATCAAACCAGAGGAGTAATTCACTGGGTTTAACCTGTTTCCAGTACAAGTTTTAAATAAATGTAAATCTCAGAAAGTTAGAAGCGAAGTAATTGCTCAAACTATTTTTCTTTTTTAAAGCTATAGTATTTAGTTCAAAAGAAAGAGTGGCAAAATGGCAGTCAAGTGATTACCAAGCAACAATAAGCTTTCCTGGAGGTATACTCAGGACTTCGCCTTACTATTAGAACAGGAGTCCAGATATGAGAGCACAAGATCAGCTGCATGGCAACCAGTCGAAATGGCCTTGCCAACTGATAATCCTCCCTTATGGTTACCTAGCATCAGAAAATGCAGAGAAAAATTATAAAAATCAATATATGGAACATAGATGTGATGTAGTCCCATAACTTTTTATGTTTTTCTGAACTCAATATATCACATCCCTTCATTTCACGATTTCCACTATAACTGTTCCATATTTTTGCGTCGGAATGCAATCTTATCATTCCTTGGAATAAGTCTAACACCATGGTGAGTGCGGAAGTACAACTTTAAACTGATTAAAAAGTCCCTGTGTTGGATCCTGGAATGTACTTCACTAAGCAAGTTTAGGCACTTTTACTACTACGTGGCTACTAGAGCAGTCAAAAGAAATTTACGCATAATAATCAAACAGATCAAGAATCCAATTGTAGGGATGTCAAAGCACTATATGCAGAATGCTGAAGAATAGATTGTTGCACACTGTGATGCTAATTTGCAGAACAAACTCGCTCTAAATAATTGAAAATTTTGAACTAACAGTGAACAAATTATTGAAAAACTCTGCTTCCCCTCCCCACTAATGGCCGTAAGCAAACAAACTCACAAAGATCCCTTTTTTATTTGATCACTAAACTAAGTAAAGAGAAATTTACGCATAATAATCAAACTGACCAAGAATCCAATTATCCAATTGTAATGTGGTAGAAGAGGTGGAGCCGGCGATAGCGTGGTGGAAGAGGTGGTGGCGGCGGCGGCTTGCTGGTGGAGGAGGCGACGGATTGCTAATGGAGAAGACGACGTTAATTTTTTTTTCTTTTCCAAGGGTTTTTAGAGAATATGAGGAAAAATGATGTATCAATTTAATTATTTAATCTAATTTCTAATAATTTGTAAAAGGGGATAGGATGGTAAATTTAAAAATAAAATTTAAAAAATAATTTAAAAATATTAAATAAGATGAATAATTGATACGTTAAGACAACAGAAGACGACACGTGTGCTAGGCGCGATTATAAATCATTATTATCGGTCGATCTGACACCCTGACTGACGTAAGAAACACCCAAGAAAGATTTATAAAAGAAAATGGCGTTTCCTAATATATGTATATATATTGTTTGAAAGATATTGCCCATATCTTTTACAAATGTGTACTATATATTTTGTTAGATTCTTTTCTTTACTTGGAGAATAAAAAAGGCAGGGATGCAACTTATATATATTCAGGAGATTTGGCAGCAACAAATGTTTTTTTTTGGGGAGAATAAATATAGCACGGCAATTTGAGATTGGGTAGTCTCACAGCAGTTTTTGGAGAGTAAAAGGACGGGCAATTGAAGATGCCCGCAAACATGTTTAGTTAGTATTTTTATTTCAATTCTAGAGATTTCTAAACTCATATTTTAATGTCTATTAATTGATTTGAAACGTTTACAATATTTATTTTGTAATTATTTATTTCATCCATTTTAACTTTTAATATACTTGAATATTTAATTTGGATTGATCATCTAGTTTAAATTATTCTTGTATGTCTGCTAGTTCATAAATTTGTAATCTGTAATTGTTGCAGATTTATGGCAATTGATAGCAACTTGTATTTTGCTAGGGCGATTTAAATCGGGTTCTTTCGAATCGAGCTTGCGTATTCGAGAATTTGTTTGTCCTTTATCTTAGAGAGCTTGTTTCAATTGAGTCTAATTAAGGGATAATAACCGGCATTCAGATCTTGTTGACTACTGAGGGATTTTTATCCTAAAGTGATGCAGCACGGAAGACGTGATACAGGGCAATCTTCTCAATCTCCGTTGATTCCCATAGAAATATCGGCAAAGAGGAAATAAGAAAAAACTCTCTCAACAATAATTTTCATATAATCAAAAGCTATTTACAATATTACTGAGACGCCTATTTATAATAGATAACTAGGGCTTAAGGCGTGTAAGCCCTAAAAGGGCGACCCATAATAATTATTTAAAACATGAATAAAGCCCTAAAATTATTAAATAAATAATAATAACTCAAATGCAATCTTATCTCCATCATTCTCTCCCTCTTAGAAAAGATTCGTCCTCGAATCTGAATTAATCGTATCTTCAGCAGTATAATAAATTCAACCACACACTCATTTTCAGGGAAAGCGAAAGCAATTAACTCATCACGATTTTTAATTTCAAACACATCTGCGGTACGCATTTGGCCCAATATCTTGAGACGATAAAAACGAGGGGTTTTCACAGTACCAAAATAACTATCATGTTTTATAAAAAAAATAATAGCTATTAAGTGTAGTGCCACAATTAAATTCGTCCAAATCTTCAAACAAATGTGCACGGTCAAATTCTCCATCAAAAGATGCATGAAGTCCAACATTAGAGTAATTAAATTGAAAAGGGACGGATTGTGTACTCTCCTCAGGAAATGGCCCAAGAAACTCATTACGTGTAATAGGCCCACTTCTTTCAATAAGGGCTAATTTGCTATCAAGCTGTCCAGGCCCAAATAGCTTATTAAGCTTACTAAGCCCAATACAGCAAAGGGCATCAGCATGAAACTCGCCCAATTCTGCGTCGTGTTCATCAATGGCCGCAACAGGCGGAAGAGAGGTGTGGCTCTTCCAAGCGGTGGCGCACGGCGACGGCTTATCAATGGTCGTGGCGGTGGAAAGCAGAACCTCGCTCTCTGTTCTCGAATCGGTGGGCGATGAAATCGAGAGGCTGAATTTGATGGATACATACGGGGTTGCGGTTGCGATAACTGGTTGTGCGACAACCATTTTAGCGATGTGGCGATGCTAATCTGAACATGGATGATGTGTGACAGGAGTGGTCGGATCTAGATCCGGTGACGGCAGGGCTGTCAAAACTGGAGATGGGGGCGGTAACGGTGCCGACAAATCCAGTCTGAGTTCATCATATTGGCAGTACCAGTCGAAAATTCCATCGATTGCAGTAGTCAATTGCGACCAGAGAAAATCAAATTCCTCATCCGTATCGTAGTCTAGTGACATCATTGATACTCCCACAGAATCGTTGTGACTCTGATTAGTAACTGATGCAGGGAGAAACGTGAACTACAACGAAACAACCTTCTCAATTTCCATTGATTCCCATTGGAATACCGAAAAGAGGAAATAATACGAGAAATCATTCTCAATATTTTTAATTCATAAACAACTTAACTGAGTAAAATGTTTACAACTGAACTCTTTAAATAAAAAAACCCTAATAATTACGGAAACATAATAACTGCTAATAAATAAAAATTAATTACATTAAATATTAATTTCCTAATCAAATCGCTAATATAATCAATTAAGATCGTCTTCACGATCTCATCTCCATCATAAAGTTAAATAGAGTAAATGTTATTGTCAGTTGATGACATTAACTCGGGGGATGAATGCTTTGTGAATTTAAATGTCTTTTTATTTATTGAATTTCCTAATTAGATTTATTATTTTAAGTTTTGGTTATAGAATTCCAATCCAAACCCCTCATTTGTGTTACGTATTGTCCTTATAAATTCATACAATTAGTATAATAATTATTCTACGTTCCATGTGGATCAACCCCTTGCTTGCCACTACTACGAGTTAGTAGGGCAGAATATGGTATTTACTTTTGTCGCACCTCGACAGTGCGGTCAATGAGATGCTCTGGCAGGCATTATCTGCCCCAGCTCGAGCCCCTATTAGAGCCCGGAGCTGTTAGTCCGCAAGAAGGATTGGTCTTGGCGTTTCTGTGTGGATTATTGAGCACTCAATAATGTAACTGTCCCAGATAAATACTCTATCCCCATGACTCAGGAATTATTGGATGAATTGCACGGTGCCCTTTTTTCAGTAAATTGGACTTGCGTGCTGGATACCATCAGATTAAGGTTGCGATGAAGGATATCTCCAAGACCGCGTTTCACACACATTCGGGACATTATGAATTTCTAGTCATGCTGTTCGGGTTAACAAACGCAACAGCTACTTTTTTAGAGTTTGATGAATGATATTCATCCCGTGTTTGCGCAAATTCGTGTTGGTTTTCTTTGACGACATCCTCATCTACAGTTCGTGTTGGCAAACGCATGTCCGACACCTCCGCCACACCTTCCAAACCTTGCTTACTCACTCACTAGTCATTATCCCCAAAAAGTGTATTTTGGGCTCTCAGCAAGTGGAATATTGGGGGCATGTGGTCTCATTTAATGGGGTAAAGATGGACCCAGGCAAGGTCGTCGCCGTCATAGATTGGCCACAACCACATTCGCTGAAAAGTTTGCGCGATTTCCTTGGCCTCACGGGTTATTATCGACGATGTATCAACGATTATGGGAAGTTAGCGAGTCCGCTGACTGCATTGTTGAAGAAGGATGGGGAGACGAAGTTCCGATGATCCTTGAGGCAGAAACTGCCTTCCAGGCCCTAAAGGCAGCATTGACGGCTGCACTCGTGTTGAAAATGCCGGATTTTTTGAAGCATTTTGTTATCGAATGCGACGCATCAGGTCGTGGGTTGGGAGCGCTTCTCATGCAAGATAAACAACCAATCGCCTACTTCAGCAAGAAATTGATGGGGCGTACTCCATCCCGATCAGCTTACGAGCGAGAGTTGATTGCTTTGGTTCTCGCGGTCCAACCATTGGCGACCTTACCTGTTGGGCCGACGCTTCTCCGTTCGCACGGACCAACATAGCTAAAGCACTTGCTATCTACGCCTTTAACGACCCCCGTGCAGTAGAATTGGGCTGCCAAATTACTCGGTATGACTTAGAGGTGCTATATAAGGAGAGGGTCAATAATCAGGCAGCCGATGCACTATCCCGTCGAGGCGAGGAGGGCGAATTGATGGCTCTTTCGACTCCTCTGGTTTGATTGGACCAAGCTAAAGTGGGAAGTTCGGGCGGATGAGGGGCTTGCCGTGATCATCTCCGACCTGGAAATGGGCCGCCCTGCTCCGAGACACTATACCTTGGTCAGGAATGCCTTGATGTACAAAGGCAGATTGGTGATTCTGAAGATGTCACATTTGGTTCCGAAATTGCTCCTTGAGTTTCATGCTACACCCGGAGGAGGGCGTGCTGGAGCCCTCCGAACGTATAAGCGGCTGGTTGTGTTTGTCTATTGGCAGGGGATGATATAGGCGGTATTGAAATTTGTCTCAGAGTGTGATGTATTTCAGAAGAACAAATATGAAACAAAGTTGTTGACTGGTCTCCTCAACCCATTGCCTATTCCGGTGGTCCAAGTATGGGAAGACATAAGCATGGACTTCATCTCGGGTTTACCTTGATCGGGTGGGTTTGACTGTATATTGGTGGTGGTTGACCGTTTTTCAAAGTATGGGCATTTTGTGGGCCTTTGGCACCCCTTTACAGCTAAATCAGTGGTTGAATTATTTATGCGGGAGGTGGTGCGCCTTGTTCTTGAGTTCGTTTTGGCGCGAGTTGTTTCGGTCTTTGGGCACCAAGCTACGAATGAGCTCCGCTTATCACCCGGAGACGGATGGTCAGACGGAGGTATTGATAGGTGCGTGGAAACTTATTTACGCTGCTTTGCGTCCGAGTATCCGAAGCAGTGGGGTCGTTGGCTTGCTTGGGCGGAGTTCTGTTACAACATGGGATTTCAGTCGGCAGCGGGCGACACCTTTTGAGGTGGTATATGGTCGCCCTCCGCCACCGATCGCCCCATTCTTACCCGGGGAGATTCGGGTTTGCGTTTTAATGGACTCCTTGCGGGAGCGCGATGTTATGTTGAGAGATTTGCGGTCACATTTGGAACGGGCACAACAACGGATGGTGAGGGAGGCGAACAGGCATCGTCGGCCATTGGAATTTGCAGTAGGTGATCGGGTGTATTTGAAGTTCCGCCCATATCAACAATGAAGTTTGTTTACAACTCGGATGGCGAAGCTTGCACTGCGTTTCTTCGGGCCGTTTGTGGTGGATGCCCGCGTGGGAAAGTCGGCGTACCGACTAACCTTGCCGGCGGGGTCTCGGGTGCACCCGGTGTTTCATGTTTCGCTGCTGAAACCAGTCATTGGGCATATTGATGCCTCGCCTACCTTGCCAGAGGACTTATTGGCAGTGGAACCACCCCGGATTTTGTAGTGGCGTCCAGACAGATTCCTCGCAATGGAGAGTTGGTGGATCACATGTTGATTCGCTGGAAACATTTGGGCAATGACGACGATACTTGGATGGATATAGCGGATATCGTGGATCAATTTCCGGAATTCAGCCTTGCGGTCAAGGCTGCTTCGGGGCGGGGATCAATTGATTGCGCGTCCCAGGTCCTGATCAAGGTTTATCAGCGTCAGAAGAAGAAGAGTGCGAGTCGATCGCGTGGTGTTATTATTTTAATTATTCCGTTATTATCTCTGCTTAGTAGGATTGCGTTTACTTCTAATTTTCCGTTGAGTTAAGGCCTGTTCATGGGCCTTGTTTTAATTAATTAGCGGAACTATTTATACTCTGGGTTTAACCCTAATTACGGTATCAAGATTATTATTTTTCAGCAGCCTTTGGATTGTGGCAGTTTCTCTGTGGATCCTCATCTCGAGGGTTTGTGTGTTTGTTACGTGTTATTGTGCACAGTGATTTGGGTGTGTTCTATTAGTATATTTGGGGTTTGTAGATGTCAAAGAACGATTAAAATTATCAAAGAATAATTCAAATTTGTATTTTCTATGTGAAGATTTAAGGTATTGTCAAAGATTGGATTTCTATTGGGTGGGGGTGATAAATTTTGGATTTGATATGTATATCTTATAACAGAGGGCCCAGGCGAGGGAATCTGTGTCAGATTTGGCGAGAGTCTGACACCTCTCCTTAATTATGACACATTGTCATCCCTCGTATTTTAACGAGGGCCCAATTATTCTCTCGTTAACCGATTACCGATGAGCATTTTAGAGAGAGAATTTTAATCGTTAAAGCCCTTACCAAATCAGATTCTCTCATTAAAACCCTCTTTAAATGACCACTATTTTGTAGTGAATTAATGCCGATGAGGTTATTCTCCATCAATTTTGGCATTGAAATTTCTAAAACTTATCATAGAGGATGATGAATTAGCAGGAGGTACAATATTAATTAGAAATACTCCAAAAAACAATAGAGTCAGTTGTATTTAATGGAAAATCCATCCTTTCCCTACCCACGAAAAGAATTAATCAATTGGAAAATGCCTAAAACATTACAAATAAACAATTTTTTACATTGAAGAAGATCATAAATAAATAAGTCTATGAAAATACCCTCTGATTCAGCACCCCCAACCTATTAACAAAATCTTCTTCAATTTCACACGTTATTCAGCTATATATTATTCCAATTGAAAAAAAGTAGATATGATATATGAGGAGGCTTTTCACTCATAATTTAAAAATATAGATTTCCACTCCTCCATAACATCATTGCTTTATTATAATGAATGATCATAGTCACTGTTTTTAAAAAAATATCTATAGTTGATAATGCCCGATAACATGATTGATGATAAAACCCATCAAAAATTTCTCCTATAAAATATCTATACATTTTCATTATTCATAGCATCACTACTTCAGTATCCAAAATACAATCTTTCCATCACCAAAGAATGCTAAATATGATACGTTACACATTCACATTGTATCTGTATATACTAATCTAATTATTATCAAACTAATGTTCATCTAACAATTTTTTTCCCAAAATAGCATCCACTAGGTTCAATTGAGCTAATTAAAAAAATCAAGCTTTTCAATAAATTGAGATTGTGAAATCCCTATGCTGATAAAATGTCGATTAATCATCTTTTTGCGAACTCGCCTAATTTATGTATTCTCGAAAATGGGATATATGTTTAGTATGCACTCTTGGCATGTAAGTTTCCAAGCGTGATTCTCAATCATAAGAAATTCCAAGCGTGATTCTCAATCATAAGAAAAACGAAAACATGTGATTGAAAATTACAATCATCCATTTCATGATCAAAACTAACATTAATATGCAACGTGGCAGGAGAAGGAGGGTGCCACTTGTCAGTATTTGGTGAGTGCACTCCACCTTTTATAATATATATATATATATATTTTTGATATGGAGACCACGAGTGGTCATCTTATGGAGCCCGATTGATGATTTTGCTTTTCATCTCAGCTTATTACCTAATTAAATAATTTAAATTAATTTTAAAAAAACCCTACACCCTAAAACCTAAATCATGAACCCTAAACCATGACCCATTCGGGCCGGGTGAACCATGAACCACTCGGGTAAAGTGAACCATGAACCACTCGGTCAGGTTTGGATCCGTAATTTAATTTAAATTATTTAATTAGTGCAGAGTGATATTTTTTCCAAAATTTAATTTAAATTATTTAAATGAGTAAATTAAATTACGGAGAACCCAACCCGAATGGTTCATGGTTCATGGTTCACTCTGTCCGAGTGGTTCATGATTCACCCGGCCCGAATGGGTCATGGTTTAGGGTTCATGATTTAGATTTTAGGTTGTAGGATTTTTTTTCAAAATTAATTTAAATTATTTAATTAGATAATGTTCTTTGAAAATCAAATCATCAATTAAGAACATAAGGTGACCACTCGTGGTCCCCATATCAAAACTATATATATATATATAAGATTTATAGTTGATAATGCCAGATATCATGATTGATGATAAAATCCATCAAAATTTCTCCTATAAAATATCCACATACATTTTCATTCTCCATAGCATCACTACTTCACCCAAAATACAGTCTTTCCATCACCAAAGATGGTAAATATGATACATTACACATTCACATTAAATTCTACATTTAATGTTGTATCTGTGTATACTAATCTAATTATTATCAAACTAATGTTCATCTAATTTTTTTTTCCCGAAATTGCATCCACCAGGTTCAATTGAGCTAATGAAATCCCTATACTGATAAAATGTCGATCAATCATCTTTGTGCAAACTCGCCTAATCTATGCATTCTCTCAATTGAGATATATGTTGAGTACGCGGGATTTAAACCAAAATCGTCCCATAACTTTACACCTTTATTGAAATGGTCTCATAATTATTAATTAATTTTTCCAATTTATTTCCACATGTATTCAATTTGATCCAATTTAGTCCCAAGTCGCCGGAGGTCGCTCAAAATTGCCCGAAATGAGTCGTTTTGGACACGTGTCTTACATATTCCGATCAAAATTGGAGGTGCATGTACGACACACGCTCAAAACGACGTAGTTTTTGGCAATTTTGAGTGACCTCCGACAGTTTGGGACCAAATTTGATCAAATTGAATACATGTGAGATTAAATTGAAAAAATTGATAATTATGAGACTATTTTAATAAAGGTGTAAAATTATGCACTATTTTGATTTAATTCCCTTGAGTGTGCACTCTCGGCATATTAGTTTCCAAGCGTGATACTCAATCAAGAAAAACAAAAAAAAGTGATCGAAAATTACAATCACCCATTTCATGATAAAAATATACACAACAATGTGCAATGAAGAATTTCTAGGCAACAACAGGAGGATAGTTGTTAATTAGAACTCAAACTCGAAGATCTTGTATCTCAACTAATAATCATCTGTGACTGGTTTATATACAAATCAACAGTTATTTAGTCAATATATATAACAATTTCAATAACTTAATTATCTCAAGATAAATAAAATTATTTTAACAAATTCAGTTTCTTTACCATGATTTCACCTTTTCTCACCCTTCTGTGATTTCAATAACTAAATAATAAATCTTTGTTGCTACATCACTGTTTACAATTATCTATGATTCTACGCAAGGTGATAGAGAAATGCAAATTAAAGAGAAAAGTACGTATAAATGTTGTTACCTTGTTTTCGAATCTAATATCGGTACTCAAGAAAATTATAAGGGTACAATAATAATTGAAAGAGAGAAGATAACATACTACATCATGGCTAAGGGTTATGGTGATTGCTCATGCATCACACTGCACCCTTCTCTTTAAGTAGGAACCACACATTGGCTGGCACACTCGAATGCCTAGTGCCAAATAAACTGCATTAATTTGGTTATAAAAAATAAAAAATAAATAAAAAAAACACATGTGATATAATTAAGACATAAAAATCTTTACGTATTTGGGCATGCAAATGCGTGAGATGAGACAACCAAAGACAAATCACACCCACCTCTTTCAAAATATTAAAGGGCCAATCTTTTTATAACATACAATCATGAAATCGTGAAAGACGCAAGTGCCTCTATCTATCTATCTATCTATCTATCTATCTATCTATCTATCTATCTATCTATCTATCTATCTATCTATATTAATTTTATTTTTTATTTTTGGTCCCCCATTACTTTTTATTGATTCTTATTACCCACCTTTTGTTGGATTTTTAAGCATCAACGAATGCTTACAATAGTGATGAAAATAAATGAAATGAAAAATATAATATAAAATTAGAAAAATTACAACTAATACTTTTCAGTATTAGAACTAATACTTTTTTAGAAATAGCAAGTTTCCCTTTTTAGAAAATTTTCAAGCATAGTAGCTTCCCACTCAAGCAACAACCTACGAATAAAAACTTGAAATAATACGAACAAACAACAAGTCAAGTTAAGGATGAATCATTTGCCGGCAAAACAAATTCTTATACGAGCAAAACCAACGCATAAAGCTCCAACGAACTTAAATCAGTGTAAGGAACTAGACTACACTCAATATGTATATAGACGTGTAAACTGGATGCTAGTTTGGAAAAATCTTGCCGGTTTTCTCACTATAATTTTCCGTTCGATTGCTCATCTGAAAATAACAAAAACATACACCCTATTTATAAGGGCAAATCCACCCGGGGAGGTTACCTATCGCATTTAGCTCGACTATTTATGAAAATTCCATTTTCTATCAAATACGGGCCATTTATGACAGATAATGTCTTTTATGACCAAAATTGATGATCATCATGTAACACCTGGTCGTTAAAATTTGATTTGAAACGTCAATACATCTGGACGTCCCGAACGTCTATGTTCGTTACGATTCAAATTTAGACTTGTGGGCTGAATTAATCCAATGTGGGATAATTAACTTTCAGTTAATTACCACACTTCCTAACAAACGCTTTAATCCGTAAAGTGTCCTATAATGTTTCAACTTCGTGATTTAATTTCACACTCACTGAAATTTAGTTTTGAGATTAAAAATATACTACAATCATCTACTGTGAAAGTAAATCGATCATATACCGTTTAATTTTCCAAAAATCAAACTTTGAGCCCTCAATTAAATTGTTCAAAAACGAGTGTCCCACTGTCTCATTAATTACAATTAAATACTCGTTTAATTTATTGAATGATAATTATATATTCATATAATTGCTTTCAAAACCAATTTCCCCAACACATTCACTACCTCAACCAACCCCAATTATAACCGTAATTTAGAAGACACAGATAATTACATCATTGACAATGTAGGGATCACAGTCACATGGGGCTTCCTCCAATATCGTCCACAATAATTTCACTTTCACAACATATTTTATGTTTTGTCGTCACCTATTCAAGATATTCTCATATGCATCAATATTTCAGTTTCAATTATCCTCCCATCTCACTCTTTCAAGCCTATTTGCAGAAAATGTCAAAGGTTGAAATAATATCCTCATGTCTCGTAGGAATGTCAAGTGATGCAACTCCCATATCAAAATTAGAGCTTACTCCATGGGATCTGCGCTTACTCCTACTCAATTACGTCCAAGGAGGCATTTTATTTCACAAGCCTCAATCCCAAAAAATCGACCAAAACTTCATTCAACACCTCAAAAACTCACTCTCCCGCACTCTAGACTTCTTCCCACCCCTCGCCGGCCGTTTATCCACCTTTCAAAATGACGACAACACCGCGTGTTTCTTCGTCGACTGCAACAACGCCGGTGCCGAATTTGTCCACGCTGTCGCCGGAGATGTAACCGTCTCCGACATCTTGGATCCGAAGTGCGTACCTGAGGAACTAGTCTCTTCATTTTTACGACTAAACGGAGTTTTTAATTTCGAAGGAACTTCTAACCCTTTGCTGGGTATTCAAGTTACAGAGCTTGCAGACGGCCTCTTCATAGGCTGCGCGGCGAATCACGCCGTCGTTGATGGGATTTCTTTCTGGCATTTCTTCAACTCCTGGTCTGAAATATCCCGCGGTTTTGACACCATATCCAAATCACCTGTTTTTGAACGTTGGTTTCCTGCAAATTGCAAACGCTTCATCCCTGTTCCTCCATTGGATAAAAATGCGTATCGGAACTATATCCCACCTCCTTTAGTAAAGAGGGTTTTCCAGTTTAGCAAAGAAAGCTTAGCTAAACTCAAAGCTAAGGCCAATTCCCAAGCTAAAACCGACAAAATATCGTCTTTGCAAGCCCTCTCGGCTCATTTATGGCTGAGCTGTACGCGTTGCCACCGACAGAGCAATGAAGAAGCTAGATTCTCTATAGTGATTGGTGCAAGAGGAAGAATCCCTCTGCTGGAAGGGTATTTTGGGAACGCGGTTTATAGTGTTAGATCTGTGGTTAAGGAGGCAGAGCTTTTGCAGAAAGGATTAGGCTACGCCGCGCTAAAGATCAACGAGTTGGTTACGCAACAGACAAAGGAAACGGTTATCCAAGTGGTTGAAGATTGGATGAAAAATCCTGTACTGCCTATAAAAGGGAATTTTTCATTTTTCATCACAAGTTCGCCTCGGCACAATGTGTATGGGAATGATTTTGGATGGGGGAAACCAATTGCTGTGAGGAGTGGGACTGCGCCGAATTTTGACGGGAATATGACCACTTTCCCATCGGCCGTAGATGGTGGGATCGAAGTACATGCTTGCTTGACGCCGGAGATATTGGAAGCAATGGAAGATGATGCGGAATTCTTGGAAGCATTCGAGTCACAAGTTGAATAATTCATCAGTCATCACAAGTGAGAATAATTTATTTTATTTTCCTCCTATAGTAGTTGGTCATTTACAGCATGTGTTGCATTCAGTCCTTTCGTATTTTTGTTTTTGTTTTTGTTTTTGGTGAGAGACATCCTCAAATTGTCAATTAACTATAAAAAATGAGAATAATAAAATAAATGTGTAAAGAAATAGATACATGATCAAGTGATTTTTTTTGAAAAAAAGCAAAATTATATTATTGGGGGTATCTGGAATACCCCAAGAATAGAAAAGAGAGATTACAATAGATCCTCAAACAACTTCACCTTAGCTAATACATAGATATGGTTCTATGATCCAATCTCCAATAGAGTTCCAATTGTTAATATAGTTTTTTGCCTTTAACCAAAAAAAAGAAGTAATACGAATCTTGAACAACATGTCTTTGTCATCTGGTTTTAAACCTCTGAACACAACTGAATTTCTAAGCCACCAGATATGCCAAATTGAACAGTGATATTTATGAATGAGTGATCAAAAATTAAAGGTCCATACTAAAAAGACAAGATTTTTTTCTAGGCGTTCGTCAAATTTTCTCATTAAAACACACAAGACGAATAAGAACGATTTTGAAAAATAAAAGATTTGAACAAACACGATTCACCTCCATCAATACATAGATAACGCATCATTAGTGTTGGGAATTAATAGAGATAGTAATTAAGATATGTTTGACCATGTATTTAGAGTAGAGATATTCTTTTATTTCTTTCCATGTATTGTGGATTTGTTGTACTTTGTGATCTGCTCTATTTAATACTCCTTCCGTCCCAGAGTTTATGGTTTTCTTACTGCTCATAAGGATTTTGTGTTAAAGTGATAAAATGTTGGGGTAGAAAGAGTTGTTTATTCTATGTGATAAAATGATAAATTGATGGGTAGTTGGGGGTAGAAAGAATTGTCTATAGTATTTTATGTGATAAAGTGATAAAAGTAATAAACCAACTTTACCATAAACTATGAAACAAAAATAATTGCAACTTTATCATAAATTATGGAACGGAGGGAGTAGTAGTATCCCCGTATCACTAATTCAATGGTGATCCATTATTCACTCTCACATGGTATATATCAAGTCTAATCCTAAACCCTAGCTCCAATTTCTCTTCCGGCGCCAACTCTGTTGTGATCTCTCTCCACCGCGCCGGACTCGTCCCCTCTGGAGTCTTTCTTTGCTTTGGACTCGTCTTCTCCACGGCAGCATCACTTTCTCGCGTGAAACTGCTTTTGCGTGGAAACTCAGTTTTTCCGACGCACGCAATAACCCTAGGTCGCGTTCCCTCCCTTTTTCCGCTCAACAGTTTGCAGTTTTCTCACTCGACTTCTCCAACTGCAGATTACATATTACAGTTTCTCAATCGGCCTCTCCATCTACCGATTACAACCTTGTTACGTGAAACCCTATTTCTTTTTTTTCTCGGGCGCGATCTCTGTGCGAGAAATCCTAACTCGACAGCAACCTGTCGACCAGTTTTTCCACTGCTTCTCAGTAATGGTGGCCACCCCAACTAACCCTCTTCCTGTGACAACCATGATCAACATGGTGCCAATCAACCTCAACTCCTCTACCTACTTGATGTGGCGTTGGCAGATCATCCAAATGGCCGAATGTTTTGACCTCATTGGTTTTCTAGATGGCACGGTTATTGCTCCTTCACCCACTGTGACGTCCGACGTTGGAGTTCAGATTGCCAACCCAGATTTTACGGCGTGGAAATTGAAAGATAAGAAGCTATTGAGTGTCATGTTCATCTCTCTAACTCAGGATGCAGCCGCTGAGGTTATCGATGTCTCGACATCGCGCGCCGCATGGGTTACGCTTGAGGCAGTGTTCTCTTCTCAGTCTCGCCAACATCAACTCCGTGAAGAGCTCCTTTCGCTTCGTCGAGGTAACCTATCTGTTGATGAATATGGCAAGAAATTTAAATATTTGTGTGATCAGTTGTCGTCCATTGGGCGCCCGGTTGATGAATTCGATAAGAATCATTGATTTTTGCGTGGGTTGGGCGTTCAGTTTGCTAGTTTTGAGGATACTCGTATTTCTTTTACTCCTGTTCCTTGTTTTCGTGATTTTCTCAATCAAGCTAAGCAATTTGACCTCATGCTTTACGCTATGGAGAACGCCTCCCCTCAAGTTGCTTTTTTCGGCAGAATGTGGTAATCGCCAGAACTAGAATCGTGGGTTGAACAGTGCTGGTGGGCAGAACTTTTCTGGTCAGAATGGAAATCGTGGGCAAAACGCTGGAAACTATGGTCGTAATGGTCATAATTCTAGTTTTCGAGGGAACTCTTTTGGGTGGTTCGAACAATGGAGAGCAGAGGCCCTATGTTCCTCGTTGTCAAATATGTCATGGGGAACACTATGCATACAAGTGTCCTCAGTTTCTCAATGCTCGACTTGCTTCGTCCTCTGCCAACCTTGCTCAGGCTTTCAATGCATCAGGCGACGTTTCCGATCCCACTCCAAATTGGTACTTGGATTTGGGTGCATCAGCTCACATGACTAATCAGCCGTCTACTTTGGACTCTTACGAGCCCTACTCTAGTAAAGGTTCTATAATTGTTGGTAACGGGAATTCTTTACGTATTTCTCGTATTGGCACTAGTAAATTATTTGCAGATGTGAAGTTATTGGATGTGTTGGTGGTATTTCATATCACCAAAAATCTTTTATCTATTAGTAAATTAACTTTCGATTATCCTGTTGATGTTATATTTTTTAAAATTTTTTTTGAAATTCAGAATCGGGTGACAAAGAAAATTTTGGCTCAGGGAAGGTGTGATAGGAGCTTATACGTACTTGATAGGGGTGTTTCGGCATTGGTGGCAGAATCCGGACGAAAGCTTTGAAGGTCAGTTATGATTTGTGGCATTTACGCCTGGGGCATGTCCTGTTTCCTATTATTTCTTTATTTAATAAACTAGGCCAGTTATCTGTTACTTCTGTTTTACCGAACCCTAGTGTTTGCTTCTCTTGCCAGTTGGCCAAGGGCAAGATATTATCTTTTCAGTTGAATGATAAAAATGCTACTGTTGTTCTTGATTTCATACATTGTGTTTTATGAGGTCCTGCACCTATTACTACATCTGATGCTTTTGTTGATGATTATTCCCGATTTTCTTAGATTTATCCATTACGTGTCAAGTCTGATTTCTTTGAGATTTGGATCAGTTCATTAAGTTTGTATGCAATCAGTTCACACAAACAATAAAAGTCTTCCACAGTGATGGGAGGACTGAAATTATGAATTCTAGAGTACGTGATTTTATGAATTTGCACGGAATTCATCATCGTTTATCTTGTCCATACACACCACAGCAAAACAGAAGAGCTAAATGGAAACATCGTCATATATCCAAAACTGGCTTATATGTTGTTTCATGCTCATGCTCCAGCTTCTCTTTGGTTTTATGCATTTGCTACTGCGTTTTACGTTATTAACAGGCTTCCATCTTTGGTGTTATAAATTGCCTTTTGAGTTGCTTTTCGGGTTTGCGCCAAACTACTCAAATTTCAAACCATTTGGGTGTCGTGTGTTTTCATATTTACGGGATTATGCAGCCAACAAACTGGAGCCTCGTAGTCAACCGTGTATCTTTCTAGGTTACAATAGTGCTTACAAGGGGTTCACTGTCTTGATTTGGAGTCCTCCCGGGTTTTTACCACTAGACATGCTCAGTTGGACGAGCTATGCTTTCCTTTCAGATGTGCCCCTTCCTCAAATCGAGTCGATGATCTGGATATTACTACCTTTGTAGAGTCTATATATTGTTGGGGTTATATGAAAAAGTATGCTTTTACTTTGTATAACCTATGTATTAAACACTTATTTACTGAAATAAATTATTTATCATTGTTGTTTTAAATATGATTGAATGTTATATATATTTATTGCAAACCGTTCATAGAATAGCACGTGTTACACTGTAGTTAACGTTGTGATACCAGATCAAAGAAGATCACGTTAATAGACCCTTGTAAACAAGTGCGTGTTTCACGACTTAGATAGATCCGAACAATCTATTGGTAGAAGTTGATGTGAGGCTCAGATTGGCTTGTCTTGACCAAGAGTTTACAATAGTGCATTTGATGCGCTGAAGCGGACCTGCAGAGAGGATAAACTCATTCGCACTGACTTATGGGATGAAGAGTAAGACTTCAGTGCTTGTTGAATTCTTAATCTCTGCCACTTAATAAGGACTGTGTGTGATTAATAATTATTGCTTTGACTTATAAATGGGAAGAGAATCAATGCGACTTGATACCCTATATTTTGGGCATAATATTAATTACATGAAAATTGCTAAATTAATACAGAGAATCGTGTGCTTGGAGAGTCTTGCATGATTAGTCCCCTTGGTGGGCTCAGAACCTTTATTATACCAAATCTTGCAAGTTGAATTAATTTTTCGGTATGGATAATAATGTTGAATTGTCCTTACTCCAAGGATAAAGATATTAATTAAACACGGGAAATAATAACCGGGAGCCATATTACCGTAATATGGGTTGAGATGGGTAGTGCAATATTAATTATATAGTCGAATTAATTAATGTTAATGGGCTGAATAATATTGTGGCCTAATATTGGAATTCAGAAGCCCATTGGGAGGTCCATATTAATGTTGGGGAATTAATTGCCCGAATCTATTCGGGATGAATATCTATTCGTGAACTTACCTCTTGGAATGGCAATGGTCTCGTTAATGAAAACACACCAAAAGACCTTCCCAAGTATTCCCTAGTCCATGCTCGACAATCCGGTGGAAGGAAGCTCGCGAACAATTAACAAAAGGGAAAATAAAATTTGTTGCACCACTTTTATGGATTTACTAATTTTTCCAGCACATGGAATTGCACTTGGGAATGAAAGAATCATCCCCTATTTATAGATGGGGTGGTGGTCGAAATTTTGAGGAAAAACCAATGTGGGAAAATCTTTTCTTGATCTCCAAGAAATCTTGAATATATCTCATATATTATTTTCTCCATAATTAAAATATTCCACAAAAATCCCACCTCATCTTGTTATTGAGTATTTTCGAAAATTAAGAGAAAAGAATCCAAGATTTGGATCTTCCAGAATTTATGAGATATGCTTGTATTTCAAGAAATACATATCTTCCATAATATCTTTTCAAGAAAATCAAGAAAATCTTTCTTTCCCTTTTATTTCAAAAATTTTGAAAATCACAATATAAATAACCAAGTGGGAGGTTTCTTGAACTTAATGAGATAATCTTGTATTCCAAGAATACATATCTTCATTCCATAACAAAATTCAAAGAAAATCTTTCTCCCCTTTTATTCATATTTTTCGAAAAAATGAGAAAAAATAAGCAACAAAATTTATTTTATTTTTAAACACCTTTTTCAGTTATTGGACTTTATCTTGGGCTACTTGGGGGGCCTTTAGGAGAATTAAGATTGGACCTTCCAATGGACCTTGAATTATCAATATTGAGCCACAATATTATTCAAGCCCATAAATATTAATTAATCCCACTACATAATTAATATTGCACTATCCATCTTAACCCATATTACAGTTAATATGGCTCCCGGTTATTATTTCCCGTGTTTAAGATTATCTAGCCCATTAATTAATTCAAGCCACTTAAATAGCTTTCCATTAATTAATATCTTTTATCTTTGGTAAAGGAACGGTTCAACATTATTATCCATACCGGAAACTAGTTCCACTTGCAAGATTTGGTATGATAAAACTTATGAACCTCCCAATGGGGCAAATCGAACAAGCGTACTTGCACACGATTCTCCGTATTAAATCTAAGCAATCGCATGTGATCAATAATATTGCTCAAGATATAGGGTATTGAATCTCATTGATTCTCTTCCCGTAATAAGTCAAAGCAATAGTTACTAACCACACGCAATCCTATTTAAGGGACGAAGATTAAGAAATAACTAACCACTGAGGTCTAATTCTTCCTAGTTCAGTTCTGAAGAATTTGTCCTCCTGTAGGTCCTCTTCAATGCATCAGTCATGCACTAGTGTAATCTCTTGGTCAAGACAAACCAATCTGAGCCTTACACTACAACCTTTCACGATGGATTGTTCATTTCCATCTAGGTCGTGAATGGTGTACTTTTAGTTACAAGGAACTGTTAATTTAATCTTCTGTGATCTGGTATCACTAAATTAACTACAATGTAACACGTACTATTTATTGAACAGTTATGCAGTAAATATATGTAACATTCGATGATATTTAAAGCATCAGTGATAAACAATTTATTTCAGTAAATAAGTCCGAAATTCACTCTGATTATACAAGGTAAAAACATACTTTCCAGTATAATCCCAACAATTAATTCTCCTAAAGGCCCTCAAGTAGCATAATTAAAGTCCATTAAATAAAAGGTGCATAAATAAATTAAATATGTTGTTGCTATTTTTCCTTGCATTTTTCGAAAATAATTAAAGAAAATGGGAGAAGGATTTTCTTGAAAAGATTTTATGGAAAGGAGATAAGTATTCTTGGAATACAGGATTATCCCATAAATTCAAGAAATCTCTCACTTGGCCTCTTTAATTGACTTTTTCGAAAATTTGAGGATTAAGAAGGAAGAAAAGTTTTTCTTGATTTTCTTGGAAAGATTTTATGGAAAAAGATATGTATTCTTTGGAATACAAGAATATCTCATATTCAAGAAAGGTCCAATCTTGAAAATTACCTACTTAAATTTCAAAAATTTAGGAAAATTGGGGTGTGAGATTTTTCTGAAAAATTACACATGGAAAGAAGAATATATGAGATATATTCAAGATTTCTTGAAGATCAAGAAAAGATCTTTCTTAACTCTAATAAGCCTAAAATTTTCGACCAGCCCCATTGTTATAAATAGGGGATGAATTTTTCATTCCCAAGACAATTCCATGTGATGAAAATATTTGAAATCCACAAAGGTGGTGCAACAAATTATTTGATTTTCCTTTTTTTTTATAATTGTTCATTGGAGAACCTTCCACCAAGGTTGTTGAGCAAGGACTTGGGAATACTTGAAAAAGATTTTTGGTTGGTTGCCAAATACCTGATCCTGCCTATCTCAGACTGTTTCTCCAATGGGTACGTTTACGTAAACTCCTAGAAATTCTGCATGTTCTGATACCAATTGTTGGTCTTGAAAAACCCAATTTAAAACTCGTAAAATCTCAATGGGAGGCGACTTTAAAAGTTTTGCGAATGTGTTATGCAGATTTGCTAAAGTATATATGACAGTTAATATGAAAGTAAATAAGAACACACGTATTTTTATAGTGGTTCGGAGTCCAACTCCTACATCCACTCCTCCCTTCATGGGGCACTTCCTTAATCCAAAGGAAACCTTAGTTTACCGTGTTAGGCACACCACCAATAGATATTTATGGAGCTCTCACTCAACATGACTTATCTCCCTCACGAGATCGCCTATGGATGTTTAATGAGTTCTCACTCTCGGGACTTATCTCCCTCACGGGATTGCCTATTAACTACCTCACTTAACCACTAATTTTCTCTCTCAAGAAAGGTTATGGGTTTGGTGTTATTTCCATCTAGGTGAGATTTTCCCTTACATTGTTTTAGCCTTTAAGCTAAGGTTGGGAAATCTCTCTAATCTTAGGATATTACATTTATGCTTATATCTAATGTAGAACACTCTTGGGTAAATTTGGTTATTTAATGCTCCGTTTTCTTGAATGGAGATGCTTGAATATTTGGCTTTAATCTTCACTTTGCAGCATCCTCCATTATCTTCTTTTGAAGATAGGTGGATTTGAATATTACAGTTGGAGAGTAAATTCAAATCCATAATAATAGTCTTCTAGCTTTTCTTTGTCCTTTTGCATTGTTGCTTGTAGCTTTATGTCACATCCATATATGTGTTGTCATCTTATTAGCCAGCTTTTTGTGTGTCTAACAGATCACTTCAGCTTACCATATCAACTAGACCAGATCAGCTCGCCTGATCAGATCAGCACAGCATCAGGTCAGCTGCACCAGGTGTGCAGCATCAGGTCAGCTGCATCAGGTCAGCAGCATCAGGTCAGCAGCATCAGCTCGCTGCATCAGGTCACAGCATCAGGTCAGCTGCTGCATCAGTACTTTTTCTTCACAAATCAACATGTTTCTTCTTGCCCAGCTCATCAACTTTCATGGAACTCATCAGTCTCGTTTCGTTCTGATTAGCCTCGTCTTTTCTTGATGAGTTCTCCCTTAACTTGTTACCTGTAAGAATAAAACTAAGTCTAGAAACGAAAGCTTTCTATATAACTTAGTTTGTCCTATTACACGGTGTTTTGACATAATAATAAAAACTAAAATTATCCCAACAATTTCCCCCCTTTTGATAATGATGTCAAAACTAACTAACAACAAAAAAAATATATACGAGAAAAACGGTGTTAGTTAAACAAGTGAAATGATGAAGAGTATTTGATGCATTTAAAAAAAAATAATGAGAAGATGATTGTCAAACTCCATGAATTTTATAAAAGTTATGCATTTTAAACTAAATAAGTTTTTAAAAAGATCAGTTCAGGTGGTCACATTAAAAGCTAGTGAACTTTTGAACTCCTGCTTTGATACCAATTGTTGGTCCCGAAAAACCCGATTCAAAACTCGTAAAATCTCAATGGGTGGTGACTTTAAAATTTTTGCGAATGTGTTATGCAGATTTGCTAAAGTATGTATAACATTTAATATGAAAACAAATAAGAACACACATATTTTCATAGTGGTTCGGAGTCCAACTCCTACATCCACTCTTCCCTTCATGGGGCACTTCCCTAGTCTAAAGGAAACCTTAGTTCATGGTGTTAGGCACACCACCAATAGATACTTACGAAGCTCTCACTCAACGGGACTTATCTCCCTCATGGGATCGCCTATAGATGTTTAATGAGTTCTCACTCTTGGGACTTATCTCCCTCACGAGATTGCCTATTAACTATCTCACTTAACCACTAATTTTCTCTCCAAGAAAGGGTATGAGTTTAGTGTTATTTCCAACTAGGTGAGATTTTCCCTTACATTGTTTTAGCCTTTAATCTAAGGTTGGGAAAACCTTTCTAAGCTTAGGATATTACATTTATGCTTAGATCTAATGTAGAACACTCTTGGGTAAATTTGATTATTTAATGCTTTGTGTTCTTGAATGGAGATGCTTGAATATTTGGCTTTAATCTTCACTTTGCAGCATCCTCCATTATCTTCTTTTGAAGATAGGTGGATTTGAATATTACAGTTGGAGAGTAAATTCAAATCCATAATAATAGTCTTCTAGCTTTTCTTTGTCCTTTTGCATTGTTGCTTGTAGCTTTATGTCACATCCATATATGTGTTGTCATCTTATTAGCTAGCTTTTTGTGTGTCTAACAGATCACTTCAGCTTACCATATCAACTAGACCAGATCATTTCGCCGATCGACTCTGACAAAGATCGGTCACCGCACCTGGTGTGCAAAGATCGTCACCACCATCAGTCAATCAGATCGTCAAGAAGATTTCACCACATTTGATCATCCCTCACAAAGATCGTCTTTGCATCGATCACTTTTTCTTCACAAATCAACATGTTTCTTCTTGCCCAGCTCATCAACTTTCATGGAACTCATCAGTCTCGTTTCGTTCTGATTAGCCTCGTCTTTTCTTGATGAGTTCTCCCTTAACTTGTTACCTGTAAGAATAAAACTAAGTCTAGAAATGAAAGCTTTCTATATAACTTAGTTTGTCCTATTACACGGTGTTTTGACATAATAATAAAAACTAAAATTATCCCAACAATTTCCCCCCTTTTGATAATGATGTCAAAACTAACTAACAACAAAAAAAATATATACGAGAAAAACGGTGTTAGTTAAACAAGTTAAATGATGAAGAGTATTTGATGCATTTAAAAAAAATAATGAGAAGATGATTGTCAACCTCCATGAATTTTATAAAAGTTATGCATTTTAAACTAAATAAGTTTTTAAAAAGATCAGTTCAGGTGGTCACGTTAAAAGCTAGTGAACTTTTGAACTCCTGCTTTGATACCAATTGTTGGTCCCGAAAAATCCGATTCAAAACTTGTAAAATCTCAATGGGTGGTGACTTTAAAATTTTTGCGAATGTGTTATGCAGATTTGCTAAAGTATGTATAACATTTAATATGAAAATAAATAAGAACATACATATTTTTATAGTGGTTCGGAGTCCAACTCCTACATCCACTCTTCCCTTCATGGGGCACTTCCTTAGTCTAAAGGAAACCTTAGTTCACGGTGTTAGGCACACCACCAATAGATACTTACGGAGCTCTCACTCAACGGGACTTATCTCCCTCATGGGATTGCCTATAGATGTTTAATGAGTTCTCACTCTCGGGACTTATCTCCCTCACAGGATTGCCTATTAACTACCTCACTTAACCACTAATTTTCTCTCCAAGAAAGGGTATGAGTTTGGTGTTATTTCCAACTAGGTGAGATTTTCCCTTACATTGTTTTAGCCTTTAAGCTAAGGTTGGGAAAACCTTTCTAAGCTTAGGATATTACATTTATGCTTAGATCTAATGTAGAACACTCTTGGGTAAATTTGATTATTTAATGCTCTGTGTTCTTGAATGGAGATGCTTGAATATTTGGCTTTAATCTTCACTTTGCAGCATCCTCCATTATCTTCTTTTGAAGATAGTGCAATGTATTTATAGTGTGGATTTGAATATTACCGTTGGAGAGTAAATTCAAATCCATAATAATAGTCTTCTAGCTTTTCTTTGTCCTTTTGCATTGTTGCTTGCAGCTTTATGTCACATCCATATATGTGTTGTCATCTTCTTATTAGCCAGTTTTTTGTGTGTCTAACAAATCAGTTCAGCTTACCATATTAGCTAGATCTGATCAGAACAACATCAGGTCAGCTGCATCAGGTCAACTCGCCTGATCAGATCAGCACAACATCAGGTCAGCTGCATCAGGTCAGCACCATTAGGTCAGCAGCATCAAGTCGGCAGCATCAGGACAGCTGCATCAGGTCAGCTGCATCAGCACGTTTTCTTCACAAATTAGCATGCTTCTTCTTGTCCAGCTCATCAGCTTTCATGGAACTCATCAGTCTCGTTTCATTATGATTAACCTCGTCTTTTCTTGATGAGTTCCCCCTCAACTTGTTACTTGTAAGAATAAAACTAAGTCTAGAAATGCAAGCTTTCTATACAACATAGCTTGTCCTATTACACGGTGTTTTGGCATAATAATCAAAACTAAAATTATTCCAACACTAGTAATAATCATTAATTAAAATTTGTGTTTATGAGGTCATCCCGATAGATCCTGGCATATAGTATCCCAACAACTGGTATTAGAGCCCTGGTTCGGGCTCTGATCTTTTAAAATGTAATTTAAATTGTTGTTCATTAAAATTGAAATTGGATAGTAGAACAATTATATTTTTTGTAGGTATCCAATTTTCATGGTATTTTAATGTGCTTTATTTACATGCAAATAATTTATCGGTTTTTAATTCAATTCGTTCGAATTCATTGACCTCATTAGAAAATCCACGAGTAGATTAGGATTTATTTGATTTTTTCAATGTAATAAACTAGTTTAAATCTAGGCTTATTTATTTTTTTAAAATAAATTGTAACCGGGTCGAGAATGAAGACGTAAATGAAGAATTAAAGACGAACGGCCAAGTTCCTGGACGTACGCGAGCCAAGGCGTGCAGGTGGGCTAGGCTGAAGGCCTAGCGACCGCGCGCAGCGCTAGGCGGCCGCGGACAGGGCAGGCTGGACGCGCACGGGCAGAAACACACATAGCCAGGCTGGCGTGCGCATGGACGCGCACGGCTCTAGGCGCCTGGTCGAGATGCCGGCTGAGATGCGGGCGACATCCTGGTTGCGTGCTGTTCGACGTGGTCGAATGACGGGTGCCTATGCCCGGAGCCTTCGGACGTAGGCATAGGTACCGGACGTCGTCCTAACCCAAGCAGGAGGACATTTTTTAAAGAATTGTTGCGGTTTCAGTGGAAGCCTTTCCCGACGAACGATGAAGGCTAATAAAGACACAATTTCTCAAGATCAAGAATTGAAATTTAAACCATGACAGTTGGATATATGTGTCCAACTTGATTTATTTTGTCTTGATACCTGTTTTAATTTCATGCATTATTATTTGTTAATGTGTTTGCCTGATTTTTGAATTGTCAAAAGAAAATCTTACTTTCGAAAATTACTAAGTATGTTTTATTTAATTGATAATTTTATTCCGAATAATAAAATTACATCACGTTTGACCTCCATGATTTATTTATTTGTGAAATATTTTGGAGAAACTCCCCCTCAGAACGGCCAAAAGATAGATTTCACATGAACAAATTCCCAAAATGATGATTATGAAATATTATTAGTGGCAATGATGACCCTCCCCTCGAGGCTCGTACAAAACGAAGTACTAATTCTGTATTTAATCATGGTTATTACTTAGGTATAAAATTGATATGCATATACTTCCCCGAAGTCCCTGTCAATTTTATATTGGTCAAGTGGGAGTCGACTATTAATTTTGTATTAAAGGTTTGTAACTGTTCTTGTTTGTAACCTGCTTAAATGTGTTTAAATATACAGTTCACCCCACGTGACCTATTTAAACTATTTTGAGATGTCGACTGATGACTATTCATATTGTTTTGAGATTTTGATATGAATAATGTGATCAAAATAATTTTGTGCTCATACAATTGTTATTTATTTCAGTTCAGCATGTCGCAACCTTTTAATCCACCAAAATATATGCTCAAAGAACATCAACTTACTGGTGAAAATTATGTAATTTGGAAACGTAATATGAAATTTGTCCTCACTGCACAAGAACACAATTCGGTTCTTGGCGTACCCAAGCCCGATAAACCTACTGAAAGATCAACCAATGCGGAGAGATCCTTGTATGATGTCTGGGAACGTGCCAACGAGCCTATGAAATGTATAATCTTGACTTCCTTATTTTATGATTTGAGATACATCTATGAAGGTATTGAATCTGCTGCGGAAATCATGCAGAGTCTTGAAGAAATATTTTTAACAGAAAACCGCATGATCAATCAATTTAATTATGATGGCATGGCAAGGCTGAAAATGATGGAGGGAACACCCGTAAGGGATCATGTTCTCAAAGTCAAGCGTGCTTATCTCAGTACTAACTATTTTAATGGTTCAAATCGATTTCTTGTTCCTAACTCTTCCAAAATGTTTCGATGAGTTTTATTGTAGTTTTGTGATGAGCGATCACATGTTCACTTTGGACACTCTGCAAGAGGTTTTGGAGATGATAGAGAAACATTTGGGACAAGAAGATGAAGCTTTGGTGACTAAAAATTTTCTCTAAAAATCTAGGTCAATAGAGGGCAAGATTGATGAGGAGATGAACGGTCAAGACCAAAGCAACGCCACTACTAAGAAAAGTAGAAGAAAGATGGTCATATTGTTGGGTGTCAGAAGGAATCCAAAGGGGAAGTGTTTCAACTGTGGTGAAAGAGGACATTAGAGGTATGCCTGTTCCGATCCCAAGCGGGCCGGAAAGGAAGGTAATTCTCACGCACTAGTTGTTAAAACTTGTTTAGCGGCGTATGCTTCCCATTCGTGGGTAATTGATACGGGAATCACTGATCATGTTTGTTTCACGTTATAGGGGTTCAAGCTGACCCGACAACTTAGTGGAAGTGAGATCCTCATCACACTGGGCGATGCTACGAGAGTAGCAGCTGAAGCAGTGGGAGACGTGCACCTATCTTTTGAAGACAAAGTTTTAATTTTGAGAGATGTTTTTTATGTTCCTGTTTTTCTGAAAAACTTTATTTCAGTTTGTAAACTATATTCTGATGGATATTCTGATCGTTTTAATAAGCAAGTTACTATTTTTCGTAACGATGTGTTTATCTATCATGGAACTTTACGGAACAATCTCTATACTATTAAATGTGCACACCACTCACAAAATGCATCTTATAACACATCGACTGTTTCGAACAATAAGAGAAAACATTCAGATAACGTGAACGAAACACTTCTCTAGCATCTCAGATTATGTCATATTAATCTAAATAGGATTCAAAGGTTGGTGAAAGATGGTTCGCCGGAGGACCTACAGCTAGAACCACTTCCAACTTGCGAATCATGTTTAGAGGGTAAAATGACCAAGAGGACATTTGGAGCCAAGGGGACTAGAGCCACATATGTGTTGGAAATTGTTCACACTGACGTGTGTGGTCCAATGTCAACCAAAGCTAGAGGTGGCTACGAGTATTTCGTGACTTTCATCATTGATTACTCAAGGTTCAGGTACATTTTCCTTATGAAGCACAAATCGGAAACCTTTTATAAATTCAAAGAGTTTAAAGTCGAAGCTGAGAAGCAAAGGGAAAAGAGTATCAAGTTTCTACGATTTGATTCGTAGAGGTGAATACCTCTGCGATGAGTTTTTGAACTACCTGTCAAACGAGGGTATTGTTTCTCAGTTGACTGCACCCGGAACCCCTCAACAAAATGGGGTTGCAGAATGAAGAAACGGAACACTCTTAGAAATGGCCAGATCCATGATGAGTTATTCAGAACTACCCAAATCATTTTGGGGTCACGCCTTGGAAACATCGGCTTATGTTCTGAACTTAATGCCATCCAAATCAGTTCCCAAAACCCCGAGAGAGTTGTGGACCGGGCGCAAGCCTAGTCTGAGACACTTGAAAATCTGGGGGTGTTCGGCATACGTGCTAGACAAGGAAGTCGGTAAGTTGGATACACGTTCGGAGCTAAGGTTGTTTATAGGGTATCCCATGGGAACGAAGGGGTGCATGTTTTATGGTCCCGAAGATCTAAAGGTGGTAATCAGTACGCACTTTAGATTCTTGGAAGAAGACTATATGAACAATCGCAAGCCCAAAAGTGAGATTACCTTAGATGAATTAAGAGGGCAAACCGATACCAATTGTAGAAGTTGGTATACCAAGCGTCATACTAACACAACCGGAACCTCGTCCTAGTGGGAGGGTTGTCTGACAACCTGAGAGATTCATGGGGATAGGAGAATCTTCGGATTTGATCCCCTGGGATAGTGAATCAGACCTCTGGTCCTACAAAGAGGCGGTCCAAGACAAGGATTCAGAATCGTGTCAAACTGCGATGGAAGCCGAGATGGGCTCAATGGATCATAATCGAGTGTGGGAGCTAGTTGAACTGTAAAATCCATTGGATGCAAGTGGGTCTACAAGAGGACCGGACAGGAAGGTGAAAACCTTTAAAGCTAGGCTAGCGACAAAGGGATACACTTAGAAAGAGGGTATCGATTATGAAGAAACCTTTTTGCCTATGGCCATGCTTAAGTCCATCCATATTCTCTTGGCAATAGGTGCACATCTATATTTTGAGATCTGGGAAATGGATGTCAAGAGAGCTTTCCTTAACGAAAGTCTTGACGAGAAAATCTATATGCAACAGCCTGAAGGTTTTATTGCGAAAGGCCAACATCATCTTGTTTGCAAGATGAGGAAGTCCATTTATGGACTGGAGCAAGCATCTTGTGCTTGGAACCAATGTTTTGATCAGGTAATAAAATCTTATGGGTTTGATCAAAACGATTTCGAGAGTTGTGTGTATAAGAAGTGTGATGGAACTGCCTTGGTATTCTTAGTACAATACGTAGACGATATTCTGCTCATCGGAACGATGTAAGGGTTTTGTCAAACGTGAGGGTATGACTGTCAAAACAGTTTGATATGAAGGACTTAGGGGAAGCCGGGCACATCCTTGGGGTCAAGATCACTCGAGATCGCAAGAAAAGGATGACAGGCTTATCGCACGCTTCATACATAGACACAGTTTTGAAGCGTTTTAGCATGCATGATTCCAAGAAAGGTTTGGTACCTTTCAGACATGGAATTCATCTATGTTGGGAGATGAATTTAATAAAGAAGATTTTGATTAGATCCCAAAACCCCTGAGTATGACTGTTCATGATAATCTTGATAGTTGAGTCAGGATTCAGTTTTAGAGTGTTCAGGATGTTATCTCACTGCCGTGTATAGTCGTGCAGATATAGATCGGGATAGATTCTCAAGATTCGAAGACTTTTGAAGTTTCGAGGAAACTCAAGTTTGATATGAAATCGAGAAATCAAGACTCAAGCAGAAATCGAGAAATCAAGACTCGGTGAAACCGAGAAACTCAAGACTCAAAGATGAAGACTCAATATATCGGTCCCAAGATATTTGTGAAGACTCGAAGACTCAAGACTCGTAAGACTCAAGAATCGAGAAGACATCAAGACTCGTAAGACTCAAGAATCAAAAGACATCAAGACTCGAAAGACTCAAGACTCGGAAGACTCAAGACACGTAAGACCGCAAGACCAAGATATCAAGATCAAGATATCAAGGCACGATAATTATCAAGACTTCAAGAATATACTTGAATGCTCAGTATAAACCTTAATATTCCGAGGCACTGAAAATATCTATCTGAAGGATACAATACTGAGAAAAACGCGATTACTTAGAAAAATAGATATTGTCCAAGACATTCAAGTGCAGACAAAAGGAACTAAAACTAAGTGTTGTTAAGGTTATATCACTCAGAGAGATTGACCAAAAAGAGTCGTTATGGTTGTCTACATTTAATTGAAGACAAGACCCAATCAGAAGAAGACATCAGACGTATTTTTTTTATCGACACCGAAAAGCGATAGGTCACCGGGCATGTCAAGAATACTATGTTCCGCATCGCAAAAAGTGGTGGATCGGTCAATGCATGAAAAGCATATTGCCTAAAACATGCTAGGGAGTGTCAAACCCTAAATATAGCCGTTCATCACACACCATAAGAGGAAACTCATGAAGCTATCTCTTCCAACAGATAGTTTTTCAAGAGTGACCTTGGTGTCTGCCTATAAATACTTGTGACCATCTACATTGAAGGTTACGGGAAATTTTTAAGCAACTCAAGAGCTCAAACTTATTATTGCAAGTTGAAGCACTCGAAAACCCAAGAATTTCCCAAGTGCTTTATATCAAAGAGAGCTCATTCACTAAGCCTAGTCTTGATAAGATATATCCAAAGCTTAGTCGAGATATCCTATCCTTTGCATTGTTCTTAATTGTAAAGGATATCTCATCCTAGTTGGAAACCAACCAAGAAACCCCAAACCCTTTGTAAGGTAGTTTGAGTGTGATTGTTTGTGAGTTGGAGTTGTAAAGAGTTAGTAAACTACATTGAGGTAGTCAGAAAAAACTAGAGAAGAAGTGAGTAAACTATCTTGGATAGTCAGAAAGCTTGTGTGTGTTTTGAGTAAGTAAACTACAGAGGTAGTCAGAAAGCTCAAAATAGAAAGGTTAGTAAACTACAGAGGTAGTCAGAAAACCTTAGGAGGTGATTAAGGAATTTCTCTGAAGAGATCAGAGAGAGTGGACGTAGGAGCTTGAGTCTCTGAACCACTATAACTTGTTGTGTTATTTGCTTTCTGTTTTACTTTGATTAATTGTTGCATATCTTTAACTGAAAGCATATTTTCACTAATATTCAGTTGGAACCAATCCACTGAAAGTTGCATCTAACTGAATCACAGCCTTAATCATTATTCCATCAAAAGGAAGGTTTTCAGCAAAGCATAAAACGAGTATAAACTTAGGGCCAACCATTCCGCACATCTGAGTAGCTTTTCAAGCAAGCTCAGTATCTCTGAAAACTCAGGCTCAGTTGGGATTATCTGAGGTTTATGAAAGCAGCTCAGGATCACTGTCTCAGGTAGACTTTGACTCAGGGCGATTTGTGCTTCTCAGGACCAAATCATCAGGACAATCTGACCTCAGTGAAGAAAAGTTTTAAAATTCACTGAACACGTGTATTCCCCCCCCATACACGTGTAAGACTCTTTTGCACCGGGACCAACTGCTCATCGGACGATGTAAAGGTTTTGTCAAACGTGAGGGTATGACTGTCAAACAGTTTGATATGAAGGACTTAGGGGAAGCCGGGCACATCCTTGGGATCAAGATCACTCGAGATCGTAAGAAAAGGATGATAGGCTTATCGCAAGCTTCATACATAGACACAGTTTTGAAGCGTTTTAGCATGCATGATTCCAAGAAAGGTTTGGTACCTTTCAGACATGAAATTCATCTATCCAAAGATATGTGCCCTAAGACACAAAAGGAGATAGATGACATGATAGGCATTCCTTTATGCGTCGGCAGTAGGAAGCCTCATGTATGTAATGTTGTGTACGAGGCTAGATATCTGCTGCGCCGTAGGCATGGTAGGAAGATATCAAAGTAACCCCAAAAATCAACACTGGACTGCTGTTAAAAATATTCTGAAGTATCTAAAAAGAACTCAGGATAGAATGTTGGTTTATCAGTCAGACAGTTTGTTTCCGGTGGGATACACAGACTCAGATTTCCAATCGGTTCTATATTCCAGAAAATCTACCTCAGCTAGTGTGTTTTGTCTGGGAGGAGGAGCTGTAACATGGAGAAGCGTTAAGCAAAAATGCATCGTTGATTCTACCATGGAAGCCGAATATGTAGCTACTTGTTAAGCAGCGAAAGAAGCGGTGTGGCTCAAGAACTTCTTAGTGGACTTGGACGTTGTTCCGAATTTTCCCAGCACTATCACGGTATTCTGTGATAACGCCGGAGTAGTTGCGAATTCAAGGGAACTGAGAGCCCACAAGGCCAGCAAACACATTGAAAGGAAATACCATCTTATACGAGAAATCGTTAAGAGAGGAGATATAGAGGTGGCAAAGATCGCATCGAAGGACAACCTAGCTGATTCATTCACAAAGGGTCTGCCTCAGTTAACATTCGAGAGACATGTGGAAGGAATGAGTGTCAAGTGCATTGCCAATTTGCTTTGAGTATAAGTGGGAGAAATGTTATTAGGTTAATGTAGGTAACATTAGATGTCACCTAGTAATACATTAGATATGGTGTGGTATACTTAAAAGTAGACTTTGATTATAAGTGGGAGATTGTTGGGGTTATACGTGAAAGTATGTTTTTTACTTTGTATAACATATGTATTAAACATTTATTTACTGAAATAAATTATTTATCACTGTTGCTTTAAATATAATTTAGTGTTATATATATTTATTGCAAATCGTTCATAGAATAGCACGTGTTACACTTTAGTTAATGTGGTGATACTAGATCACAGAAGATCACTTTAACAGACCCTTGTAAACAAGTGTGTGTTTCACAATTTAGATAGATCCGAACAATCTATTAGTAGAAGTTGATGTGTAAGGCTCAGATTGGCTTGTCTTGACCAAGAGTTTACACTAGGGCATTTGATGCGCTGAAGCAGACCTGCAAAGAGGATAAACTCATTCGCACTGACGTATGAGATGAAGAGTTAGACCTCGGTAGCTATTGATTTCCTTAATCTCTATCACTTAATAAGGACTGTGTGAGATTAATAATTATTGCTTTGACTTATAAATGGGAAGAGAATCACTGCGACTTCGATACCCTTTATCTTAGGCAATAATAGTAATTATATGACAGTTGCTAAATTAATACAGAGAATCGTGTGCTTGGAGAATCTTGCATGATTAGTCCCCTTGGTGGGCTCAGAACCTTTTGTTGGAATTTAGAGGCACGTAAACACGTAATACATGCGCAGCGGAAATAAACAGTTCACCAAAAACGAACACATAATTGCATACAACGATTACAATAATCGTAACGAGTAAACTTACAGTAGCTGTAGAGCATATTCCTCTACTATGGTATCCACGTAATCCCCTTCAACAGATCTGCACGGATTTTCCAGTGTTGAATCTCGAGTCGAATCAGCTAGGAAAATCCAACTCTTAATTTTATAGAGAAATTGTGAAGTGTAAAACTGTTTGTGAAATCCCAAGAGCTAATATATATGTGGAGGCCTAGCTTAAAACCTAAGCTAGCCTGTTGGGAAATTAAAATCCCTTTTAACTAATTAAATTAAACTTCTTTAATTTAATTCTCTAAATATAAATCTCTACGGATTTAAATTCCATATATGACAAATCTCTACGATTTGTTTCCATATATAATAAATCCTACAATAATATTCCAAATATTATTATTGGAAATTCTTGTTTAATTAAATCCAATTTAATTAAAAATTAATAATAATTAATTCCAAATTAATCTATTATTAATTACTTCTCCATAAATTAAATATTAAATCCAATTTAATACTTAATCAACAAACTATAATCCATCAAAGGGAATTACTTGTTGTGTGACCCATAGGCCCTCATATATCGAGCGATTAGTCAAACTAACGGTCCTAATTGAACCCTAGACAATAAATCAGACATTCTCAATAATGAGGTACGTTGCAAGACACGTGCAACTACCTGCAACTGAAACATGGGCTATTACAATTTCCTCCTTTCATTCGCGAATACTCGATTAAGTCTTGAACATGATGAAGTGTCTATTCAAATAACTTAATCAATTTATCTCTAATCACTAATTGATCATGTATGTCACACTTAGCCACAAAGTCTAAGTTGACGTGCATCGGCCGATGACTTAGACCCAATTATGACGAGAAGATGAGTATTCTCTCTAAATCCACTTTGAGGAATGAATCCTTTTCTTGGCTCAACTACCACACACATGCACTTCGTGATGAACACAATCCAAGCCATATCTACCCATGGAAGGGTGCAAGCGTCGGTCATGGTCAAAGTTCATCATCCCACACATGTCGTGCGTATTGACCTCAAGTCAAAGGAGTATCGCATTGCTCCCACTAACCAAGACACCCGTAGACACATATAGTGGAAATACATCAAACTGTTTCTCGGATGGGTATACCAATACCCTCTAAGGTATTTGTGCATCCATCATGAGATACCTAGTAACTCGTAGAAAGTGAGATCTTACTACACTCTTTAAGAGTATGATGCAGATCACACACCAATTTCCATTGCATCATCAATATCTCATTCCTGATGATCCTTGATCGGGGCTATTTGAGAGTCATACTTAAGTCATCTGAGTTCTCACAACCTCAATGATAACAATGACTCATGGGAACACTTGTACGAATAAATGCAAACAATCAAACATAATATTCAAACAAGTATATTGTCATACATTAATATTAAATGAACTATAATATTAAATCAAACTGAATATCATCGAGTATTATGTCCTTATAATAGATTGTCTCTAGGATACTATCACTAACAATCTCCCACTTGGACTAGAGTCAATCACTTACATGTCTAACCCCTAGACCATCAAATGTCTAATGTGTACATGAACACTCAGTGTTTTGGTGAAAAGATCTGCCAAATTAAATATGTGGGAATACATTTTAATTCTATTTCTCCTATCGTTATGATCTCCCAGATCAAATGATAAGTCTAGGTACATGATTGTTTATGCTTGTTGATCTCGGTTCCTTTGCTTGTGCAATCGCACCAACGTTGTCTCAATAAAACTTTATTAGACAACTGGCACTCGGAACTACCCCTAGTTCTCTTAAGAACTATAAAATTCAGACAGTCTCCTTGAGGCTTCTAATACAGCAATGTACTCAACTTTGGTTGTTGAATCTACGGTCCTTTTGCTTGGAACTATTCCAACCGACCGCTTCATTATTGAGAGTTAAACGTAACCTAACTATAATTTATAATCATCACAGCCGGATTGGAAACTTGTGTCAGCATAACCAGTGACTACTAGTTCTGACTGTCCACTATAGACAAGGAAACATTCTTTAGTTCGTCTAAGATACTTCAGAATGGTCTTGACAGCAATATAGTGAGATTCACCCAGATTCTGTTGATGTTGATAGCGTAGGCCATGTTTGGCCTAGTGCAAGTCATGGCGTACATAATTGACCCAATTGCATATGCATATGAGACATCTTTCATGTGCTTGATATCAGCTTCAACAGAATGACAATCCTTCTTTGACAGCTTTATCCCATGATTTGCCGATAGAGACCCTCTCTTAGAGTTCTCCATCGAAAAACACTTCATCACCTTGTCTACATAGGTGGACTGTGATAGCCTCAACATCTTCTTGGATCTATCCCCTTGGATCTTGATCCCTAAGATGTAGCAGGCTTCACAACTCGACAACCAATCTTCAATGGACTGCATTAACGGGATATTGTTTCCCAAAATCACTATGTCCTCGACACGATTATGAAAACAGTATTATTCCCACTGCGTTTAAGATAAACGCAAGGATCTTCCGAGTTTCTGATGAAGTCAGAAGACTTGATGGCTTCATCAAATCGGATATTCCAACTCCTAGAAGCTTGCTTCAATCCATAAATGGATATCTTTAGCTTGCATACTAGATTAGAATTTGACTTAGATGTAAAACCTTCCGGTTGAGTCATAAACACTTCCTTATCAATGTCTCTATTGAGGAAAACTGTTTTGACGTCTATCTGTCAAATCTCATAATCATAATGTGCTGCTATCGCAAAGAAAAATTCGAATGGACTTGATCTTTGCAACTGATGAGAAGGTCTTGTCATAGTCAATGCCTTCGCTTTGAATATAACCCTTCGCCACCAACCTAGCTTTGTAGGTTTGTACTTTGCCATTTGCATTAGTCTTACGCTTGAAGACCCAATCGCAACATATGGGTCTAACCCCTTTAGGCAACTCAAACAAGTCCCAGACTGGATTGGTGTACATCGAGTCCATCTCAGATTTCATGGCTTCATGCCACTTCCCTGAATCAATGTCTTATATTGCTTCAGAATAAGTATTAGGATCGTCCTTATCCGGTATATCCACATTATCAAGTTCCTCCAAGAGGTAACCGTATCTAATGGGTGGATTACGATTTCTAATTGACTTACAGAGCTGTGGTTGTGCAGGCTGTACATTCTGATCGTGAAAATTTTTGTGGTGCATCAATTTCATCAATGTTCGGAGAGTCCTCAAGAGCTACACTTTCAGATGCCTCTTGGGCGCGAGTTTGAACTATGTTGTTCTCATTCAGCCCACTTGGAGGTTCTTGCACTGGCAAGCATACTCCAATTACACTCCCACTGGCTGAAAGACGATCACCTAGTGAAAGACTCCCACCGTGAAAGTTGCTGAATGCTCCCACTAATTCCTTATCATTTTGCTTTGACAAGATATCAATCTCTTTGTTAATTTGTGGTTCTTGAATTTCTTCAAGTTCTATCAGCTTACGACCTTGTTCCTTAAAGACATAGTCTTCTTCGAGGAACTTGGTCTACCTAGAAACAATCACTGATTATTTCTCAGGTAGATAGAAGTAATATCCTTTAGTTTCCTTAGGATATCCCACAAAGTAGCCATTTTCACCTTTGGATTCCAACTTGTCGGTAAGCATCCTTTCCAAAATCACGGGGCAACCCCATGTTAGATATGTGTAAAAGTTGGCTTCTTGCCACACCATGGTTCACATGGTGTATGCTCAACCGATTTAGATGGAATCCTATTCAGAATGTAAATTGAGGTTTGTAACGCGTATCCCATAAGAATGTTGGAAGATAAGAAAAGCTCATCATGTTTTATCATTTTAATCCAAAAAAATTTAATGTTTAATTTTGGTCTCATAACTATCTATATTGTTAAAAAAAAATTAAACTATCATATAGAAAATTTTAGCTACGAGCTCGGAAACACTCAATTTTAATGTTTAATTTTGGTCTCATAACTATCTATATTGTTAGAAAATTTTATCATTTTTTATCATGCACAAGTCATGAGTATGTTAAAATTGAGTGTTTCCGAGCTCGTAGCTAAAAAAGACGTTGACTATTAAACAGAAACTCAATTTTTTAAAAAGTTAGAAAGAAACTTCCTCCTAAGTTGCGAAAAAAATGAAATTTTATTTATCAGTCAGCGTCCACGTCAGCTATGAAGGAGCTTAGAAACCCCCAATTTTAATCGATACGTGACTTGCGCATGACCAAAAATGACAAAATTTTCTATTTTTCAGCGAAATGAGACCAAAATTGGACAGTTGAGATAGTCATTGTACCAAAATTAGATAGTTAAATATTTTTTAAACGAAAAATAGATTTACAAGAAAGTTATGGGACCAAAAAACTTTTTCTCCAACTAATAGCAATAAAAGTATACAAAAATAAAAGTTTAAAACTGGTAAATAAACCAATACATATATTTATATAATATAAATTTTAAACGTAATTACATGACATTAAACTATAACATTCCTTTTCGACTCTTCATGATTTGGAAACATTACATGATTATTCTTTTACTATCTTTCTGAAAAAATATTTTTACTATCTTTTTAGTAAGACGTCATATTCCAGTAATCGTAGATAATTTTTTATCTAAACTCACGTTAACAATAAAACTCCCTAATTAACTGTAAAGTAGAGAACAACTTAGTTTTATTCAAACATATATATGTGATTAAATATTTTTTTTACTATATAAATGTGATATTACTAAATATATTCTGAAAACTTTCAGGATCTCAGGGGGCCCCAGTTCCCCCCCCTGTACCCTTCCTCGCTTCGTCCTTGGACCTCACCATGTATAACAGGGTTTGGTTTCTTCTCTCAGACACACCGTTCATCTGAGGTGTTCCGGGAGTAGTCCATTGTGACTGGATTCCATGTAACTTCAAGTAATCAGTGAATTCATGGCTAAGGTATTTACCTCCTCGATCCGATCGAAAAGTCTTGATACTCTTACCAAGTTGCTTCTCTACTTCAGCCTTAAACTCTTTGAATTTCTCAAAAGATTCGAATTTGTGTTTTATAAGATACACGTATCCGTATCTAGAGAAATCATCAGTAAAAGTGATGAAATAGCCGAAGTGACCCCTAGCTAGAGTGGACAATGGTCCACAAACATCGTTGTAGATCAACTCTAGAACTTCTTTGGCATGCACCCCTTTCCCAGAAAAGGGTTTGTTGATGATCTTGCCCATGAGATAAGATTCACAATCTCTATAAGACTCATAGTCGAATGAGGTTAAGTAGTCTAACTTTCTTAACCTTGCAATTCTTTTCTCGTTTACATGATCAAGTTCTACAATGCCATAATTAAGTCGGGCTTTCATGATTACTAAGTTTGAGTCTTTTATTTTGTATATTAAGTATATTATATCCATAATGCAATAAAAGACATGTTGCGAGTAATAGAAAGAACTAAATGACAAACATTAAGTTCTTATCTAAAAACCAAAGGGTAAATCTGAGACATAAGTCCCCACACGTTCGGTAGCAACTCTTGCTCCGTTTTCACGTGTAAGACGACTTCACCCGCCCTAACTGTCCTACGACACATGAACCCTTTAACATTAGTGCAAATGTGAGAGCCACATTAGGTATCCAATACCAAGCAGTTAGCGCTATTAGTGGACATGTTTATCTTAATAACAAACTTACATGTTCTAGTGCTAGAAGCACCTAGTGTCTTCTTTTCAGCAACCAAAACCTTACAGTCCTTCTTCTGGTGCCCTCTTCTACTTACAGTAGAGGCACACATCCTTGTTCCCGCTCCTTCCTTTGAACACCATCTTAGTGATAGTGAACTCAAAATTCTTGAGCATGTTGTGAAGTTCATGCACGATCGCATCCGTCTTATTCATATTGTAGTTCACAATGAAGCTAAAATATGAATGCAGGAGCAACTGGAGGATAGCATAGATGAAAACATTGGTCTTTTATCTCAATGCCTAAATTACCAAGTTTCTCAATTATGCCTATCATCATTAGCATATGAGATGAAATTTTTCCTTCTTTAGCTAACCGGCATCTGAACAGATCTCTCATCACTTCATAAATCTCAGAACGAGATTCAGAATCAAAGAGATCCTTCAAATGCTTGAGCATTGAGAGGGGACCCATTTCCTCACGTTGCCTATGTATATCGGAAGTCATGTCGAGCAACATCACACATTGAGCCTGGGAAGCATCCACTTGATGCTTCTTCTGAGCTGCTACGTCAAACGTGGCTGCCTCAGAGAACCAGCTGTAGGGGTAACCGGGACATACGTGTCCAACACGTACTCAATCTATTCTTGCCTTAGCACCAAACACATGTTTCGGTGCCAGTCCAGAAAATTTGGCCTAGCCAATTTAGTTTGTTTCCAAAACACATCTCAATAACAGTTATACATTTCAACTAACCAAGAGAAATAAAATAAAACAGGAATTAAACACATAATTCCTATGATCAATATTCAGCAATCAAAATAAACATGGCCTTTCTTTTGTGTTTATTTTGTCTCCATTATTTTCACATATTCAACGATCTCATCGGAAGAATACGAATTTATATCTAATATAAATTATAATGGATTAGGATCCACATTCCTACTATCATAATCCCAGTGAGGGATGATCATTACAATAGCATAACTGGTAGGTCTCCAAACCAATTGCAAAACTGCAATTCCTAGTTTGTCGAACCTAGTTCGACTGATGTCACTTACCCTTTGTTCCCCGCGAGGGCTAGCGAAACAAAGTTAAGTTGGTTTACAACCATCAAGAGGTGATATTTCATGCCCCTATAAAAGTCTCGTTAGATGTAGATCCGAGCAAAAGACGAGGGTCTTTAAGTACTCATTGGAACGAAATCTCCGATTTACTTTTAATTTTGATGGAAGACATCTTATCAAATTAATAAGACAACCATATTTTAGTGAGGAACGTTTTAAAGGCAGGGTATTAATTGCTTAATCGAGATCCAACATGTTAATCTATATCACATTTGAGCAATTATTGGGTGCCGCCTACCCAAACATGATTTACATACGGACTAACACTTACATGGGCGTCGTCTACCCAAACAATAATACGGTCCGACAAGTATTGGGCGCCGCCTACCTAAACAATTATAATGCGGACTTAAAAGGCGTTAACAGGATATAAAACACGTTAACCAAGTGGGAATTAATAACCCGTTTAATCATTTAAACTATAGTTTTAAAATCCAATTTTAAAATCAAGTTTTAATAATTAAATTCATTATTAATATTTTGACCTTTAATTAATTCAATTAATTAAGTCCGTCATTAGTCCAACAAATGCGTTTTAGTGAGATTTAATAATTCTTTTAAAACAAATTTTAAAATTCAATTTTAAATTCAATTTTAAAACTATTAAACTTCAATAATTAATCCAATTAATTATATCATTAAGGTCCAACTTTTAATCCTATTTGTTTTCGGGGGTTCAGGTGCAATTTTCAAAATTTGCGCGGGAGGGCCTGTCTCAAATCAAATTTGCAAAACAGCCTGTTGGGATTATACTGGAAAGTATGCTTTTACTTTGTATAATCAAACTGAATTTCTGTCTTATTTTGCTGAAATAAATTGTTTATCACTGATGCTTTAAATATCATCGAATGTTATATATATTTACTGCATAACTGTTCAATAAATAATACATGTTACATTGTAGTTAATTTAGTGATACCAGATCACAGAAGATTAAATTAACAGTTCCTTGTAACCAAAAGTACACCATTCACAACCTAGATGGAAATGAACAATCCATCGTGAAAGGTTGAAGTGTAAGGCTCAGATTGGCTTGTCTTGACCAAGAGATTACACTAGTGCATGTCTAGTGCACTGAATAGGACCTACAGGATGACAAATTCTTCAGAACTGAACTAGGAAGAATTAGACCTCAGTGGTTCGGTATTTCTTAATCTTCATCCCTTAAATAGGATCGCATGTGGTTAGTAATTATTGCTTTGACTTATTACGGGTAGAGAATCAACGAGATTCAATACTTTATATCTTGGGCAATATTATTGGTCACATGCGATTGCTAAGATTTAATACGGAGAATCGTGTGCAAGTACGCTTGTTCGATTTGCCCCCTTGGGACGTTCATAAGTTTTATCATACCAAATCTTGCAAGTGGAACTAGTTTCCGGTATGGATAATAATGTTGAATCGTTCCTTTACCAAGGATAAAAGATATTAATTAATGGAAAGCTATTTCTGTGGCTTGAATTAATTAATGGGCTAGATAATCTTAAACACGGGAAATAATAACCGGGAGCCATATTGACTGTAATATGGGTTAAGATGGATAGTGCAATATTAATTATGTAGTAGGATTAATTAATATTTATGGGCTTGAATAATATTGTGGCTCAATATTGATAATTCAAGATCCATTGGAATGTCCAATCTTAATTTTCCTAAAGGCCCCTCAAGTAGCCCAACATAAAGTCCAATAACTGAAAAAGGTGTTTAAAAATAAAATAAATTATTGTTGCATTATTTTCCTTAAATTTTGAAATTATTAAAGAAAAAGAGGGAGAAGAATTTTCTTGAAAAGATTTTTGGAAAGGAGATAAGTATTCTTGGAATACAAGAAATCTCCCACTTGGTTTCTTTAATTGTGATTTTCGAAATATATAGAGTAATAATAGGAAGAAGGATTTTCTTGATTTTCTTGAAAAGATTTTATGGAAAAAGATATGTATTCTTGGAATACAAGAGTATCTCATAAATTCAAGAAAGATCCAATCTTGAAAAGTCTCCTATTAATTTCGAAAAAATGGGTTAAATAAGGGTGTGAGATTTTTGTGGAAAAATACACATGGAAAGAAGAATATATGGGATATATTCAAGATTTCTTGGAGATCAAGAAAAGATCTTTTCTAACCCTATTTTGAGCCCTAATTTTCGTCCCCCTCTCTATTATAAATAGGGGATGAATGTTTCATCCCCAGAAGAACACGAAAATTGGTTTTTCGGAAAAATATCAGTGTCAATAAAATATCAAATATTTTGAAACGTCGACAGATTGTGTATTTTCGAAAAACGTCAATTGTGATAGTACAATTCCATGTGCTGTAAAAATTAGTAAATCCACAAAGGTGGTGCAACAAATTTTATTTTCCCTTTTGTTAATTGTTCGTGAGCTTCCTTCCACCGGATTGACGAGCAAGGACTAGGGAATACTTGGGAAGGCTTTTAGGTGTGTTTTTATCGACGAGACCATTGCCACTCCAAGAGATTAGTTCACGTAAACCCGTAGTAATTCCGCATGCGTAGGATTTATGTGAAATGTTTATATGCATGATTTGTTGTTGAATTATTATTTTAATTAATATAGGATTAATTCATGATAGTAATAATTGTTATAATTAAATTTGTATTTAAATATTCATCCCGAATAGATCTGTGCAATTAATTCCCCAACACAGCCCTCCTACATCATCACCCTCCCAAATCGAATCCAATTTGAAAATTCTCAAGCACCCAATTCATCCAAAATTACAGAATTCAATTTCATCATAATTAATCAAATTAATCAACCCATTATTCTCGAAACAGGAATCAAAATAAAAGTCTAGATTCATTGTTCAAAGAAAAGGAACAGGTTCGACGAAATTGGCCATCGGCGACACGACGGAGCGCACCTTCGAGCCTACACGAGCCATTGACGTCACGACTAGCGTATGGGCGGCTCATCGTCGACAACGAGGCGACGGAAGGGGGCGGCACGGAGCCGCACCCCCTTGAGCAAAATCTGGTTCAAAACCAGATCGCTTGACGAAGAGGACAATCTAGTCGGCGGCGTGTTGCCACTGACTCTTCCCGAATCCAGTGATGCGCCACCGTGAATCGCGTCGAGACGAGCACACCGGCCAAGTCCCGAGCAATATCAAGCGATGAGAGTCAAAATCGGAGAGAATCGGTGGCGAACCACCATGAATCGAGGCGGAGAAGAATGCTCCAAGATGGGTTCGCGTCGGAGACGACGATGGACCTGCGAATTGGAACACGAGCTACCATGCGCGACGCGAGGCACGGTGCCTAGCACCGGCATTTAGCGACGCGACGTAGCGCCACCGGTCGAGAGCGATCTGAATCGCAGGTGGCGGCGGCGAAACCCCAGCGAGGGAAACCCTAGGAATCGGTGGGGATGAACAAATCGAGCGGAATAAATAAATCACAAAAGGGGGTGCGGTTTCTAATACCGTGCCCCTACTGATTTAAAAAAAAACTTTTAATTAAAAATATCAGATTTTAGTGCAATTATAAACAAGAGCCCGGAGCTCTGATACCACTGTTGGAATTTAGAGGCACGTAATACATGCACAGCGGAAATAAACAGTTCACCAACAACGAACACATAATTGCATACAATGATTACAATAATCGTAATGAGTAAACTTATAGTAGTTGTAGAGCAGATTCCTCTATTATGGTATCCATGTAATCCTCTTCAACAGATCTGCACGGATTTTCCAGTGTTGAATCTCTAGTCGAATCAGCTAGGAAAATTCAACTCTTAATTTTATGGAGAAATTGTGAAGTGTAAAACTGTTTGTGAAATCGCAAGAGCTAATATATATAGGAAGGCCTAGCTTAAAACCGAATCTAGCCTGTTGGGAAATTAAAATCCCTTTTAATTAATTAAATTAAACTTCTTTAATTTAATTCCCTCTACGGATTTAAATTCCATATACGACAAATCTCTACGATTTGTTTCCATATATATTAAAAATTACAATAATATTCCAAATATTATTATTGGGAATTCTTGTTTAATTAAATCCAATTTAATTAAACATTAATAATAATTAATTTCAAATTAATCTATTATTAATTACTTCTCCATAAATTAAATATTAAATCCAATTTAATACTTAATCAACCAACTATAATGCGTCAAAGGGAATTACTTGTTGTGTGACCCATAGACCCTCATATATCGAGCGATTAGTCAAACTAACGGTCTTAATTGAAGCCTAAGACAATAAATCAGACATTCTCAATATATGAGGTACGTTGCGAAAAACGTGCAACTACCTGTAACTGAAACATGGGCTATTACGACTTCCTCCTTTCATTCACGAATACTCGATTAAGTCTTGAACATGATGAAGTGTCTATTCACATAACTTAATCAATTTATCTCTAATCAATAATTGATCATGTATGTCACACTTAGCCACAAAGTCTAAGTTGACGTGCATCGTCCGATGACTTAGATCCAATTATGACGAGAAGATGAGTATTCTCTCTAAATCCACTTTGAGGAATGAATTCTTTTCTTGGCTCAACTACCACACACATGCACTTCGTGATGAACCCAATCTAAGTCATATCTACCCATGGAAGGGTGCAAGCGTCGGTCATGGTCAAAGTTCATTATCCCACACATGTCGTGCGTATTGACCTCAAGTCAAAGGAGTATCGCATCGCTCCCACTAACCAAGACACCCGTAGACACATATAGTGGAAATACATCAAACGGTTTCTCGGATGGGTATACCAATACCCTAAGGTATTTGTGCATCCATCATGAGATACCTAGTATCTCGTAGTAAGTGAGATCTTACTACACTCTCTAAGAGTATGATGCAGATCGCACACCAATCTTCATTGCATCAACAATATCCCATTCTTTGCACTGGGGGGTCCGTTGGAAATCTAATTTCAACACGGCCCCTCCCTCATCACTTCCCAAAACCATCCATTAATCGGGATAACCGATACCAACAATCTCAACTGCAATTTCACCAAGGATAATCCAATTAACCGATTCAATTGGTTAATTTTGTCAGAATTTCATCACTCAATCCAATTGAAACGAAATCAGCGCAAGGATGTAACCCAAAACGAACTACGTTGACCAGATTGCTGGAATTGACGTCCACCGGGATTTTTCCCCATATTAGAAGAGCTCGAATTTCCCCTATTGGAGCCACCAGAGTTGGACGACCTCTGCTTATCGCCACGAGATGCTGTGAATGCCGCATTCGAGGACGAGTTGCCCTCCATGGCACGAAGCATCAATTCAAACTGCCTTTCTTGATGAAGCAAATCTCGAAATGCAGGAATAGTCGACAACGCCATTCGTGTGTCCGCAAAACTAGCAAACTGGACACCGAGACCCCTCAAGAACCAATGACTCTTATCCGTCTCATCAATCAGATGACCGATAGCAGATAGTTGATCACATAAATTTTTAAATTTACGGCCATAATCTTCAGCAGAGAGTTCACCTTCACAAAGTGAGAGGAGTTCTTCACGAAGCTGATGAGTGCGAGAGGCCGACGAGTCCGAGTACACGGCTGTGAGAACAGTCCAGGCCGCGTGTGAAGTAGTGCAGTCGATGATTTCCGACTCGGCTTCAGGCGTGAGGGAAGCGAACATGACACTGAGTAGCTTCTTGTCTTTCATGCGCCACGATTGGAAATTAGGATTGGGTGACGCGACCCCATCATCGGACGTGATGGTGGGCGGCGGCGCAACACAGGAACCATCGAGAATGCCCATTAGATCAAAACATTCCACCATATGAATGACCCGACGGCGCCACATCAGGTATGTCGAAGAATCAAGCTTGATCGGTACCATGTTTATCATGGTAGTAACAAGTAGGGGATCATTGGTGGGAGCCGCCATTGCAGGGATAGAGAAGAAACTGGGAGAGGGATCGGGAAATTTGGTGGAGATCACTACTAGGGTTGGAGCGATTAGGGTTTTCGCGAGATCAGAGAAATCATGCGTTGTGTACGGGCTACCGGAGGGGACCAATCCGGAAAGCATGACGAAATGTCGGAGGGAACCGTCCGACGGAGATGAGAGGGTTTCTGGGATCGAATGGCTGATACCATGTAAGAGTGATTGAAAGATCACCTTTAAATTGGTGATGGGCAGATTTCCACTATAATATAGAGATTACAAGTACAATAAGAATTACCGATAATTACGGAAATAAATAAAGAATAAAATCTATTCTATATATACATGATCAAACATTAAATATTATCCGCAATTACCTTTTCATAGCTTGCTCAGCAAATCATAGCATCGTAGATGGGAATTATTTCTGGCATTTCTTCAACTCCTGGTCTGAAATATCGCGCGGTTTTGACACCATATTAAATCCCCTGTTTTCGAACGGTGGTTTCCTACCAATGTCAATCGCCTCATCCCTGTTCCACCATTGGATAAAAATGCTTATCAGAACTATGTTACACCTCCTTTAGTGAAGAGGGTGTTTCAGTTTAACAAAGAAAGCTTAGCTAAACTCAAAGTTAAGGCCAATTCCGAAGCTAAAACCGACAAAATATCGTCTTTGCCCCCGACAGAGCAATGAAGAAGCTAAATTCTTGACGACTATCAGTGCAAGAGGAAGAATCCCTCTAGTGGAAGTGTATTTTGGGAACGCGGTTTTTACAGCTGCAACTTTGGTTAAGAAGGCAGAGCTTTTGCAGAAAGGATTAGGATACGCCGCGCTAAAGATCAACGAGTTGGTTTCTCAGCAAACAAAGGGAATGGCAATTCAAGTGGTTGAAGATTGGATGAAAAACCATGTACTGTCTATGAAAGGGAATTTTTCATTTTTCATCACAAGTTCGCCTCGGCACGATGTGTATGGGAATGATTTTGGATGGGGAAACCAATTGCTGTGAGGAGTGGGACGGCGCCGAATTTTGAAGGGAATATGACGACTTTCCCATTGGCCGTAGCTGGTGGGATTGAAGTACATGCTTGTTTGACGCCGGAGACGTTGCAGGCAATGGATGATGATGCCAAGTTCTTGGAAGCTTTCGAGTCTCAAGTTGAATAATTCATCACAATTGAGAATAATTTATACTTTCCTCCTATAGTAGTTTGGTCATTTACAATATATGTTGCATTCAGTGTTGGTCCTACAATTTGAACCGTCTGATACAGAAAAAAAAAAAAAAAAAATTAGTCCTTCGTGTGTGTGTATATATATATATATATTTTTTTGGTGAGGGGACGTTCTCAAATTTTCAATTAACTATAAAAAAGAGAATAATAAAATAAATATATAAAGAAATAAATTAATTGATAAAAAATGTAAGTTCCATATTAAAAAGGGCAAAAAAAATAAATTGTTGGCGTTGGTCAAATTTTCTCATTAAAACACATAAGACGAATTTGAAAGATTTTGAAAAAAATAAATATTAGAACAAACACTATTCACTTCCACCAATATATAGATGGCGCATCATTAGTGTAGGAAAGAATTGTTGTTGATTAAAATTAAGTTAGGTAGAGACATAAAATACTACTTCATCCTAATTTAAATTGGACATTTTTCTTAAATACGTGTCCTAATTTAAATTGGTTATATCCTAAAAGTGAAATAAAACAACTTTATTTATAAAATAATACCCCTTACAAACAACACTTATTTACATCACATGTTACTCTATTACACACACTACAAAAAATTGTTAAATACCGATGGATTTTACCAATGGACACAAATCCATCACAAATACCGTTGAATATCCGACGGATTAGACGAATTTAAAATACATATAAAATTACCGACGGATTTTTCAAATTTTAGTCTAGATTCCAAAAAAATCTGCAAAATTACCGACGAATTTAATTTCATCGGCAATTCCATTTGTAATTAACATGGTGTAAAATGTCAAAATTAATTGCTCTGTGTTGGGGCCAATAATTTTAATAATATAACAATGTTTCATTTATCACACTGTTATTTATTTTTATTTCTCGCATTGTTATTATTTGGCCAAAAATCCATCGGTAGTATATAATTATTTGTCACATTGTTATTTATTTTTATTTCTGGGACATTGTTTTGATTGGCCAGTTTGGATATATACTTTGACATTCATTATATCGTAGCAAACATCTGGTCACGATATAAACCACAAAAACTATTTGCCTCTCATAAATTTATTGAATGAATAATTGAGACAGACTGCAATTTCATATTTTTCAAAATAGTATAAAAATAATCATCTAATTATAAAATATCTATAAAACTAATCATATGTATTTAAATTGGGTTAGAAATATAATTAAATAAGTAAATGTCCTGGTGGCAAGGCGCATGCGTCCGTGTTCAACTAGCCCGGCGGGTTCGATTCCTAGAGGCAACGTGAAGAGGGGCATGTCTTTGGGTTCTACTCCCCATTCTAACATATTTTTTTATTAAGAAACAATTAATTCCGTCATTAAGTTCATCGGTAAATACCGACGAAAACTTTTCTTCGGTAATTAACGACGACTTGCTTTTTCCATCGGTAAACTTTGTGCCGAACAAAATAAAAAGACGATAAAACGGTCGTCGGTAATCCGTCGGTGACTATATTTACCGACGGATTTTTGTCGGTATTTCTGTTGGTAAATAACAGTTTTTTTTGTAGTGACACACTAACTAAATTCATTTTATATTATTTAATACTAATAAACAACACTTTTATTAAAGTAGAATTGACATTTATATCCCTCCACCAAACACCCACTTTTACCCATTTAATACTAATATTTCTCACTTTTCTTAAAATCCACATTTACAGTAAATGGTCAAACAAAATTAAGACGGATGTAGTAGTAATTAAGCAAGAAAACTGTAAGAAAAAGAAGATTGCCGAATATTATAAGTTTTCTATCCTATTGTGTTGGACAGCCCAAGAGGCTTTAAGATGTTGTATGATACAATATATTAACATGCGGTACAACATTCTAATTTTTTTTCTAAAAGTTTGTTGGCAACAACAAAGTGTCGTACAAAAACCCTTGACACAGAAGTCAAGTTTTTTTTTTAAAAAAATTTATCTATCGCAAAAAAAAATTTATAAAAGAAATTGGAGTTCAAGGAGTACCCCAACCCTTACAATCAACTTTCTCATAAACAAAAAAAAAGAGCTAATTTTCAATTCTACTCCTACTCACTTTCAACAAGTTGTATATAGAAAAAATAATGAAGGAAACAGGGGATAGTCTTAGGGGGTGTTTAGTTCACGGGATTGGATTGATTAGGTGTGATAGGATTGAGTGGGATTGAGTAAGATTTGATTGATTTGTCTGGATTTGTTGAATCTAGATATGAGTTTGGATTGTAGGATTAGATTGAGGGATTAAATATGTTGGAAATTGAGGGATAGGAAATCATCAACCTCTATTCCAGAATTGCAGCGGAAAGAAGAGAACCAGGTTGAATTCTACGTACGGACTGGAATCTCGTTGTCAGGAATTCAATTACACGAATTGGTTCACATTTCACAATTTAAGAGCCCTTTGACTGTATTAAGTGATATGTTAGGAATAAATCGCCACATGAGTTTCTTCCTGCATCTTATGCATTATTTATGTGTTTTGAGTCAGAGATAAGAGAATAGAAAATCCCGTTATTTTTTCTTAGGAAGAAATCTCAAAATCTCATCCCTATATATCCTCTAGAAGTTATCAAACTTTTCCAATTGATATTATCCACTTTAATGTGTAGATATTTATTAATAAATAATTAATATTATTTATTAACTTTCATCTCCCACTCACACATGAAGTTCGAGTCTTACACTCATTTGTTTCATATCTTTACACCATCACATAATATCTTTTCATAAGGGCAAATAAATCGTGTGACCCTCGAGAATATGAGTTTTTCACGCTATATAACGTGTTAATGATATATAGCAACTCAACCAGTTTTATATGAAGAATTCAAAACTCGTTATACCCCAGAACTCTTTCAGTTAACACAAGTTGACATATCTCTTTCAATCCCTTGAAAGTTAAAACTATTAGAGAATATTCAACTTTTTATCAAATCTATGTATTCATAATCAAGTTCTCAACTCGATTGACCGGTCAATGAACAAAATAGAACTTGTTAATAAAGATGTCCTTCCTTACTTACAAAATATCTACAGACTCCCACTATAGCTGCTTTCCTAGACATGTACTGCATTGTTGTATTAATCATACCTATTGGTAGCATGCTAAAGTAGCAACACTAAAGTGAAGACTTAGAAATCTAGTAGAAAGTCTTAAGGGTACTTCTAAGAGGCTTATCAAAACCTCAAGGCTTCATCATAAAGTAAGAGGCTTTCTCAAAACCTCAAGGCTATGAAACACATGTCACGATGTTTTAACTTCCCGATGGAGGGTATATCTTTTATTTATTTGACATCGTGTAAATTAATCTTTATAGCTCCCTATTGGAATCCATTGATTTCCTTTGTAACAAAGTCAATCGATTCGTAAAATTCCCAATCTCTCATGTTTGATTTGAGTGAATCAACATAACTCAACTTGTCGACATACTTTTATATGAATCTTTCATATAATTCACATTAATGAAATATCTAGTAACATTAACAACTCCCACTTTGTAGTCCATTTAAACTTCTCAAACCCAATCTTAAGATGTCTCCCATTTACAGAATTGTTTAATTATTAACAAATCAATCGGAAATTTATTCAAGAATCATCTCAATTTGAGAGCTTTACAAATTTTCCAAATATTTAATGAAATTCTTAACCAAAATATTTATTTGATTTTGATTTCACAATTAATCTTTATATGTAATTTCACAAAATCGTTAACTCCCCTTTGAGTTTTGATTTCGATGAATCAACATAACTCCCCATTAATGAATGCCATATACATTAATGAATATTACAACTATTTTATGTTATACCAACTCCCATTATTGTTTAATTCTTATTTAAAGATCTCAATTGAAGGTATTTAATGAAGATTCTTAGAAAATTTTATTTGACTTAATGCATCTAAATTTTAATAATTCCGGACTTTATTTCATGTTATACCCACGATTTTTTTTTCTTATTAAGTATAACTAAATTTGAGATCTAAATCATAATTCCAGTTTGTGTCTGTATACTCTCTACATTTAGATTATCACCTTGAGATAATAATCTGCAGTACCCTTCAGATATCTCATAAATCCCACACACTATCTTTTAGTGTCTCTTTTCGGATTAACTGATATCTGCTAACCAAACCAAAAACATAACAAATGTCTATATGTGCGTACAACTTAGCATACATCAGACATCCAATTGAATTTGCTTATGATACATTTGACATTTCATCTTTCAGTCTTTTGACATTCATCATAATTCAGTAACTCGTCCTTTTATAACATGAGAATCAACATGCTTTTATACATTCATTTGAATAGTTTTATAAGTCTTACTACATGAGTCTGCTAAGACTATCCAAGTAACTTCTTTGAACGATCTTTATGAAGCTTTCACAAAAAGATTCTCATTGTATCTTTTTAGCTAACAATGTATCAACATATAATTATAGAACTACAGAACTATCTTTGGACCTTTAAACATAAATAGAGTGGTCTTTATCTAACAAAGTTAATACGAGACAATCATATTATGAAATATCAAGTACCACTGTTTTGAGAATTTGATTAAGTTTGTAATTCGACCTTTTCAATTTACAAACATTTTCCTCTTCTTTGAATTCTCCATTGAGAAAAACAGTAACGTCCATTTTTTATATGATTCTGAATCTATACTTGATACTATAGCCAAAAATTGAACGAATCAAGGTAAATCTCACAACAGATGTAGAAAGTTTAAATACCCCTTTCTGAGTATAATCTTTTTCTACTAAGTGAGCATTTTAAAGATGTGTCCCAATAAAGGATCTACAAGTTTCAAAAACTTGATTTGACTTTATATTATCTTCCATTGCTTTGTTTCATTACTCTCTTGTATAACAAGATATAACCTCTCGATCGTCTGTAGGTTCTTTCTCATTCACTAAAGACTGATCTAACTTCTGAAAAAATAAAGAAGGTGTGTCCCTCAATATCATGATGTCTCTCAGACACATGTTTCCTAGAGTATTTTTTTCAAGATTGGATCTTTGTGATATAAATAATTACTCTCATCAAGATCCATTTAATCTTAATGTGTAAACTTTTATCAAATATCACAACATTATGTAAATCACTCTCACTTGGATCTGATATAAAGTGATTATTTCAATCTGAAAACAATAAAGCATTTCGAATACTTCCCTTGCTAGGAAAAACTTTTCAGAAAAATTGATAAGTGATTTTATCTCATGTCATTCTCTGAACTCCTTGATCTCTGATCAATTTATATCACTTGGATTTAGCATAGTATCTTAAAAGATACATTTTTTAAAACCCTTTAGACCCTACTTTTCATACTGACTCGTAGAATCATGTATGTAAGTTGTTGGTCTACAGATATCAAGATTAACTAAAGATCATGTCTTCAACTGTCTAGAGTTCAGATGGAGTTGACTTAATCAACTATGAATAACTTTATTCAACATCCAGACAATAATAAATAACTCATCTTTTCAAAAAGATAGTTAAAATTAATTGTCCTATCATGGATCATGTTATATCCAACAACGTTCATTCCTTCTTTCAGTCACACCATTTAGCAATAGTGTGTAAGACACTTTGATGATTGTCAGATTATATTATTTTCATTACGCAGATCCTTGAACTACATGGATAAACATTCACGTCCTTTATTGGTTCTAAAACCTTTTAAGGAAATGTCTTTTTATTCTCAACTCCATTTAGAGAATGTTTGAAGCAATCCAATACCTCAAACTTGTGAAAAATTTTAGACATGTGGAATGTGAAAAGTTATCAACTTAAGTAATGAAAAAACAATAAATTCCATGATTTGCAATTTAACATTCATAAAATCACTTTTTTCAACATAAAATAATTGCAATGAAGAACAACAATCACAATTTTATCGAATGGTTTTCTAATCACTTATGAATAAGACAATGTTCACATTTTGATAACTCGACTTTTAAAGACGAACACCATAGTTCTTCTTTCACAAGCCAGTTATTCAAATCTTGCATAATGTGACTAAAGCTAGTATGCTAAATGTCATTATTTACACAAGCATAACTAGAGAAACAAGTATTTAGTAATCCATGAACTTATCATCATAATACTAAAATAATTGTTCTCCTACAATCCAAAACCATAAAAACATAGAATAATTGTCAAGTACCATAATGCCCATTGAAATATACTATCACAACCATCTCCAATATAAATTTCAAATCACATCCCAATCATAGAAGAAAAATATAGAGGTGAGATCCTTAATGATCTCCAGAGAAAACAAGACATCATATAGTATGAAACATTTGACTAGTGTCAATCTCAAGTTTGCAAGTCCCTGGACTTCAACTCGAACTTAGTTTCCACATACATTTATCTCGTCCCACTTGGAACATAATGATGTAAATAAAATGTTCATTCATCATTAGTCAATGGTCTGCGTTTCCTGAATCTATAATCCACAAGATAAAATTCAGTCAATAAATACACTACCATAGACAATTATGTTAAAACCAAATAATTGCAATGAATTTCTTTGTCCCTCTTGGACTCAAAATATTCATGAGAAAAATGACCAAACTTGCAGGTCATCTAATTTTCAGATTTGCATAACTCTTCTTCTTATTCTTCTTCCCATTAGTTATAATTTGAAGTTTAACTGCAGTATTTCTAATTTGATACTGCTTGTCATTTCTTTCCTTCCTTCCAGTATGTCTTATGTTTTGATTTAGAAGTGTGTTAAAAATTGGATTTAGAAACCAGAACACTTGATGAATACTTGACAACTCCAAGTATCACATCCTTCAGCTTAACAATAGGAATTGAATAAGTGAAAGTCTATACTTTCATCACGGGACGTGATAACCCTCAAGTGCTCCAATTGTAAGGAAATGGTCATACTAGATCTGAATTTAATGTTATTCAGAAAGTGAAGTGCTACCATACTTCTCTATAAGATATTACTAAATATCGTAAGTTGTAAAGTTTTTCACACACTCAAGGATCATATTATCTATAATTGAGCTCACCAGTCTATCATGAGCTAGGAATTTCATATATTCCAAGCAAAGGTAAGTTTTTTGATCCATTTTGATCTGAATTTCCATTCCTGGATCTTTCATAATATGATAGATAATATTCAATGCATCATGTTCTCCAAGAATATTTAATTAGTTATGACGTCTCGTGTCATAATTATAGGTAATTGGGTCTATTTTTTTTATTTAACTCGGCGTTGATAGCTTTTGAAGTTATTGTTTGGTTTGATTGAAGTGATTCATTGAGTTAATGTACATTTATATATCAATATGTTCAATGTTAAGCTAACAGACATCTGAAAAATTTAATAAAAATTTGACATCGAAAAATGACTTAAAGCCTAATATCATCAATCTTATTAAGTATCCTCATTAATCAGATTCAGTTCCAAAATATGAACAAAATCAGTTCTAGCTTTTAATCCAATAAACAACTAAAACTCCCACTTAACAATATGAAACTACATTCTTAATAACATTTATCATTATAAACGTAATAAAGCATAATCATGTTATGAGTTAATAAAATAAATCAAAGTAGTCAAGAAAATCCAATGGCTACTATAAGCCCAAAAAATCAACTACTAAGGTTATTCTTAATCTAATCTTATTTCAACATCACTATTAGGCAATATTCATGAATAGTTTGAATCATCTTAGACATCAATGTCTCTTGAAGTACTACATTTAGTACTGACATTATGGAAAAATTGGCGTAAGGATCTAGGTGATGATTCATATTCAAGCGTTACATTTACCTCTCAAGGTAATAATACCGGATCAATAAATCATTTTTAATACATAGACATGTCGTCCCAACAACTTGTCTACTTGCATATTTAACCCAATTCACCAATTATTTTCTCATAAAAATTATCACCATTACTACTAAATTCCAAAACTTGACATAATTTAATCCTAGAAAACTACGCTAAGTTTTCTTGGAAATGTCATAGCTAAAGTTTCAACTCTTACTAAGTTCAGCTATTAAGTCGGAATAATCTTATGTGATAATAAATAAGAGCGATTAAACTATGCATCTCCGTCAAGCAACTTAATGTTCCAAAATTGTGTGTTAGTATTTCATGTAATTCTTTAAAATTTGAATTAAAAAATCTTGAATTTGTTGAACATAAATTGTCCATTAATTCGAGTCATACCTATTAAAATTGAGCAACCATTTAAACATCAAATGCTTAAATACTTAACACGTGAATTCATAAGCATATCGTCACGCAATAAAATTTAATTTAAAGCATAAAAAGCTAATTCACAAATGAAATATATTTAATTGTGGTTCTCAAATTAATAGATTAAAAATACTTGAACATCCTAAGTTCAAATATTAAATTTTTTGCAAATTAAGAATCTACACTGAAAAATAAGAACGTAGCAACTTTTAGAACAAAAAACGGAGTTAAAACGAGCCCAAACAAACCAAAATAAGATTATAAAAAAAATGCAAATGCCGGAAAAACAGCCCCAGTCGCCGGAAAATCACTGTACGGACTCCAGGCGCCTGCACGCGCTTAAAGCGTGCACTCACGCGTCGGCACGCGCCGACACGCGCCGCCCATGTTTGGCGCGTGCGTCTCACTCGCCGCAATCGGTCCGGTTCGGTTCTCCCCCGGTTTGGTTGGGCGGTTGGACCGCGGTTCATACTCGGTTCTGCGTTTCTGACCGATTCTTGACCAGGTTTAAAATAAGTCTCAAGATTTTGCAATTTGGTCCTCCAAAAAAATCGAATTTTCAAAAAATTGCCCCAAAACTCTCTGAAACTATTCAATTTAATCCCAGAAACGAGAGAAACTTCAAAAATACATATCTCACTCGTTTCTCAATCAAAACTAATGAATTATATACCGTTGGAATCGCCTTCCAACTTAGAATAACCCAAAACGAATAACATAACACAATTTATTTTGTACTGTTCGAAATTCGCGGTCAATGTTCACAAAAAATTTTAAAATTTGATTTAAGTCACACAAACGGCTTGGCCAAAAATTTTGAAATTTTGTTGATATATTCTACATCATATCTTTACTGTACAGTAAAATTTTTAGCCCCTAATTCATCCGTTTCAATAAATCGGAAATTTTGAAAAATCACAAAAAATCATGCTTCGACCAAAAATAAATCAGAAAATATATTCCAAGCATAATTCATACGAGAGTCCTAAACGCATACGAGAATCCAACGCAATGGCTCTGATACCATTGTTGGAAATTGAGGGATAGGAAATCACCAACCTCTATTCCAGAATCTCATTGTTAGGAATTCAATTACACAAATTGGTTCACATTTAACAATTTAAGAGCCTTTTAACTGTATTAAGTGATATGTTAGGATCCGTCAAAAAAAGTGATATGTTAGGAAGAAATCGCCACATGAGTTTTGTATTACTTCTGTGTTTTGATTCAGAGATAAGAGAATGGAAAAAATCCCGTTATTTTTTCTTAGGAAGAAATCTCAAAATCTCATCCCTATATATCCTCTGGAAGTTATCACACTTCCCCAATTGATATTATCCACTTTCATGTGTGAATACTTATTAATAAATAATTAATATTATTTATTAACTTTTAAAATGTGATACCTATTGAAATGTTATAAACACTCTTAAATTGAATTGAAACAAAACACTTTATTCTTGTGAATCTATTCAAATAATAGAAGAATAATTTGTAATATAGATGTTGGGATATTTTAGTTTTGATGAATTATGCCAAAACATTATCAACTTGTGTTATTCAAGCTAATTTACAGATAACAAGTTGAGGGGGAACGACAGAACAAATTGAGGGGGAACTCACAAAATCAGACGCAGATGATCAAGATCGATTTGAGACCGACGAGATCGATGATTAGGATGAGTTAGAAACCGATGATGAGTTTGAACAAGAAGAAACATGCTGATTTTTGAAGAAGAAATGTTGATGCAGTGTTGATGCCCGATAGAGCCGATCTGCAAAGGTGATGCAATGTCGATGCAGCGGTGTCATGCAAAGGCTTATCCGCAGTTCTTGGCCGATGTGCCGGAACTTGAGATAGGCGAACCCGTGATCAGGACCGGATCCGAACAGACCGGATCGAGCGCACTTATCGAAGGCGCACGATCAGCGCACAAAGATCAATGACCAGCTCAAAGCGCACTGCATCGCCCGAACCTGCATCCCGGCATACCGCACAGGCGACAAAGAAGACGCTGGTAATTAAATTAGCGCGGCATCAAAGCGAGATCATTTGTGATTCCAAATCGCTGAACCAAATCTGGCTGAGCACTGTCATCGAAATAAATTAGATCCGTTAAACCCAAAAAAAGTTGTCCAATGAGAAGATGACAACACACATATTGATGTGACATAAAGTTGCAAACAACAAAGGTAAATAGACAAAGAAAAGCTGGAAGACTATTAGTATGGATTTGAATATTACTCTCCAACGGTAATATTCAAATCCACACTATAAATACATTGCACCTACCTTCAAAAGAAGAGAATGGAGAATCTGCAGTGAAGATTAAAGCCAAATATTCAAGCAACTCCATTCAAGAACACAGAGCATTAAATATCCAAATTTACCCAAGAGTGTTCTACCCTAGATCTAAGCACAAATGCCACATCCTAAGCTTAGAGAGATTTTCCCATCCTTAGCATCGAGGCTAAACAAATGTAAGGGAAAATCTCAACCTAGTTGGAAACCAAACAAACCTTACCCAAATCAGTTTGATAAGATAAGTTTGTAGGTGAGTGTGAACTCGGTAAACATCTAGCAATCCCGAAAGGGAGGGTAGGCAATCCCGTGAGGGAGATAAGTCCCGTTTGAGTGTGAACTCGGTAAACATCTATAGGCGATCCCGTGAGGGTGAGAAGTCCCGTTTTAGTATGAACTCGGTAAACATCTATAGGCGATCCCGTGAGGGTGATAAGTCCCGTTTGAGTGTGAACTCGGTAAACATTTGTTGGGTGTTTGACTAACACATTAAACTAAGTCCAGTTGGTTAAGTAGGTGCCCCTGATGATAGGGAAGAGTGGATGTAGGAGTTGGACTCCGAACCACTATAAAATCGTGTGTTCTTTACTGCTTTATGTTCTTACTTGCCATATGCATTCGATTAAGCAAAACACACATTTATCGGTCTTAAAAGCAAAAATCTGGAATCACTCTGCCCTCACCCCTGTTTTATATGCATTACACGATTTTTCCGCATTTCATAGGTTTTTCACCAGGACCAACAATTGGAATTGTTGGGATATTTTAGTTTTGATGAATTATGCCAAAACATTATCAACTTGTGTTATTCAAGCTAATTTACAGATAACAAGTTGAGGGGGAACGACGTAACAAATTGAGGGGGAACTCACAAAATCGACATGAGATGATCGAGATCGACGAGGTCATAGACGAGGCGATAGAGATCGACATTTAGTAGGATGAGTTCCGGTAACCGATGAAATGTAAGAAGTTGAAACATGCCGATTTTTGAAGAAGAAATGTTGATGCAAAGGTTGATGTAGTAGGCCGATGCAAAGGTTGATGCAATGTCGATGCAAAGGTCGATGCACGTACCGATGTAGTTTGTTATGCAAAGGCCGATGCGCTTTGGTCGATGCAAAGGCTAATGCAATGCCGATGTCGCACCAGATCAGCGTATCAGATTGCGCATTCGCACAAGCATCAGACGCGCACTGTATCAGATCGTGCACTGCATCGCAGATCATTTTCAGCCAGACTGCATTGCACTGCAAATGGCCGAACAAAGAATCGATCGAAATAAATCGATCCGTTAGACACTCAAAAAGTTGTCCAATGAGAAGATGACAACACACATATTGATGTGACATAAAGCTGCAAACAACAGTGCAATAGGACAAAGAAAAGCTGGAAGACTATTAGTATGGATTTGAATATTACTCTCCAACGGTAATATTCAAATCCACACTATAAATACATTGCACTATCTTCAAAAGAAGATAATGGAGAATCTGCAAAGTGGAGATTAAAGCCAAATATTCAAGGAACTCCATTCAAGAACACAGAGCATTAAATATCCAAATTTACCCAAGAGTGTTCTACCCTAGATCTAAGCACAAATGCCATATCCTAAGCTTAGAGAGATTTTCCCATCCTTAGCATCGAGGCTAAACAAATGTAAGGGAAAATCTCAACCTAGTTGGAAACCAAACAAACCTTATAAGTTTGTAGGTGAGTGTGAACTCGCTAAACATCTAGCAATCCCAAAAGAGAGGGTAGGCAATCCCGTGAGGGAGATAAGTCCCGTTTGAGTGTGAACTCGGTAAACATCTATAGGCGATCCCGTGAGGGTGATAAGTCCCGTTTGAGTGTGAACTCGGTAAATATCTGTTGGGTGTTGGACTAACACGTTAAACTAAGTCCAGTCGATTTAGTTGGTGCCCCTGATGATAGGGAAGAGTGGATGTAGGAGTTGGACTCTGAGCCACTATAAAATCGTGTGTTCTTTACTGCTTTATGTTCTTACTTTCCATATGCATTCGATTATAAGCAAAACACAACACACATGTTCTTAAAATCAAAAATCTGGAATCACTCTGCCCTCACCCCTGTTTTATATGCGTCTTGACATGTTTGCTTCCGCACGCGCAAATTGGGTTTTTCAAATCGAGACCAACAAGTGGTATCAGAGCGGGAGTTCAAAAGTTCACAAGTTTTTAATGTGACCATCTGAACTGATCTTTTAAAACAAAAACTCGATCTCTGTATAAATGCATATATTTTCATGTTTTGGCGTCATTATCAAAAAGGGGGAAATTATTGGGATATTTTAGTTTTGATGAATTATGCCAAAACATTATCAACTTGAACTTGTGTTATTCAAGCTAATTTACAGATAACAAGTTGAGGGAACTCAACTCGAGGGGAACCAAAAAAAACCTTACCCAAACTGACGAGGTCTTGACGAAGTCGACGTAGACCGTGATGAGTAGGATGAGTTCCAGTAAACCGATGAAAACAAGAACAACATGAGATTTTGAAAAAGAAAAATGCAGCAATGATGCAGTGCTGATGCAGTTTTATATGCATTGCACGCAGTTTTTGATGTAGCAATGCAGTTTGCTGATGCTGCAGACCAGATCAGGCAGACCAGATCAGACAAACCAGATCAGCAGACCAGATCAGGCAGACCAGATCAGCAGACCTGATCAGGCAAACCAGATCATTAGATCAGCAGATTCAACATTAGACCAGATCAGCATATTCAAATCGCAGACAAGATAAATACCATTGCATTATCTTCAATAAGAGAATGGAGACCCGCAAAGTGAAGATTAAAGCCACTGCATCGCGCACTGCATCTCCATTCAAGAACGTGCGCACTGCATCGCCAGACCGCAAGAGTGTTCTAGCGCACCGACAGCGCATCGCATCGATCACCAGATCAGCATCAAAATACCATGCCAAGACGGTAAACCGCAGACCAGATCGCAGATCCAGATCAAAGATCAGGCAAACAAATCAGACAGATACCGTGATCGAACCTAGACCACTGCACCAAACAAACCTTTACCGAAATGCACTTTAAATCGAAATGAAGAATCGACGAAATAGTGAAATCGATCCGTTAGACACACAAAAAGTCATCCAATGAGAAGATGACAACACACAAATTGATGTGACATAAAGCCGCAAAACAACAAAGCAATAGGACAAAGAAAAGTTTGAAGATTATTAGTATGGATTTGAATATTACTCTCAACCAAATATTCAAATCCACACTATAAATACATTGCACTATCTTCAAAAGAAAAGATGGAGAATCTGCAAAGTGAAGATTGAAGCCAAATATTCAAGCAACTCCATTCAAGAACACAGAGCATTAAATATTCAAATTTACCCAAGAGTGTTCTACCCTAGATCTAAGCACAAATGCCACATCCTAAGCTTAGAGAGATTTTCCCATCGTTAGCATCGAGGCTAAACAAATGTAAGGGAAAATCTCAACCTAGTTGAAACCAAACAAACCTTACCCAAATCAGGTTTGATATGATAAGTTTGTAGGTGCGTGAACTCCCAGAACATCTATAAAGCATCCCGTGAGGGTGATAAGTCCCGTTTGAGTGTGAACTCGGTAAATGCCACATCCTAAGCTTAGAGAGATTTTCCCATCGTTAGCATCGAGGCTAAACAAATGTAAGGGAAAATCTCAACCTAGTTGGAAACCAAACAAACCTTACCCAAATCAACATATGATAAGTTTGTAGAATTGGTGTGAACTCCAAACATCTATAAAGCGATCCCGTGAGGGTGATAAGTCCCGCTTTGAGTGTGAACTCAAGAAACATCTTTTAGGTGTTGGACTAACACGTTAAACTAAGTCCAGCTTGGTTAAGTAGGTGCCCCCGATGATGTGGGAAGAGTGGATGTAAGAGTTGGACTCAAACCACTATAAAATCGTGTGTTCTTTCTTTGCTTTATGTTCTTATTTGCCATATGCATTTGATTATAAGCAAAACACAACACTTGAGCTTAAAACGCATAAAAATCTGGAATCACTCTTGCCCTCACCCTTGTTTTATCGCATTACCGATTTTTTTTTTGCATTTCATACAACACATTTACGATTATATACAACACATATATAGATGTGACATAAAATCCACACTATAATACATTGCAAACAACAGTAATGTCTGATAGGACAAAATTAAAAGCTGGAAGACTATTAGTATGGATTTGAATATTACTCTCCAGCGGTAATATTCAAATCCACACTAAAAATACATTGCATTATCTTCATCCTAGAAGAGAATGGAGAATCTACAAAGTGAAGATTAAAGCCAAAATATTCAAAACAACTCCATTCAAGAACACGAGCATTAAATATCCAAATTTACCCAATCACATTCTACCCTAGATCTAAGCACAAATGCCATATCTAAGCTTAGAGAGATTTTCCCCATCCTTAGCATCGAGGCTAAACAAATGTAAGGGAAAATCTCAACCCTTCGAAACAAACAAACCTTACCCAAATCGGTTTGATAGGATAAGTTTGTAGGTGAAATTATGAACTCGGTAAACATCTAAATAGCAATCCCAAAAAGAAAAGATGGAGGGTAGGCAATCCCATTTATTGAAAGCAGGGAGATAAGTCCAAATTTACCCAAGAGTGTTCTAACTTTTTAGATTAAACATCTATAAAACGATCCGTGAGGGTGATAAGTCTCGTTTGAGTGTGAACTCGGGTAAACATAGTTGGGAATTTTTAGTGTTGGACTAACACGTTAAACTAAGTCCTTTACCCAGTAGGTGCTCATGATGATAGGAAGAATGGATGTAGGAGTTGGACTCGAACCACTATAAAAATGTGTTCTTTATTTGCTTTATGTTCTTACTTGCCATATGCATTTGATTATAAGCAAAACACAACACTTGAGCTTAAAACGCAAAAAACTGAATCACTCTTTTCATTTCGCTTTTATATGCATTACACGATTTTTCCGCATTTCATGGGGTTTTTCACCATGACCAACAATTGAAAACAATAAAAATAATAAAATCAAAAATAAAAAAGTTTTAATGTGACCCCTCAACTGATCTTTTAAAGATTAACTTAAATAACTCTGTAAAATGATAATATTTTTCATGTTTAATTCATCAAAACTAAAAATTGTTGACATATTTTAGTTTTGATGAATTATTTTTTTTTATCAATTGTTTGTCCAAGCTAATTTAGGAAAACCCAAGTTGAGGGGAGAAACATGTAATGCAAATTGAAAAAACTCAGTAAAAAGGAATGGTGATTCCGAGACAAAGGAAAACCATGTGTGTGTTTTTGCTTTATAATCAAATGCATATGGCAAGTAAGAACATAAAGCAAAGAAAGAACAATTTATTTTATAGCGTTCGAGTCCAACTCCTACATCCACTCTTCCCTATCATCATAAGCACCTACTTAACCAATCGGACTTAGTTTAACGTGTTAGTCCAACACCCAACAGATGTTTACCGAAGTTCACACTCAAACGGGATTCTATCACCCCAATGGATCGCTTATAGATGATTTAATGAGTTCACACTCAAACGGGACTTATCTCCCTCACGGATTGCTCTACCCTCCCTTTCGGATTGCTAGATGTTTACCGAAGTTCACACTCACCTACAAACTTATCCCGCCAAACCGATTTGGGTAAGGTTTGTTTGTTTGAATTCAGTTGAGATTTCTTACATTTGTTTAAATTTCGATGCTAAGGATGGGAAAATCTCTAAGCTTAGGATATGGCATTTGTGCTAGATCTGGTAGAACACTTTTGGGTAAATTTGATATTTAATGCCTGAAAGTTCTTAGAATGGAGTTGAATTTGAATATTCGCTTTAATCTTCAAATCCAACATTCTCCATTCTCTTTTTTCAAGATAAAAGATGGAGAATGTATTTAAAAGGTGGATTTTAATATTACCTCCATTCAAGAACATAATATTAAATATCATACTAATAGTGTTCTACCCAATCTTTTTTCACAAATGTCCTATTGATTTTACCATCCTGTTTGCGAAATTTATGTCACATCAATATGCAGGAAAATGTCATCTTCCTGGAAACGATGTTTTTTTGTGTTTAAGGATAAGTTTGTATTTCAAATGTGAACTCGACATTAAACATCTATAAAGCGATCCGTCCAGAAATAAGTCCGTTTGAATGATGAACTTGATAAACATCTACATTTGGGTGTTGGGACTAACACGTTAAACTAAGTCCGATTTGGTTAAGTAGGTGCCCACGTTGATAGGGAAGAGTGGATGTAGGGGATTGGACTCCGAACCCTTATAAAATCGTCGTGTGTTCTTTCTTTGAAATATGTTCTTATCTTGCCATATGAAATTGATTAAGATCAAAACACAACATTTGAGCTTCAAAAAATCAAAAAATGTTTCTTCTTGTTCAAATTTCTTATCAGCTTTTTATAACATCATCCTATTTTTCCGATTTCAATCGTTTTTCACCATGACCAACAATTGAAAAACAATAAAATAATCTAAAAAATTTGTGAAACCCCTCAATTTGTTCCCCTCAAACTTGTTATCCGTAGAATTAGCTTGAATAACACAAGTTGATAATATTTTGGCATAATTCATCAAAACTAAAATATCCCAACAAAATATATTTGATAATGACGCCAAAACATTTAAAATATATGCATTTATACAGAGATCCCATTTTTTTTTAAAATGATGTAATGATGGTCACATTAAAAACTTTTCGAACTTTTGAACTCCCCCGCTTTGATACCAATTGTTGGTATCAAATCATGTTCGCATTTTTTAGTGACCTTTTGAACAACCCGCCTGATACCAATTGTTGGTCCCGAATTTAGGAAAACCCATGTGCGCGAAAAGAAACATGTAATGCATATAAAACAGGGTGAAGGAATGGTGATTCCAGTTTTTTGCTTTTAAAACCATGTGTGTTTTTTTTATAATCAAATGCATATGGCAAGTAAGAACATAAAGCAAAGAAAGAACACACGATTTTATAGTGGTTCGGAGTCCAACTCCTACATCCACTCTTCCCTATCATCGTGGGCACCTACTTAACCAACTGGACTTAGTTTAACGTGTTAGTCCAATACCCAATGATGTTTACCGAAAGTTCACACTCAAACGGACTTATCACCCTCACTTACGGATCGCTTATAGATGTTTACCGAAGTTCACACTCAAACGGACTTATCTCCCTCACGGATTGCCTACCCTCCCTTTCGATTGCTAGATGTTTACCGAAGTTCACACTCACCTACAAACTTATCCTGTCAAACTGATTTGGGTAAGGTTTGTTTGGTTTCCAACTAGGTTGAGATTTCCCCTTACATTTGTTTAGCCTCGATGCTAAGGATGTGAAAATCTCTCTAAGCTTAGGATATGGCATTTGTGCTAGATCTAGGGTAGAACACTCTCTTGGGTAAATTGGATATTTAATGCCTCGTGGTTCTTGAATGGAGTTGCTTGAATATTTGGCTTTAATCTTCACTTTGCGATTCTCCATTCTTTTTTTGAAGATAGTGCAATGTATTTATAGTGTGGATTTGAATATTACCGTTGGAGAGTAATATTCAAATTCATACTAATAGTCTTCCAGCTTTTCTTTATCCTATTGCACTGTTGTTTGCAGCTTTATGTCACATCAATATGTGTGTTGTCATCTTCTCATTGGACAGCTTTTTGTGTGTCTAATCTGATCCGATTTCAAATTTTCTCGATTCTCGCTCAAAGATTTCCGTCCGCAAACTGGTCTCACCAAATGATCTCGCCTGATCCGTCTGGCCGATCTGGTTTGCTCGATCTGGTCTGGCTGATCGGGTCCGGCAAAGACAAAACCGGATTAGCACTGCATTAGAAAAATCGCATTAATCTTTGCATCGACAAATCATCGATCAAGATCGCGACGCGATTTCTTCTTCAAAAAATCAGCATGTTTCTTCTTGTTCAAATTTCATCACTTTTACTTCGAACTCATCCTATTTCATCCGATCTCAATCAGCCTCGTCTCGCTGACCTCGTCGATCTCGATCATCTACGCCGCCTTTTGTGAGTTCCCCTCAATTTGTTCTGGTTGCTCACCCTCAACTTGTTATCTCAGAAATTAGCTTGAATAACACAAGTTGATAATGTTTTGGCATAATTCATCAAAACTAAAATATCCAAACAATTTCCCCCTTTTTGATAATGACGCCAAAACATGAAAATATATGCATTTATACAGAGATCGGGTTTTTGTTTTAAATGATCAGTTCAGATGGTCACATTAAAAACTTTAGAACTTTTGAACTCCCGCTTTGATACCAATTGTTGGTATCAGTTCAGATGTTCGCATTGAAAAAATAGTGACCTTTTGAACAACCCGCTCTGATACCAATTGTTGGTCCCGAATTTAGGAAAACCCATGTCTTGAAGAAAAATGTAATGCATATAAAAAAAAAAGGAATGGTGATTCCAGTTTTTTGCTTTTAAAACCATGTGTGTGTTTTTTTGCTTATAATCAAATGCATATGGCAAGTAAGAACATAAAGCAAAGAAAAACACGATTTTATAGTGGTTCGAGTCCAACTCCTACATCCACTTCTTCCCTATCATCGTGGCACCTACTTAACCAACTGGACTTAGTTTAACGTGTTAGTCCAATACCCAATGATGTTTACCGAAGTTCACACTCAAACGGGACTTATCACCCTCACGGGATCGCTTATAGATGTTTACCGAGTTCACACTCAAACGGGACTTATCTCCCTCACGGGATTGCCTACCCTCCCTTTCGGGATTGCTATATGTTTACCAAGTTCACACTCACCTACAAACTTATTCTATCAAACTGATTTGGGTAAGGTTTGTTTGGTTTCCAACTAGGTTGAGATTTTCCCTTACATTTGTTTAGCCTCGATGCTAAGGATGGGAAAATCTCTCTAAGCTTAGGATATGACATTTGTGCTTAGATCTAGGGTAGAACACTCTTGGGTAAATTTGGATATTTAATGCTCTGTGTTCTTGAATGGAGTTGCTTGAATATTTGGCTTTAATCTTCACTTTGCAGATTCTGCATTTTCTTCTTTTGAAGATAGTGCAATGTATTTATAGTGTGGATTTGAATATTACCGTTGGAGAGTAATATTCAAATCCATACTAATAGTCTTCCAGCTTTTCTTTGTCCTATTGCACTGTTGTTTGCAACTTTATGTAACATCAATATGTGTGTTGTCATCTTCTCATTGGACAACTTTTTGTGTGTCTAACGGATCTGATTTCAAATTCGTCGATTCATTATTCAGCAGATTTCCGTCCGCAAATTGTCCCCCGAAAATGATCTGCCTGATCCGGGTCGGGCGATCCGTCTGGCCGATCTGGTCTCGATGATTCGGCTCGATCTCGTTCTGTCAAGACAAGAACCGATTAAGATCAGAAGAAATCGCATTAAGATCGACAAAGAAATCAGACTTTGATCAAGACAAAACCGGAATCAAGATCAGCATCGATTTCTTCTTCAAAAAATCAGCATGTTTCTTCTTGTTCAGCTCATCAGTTTACTCGGAACTCATCCTACTCATCTGATCTCAATCAGCCTCGTCTGCAGCCTCGTCTGATCTCGATCATCTACCGCCCCGATTTTGTGAGTTCCCTCAATTTGTTCTCGCTGCTCACCCTCAACTTGTTATCTGTAAATTAGCTTGAATAACACAAGTTGATAATGTTTTGGCATAATTCATCAAAACTAAAATATCCCAACAATTTCCCCCTTTTTGATAATGACGCCAAAACATGAAAATATATGCATTTATACAGAGATCGGGTTTTTGTTTTAAAAGATCAGTTCAGATGGTCACATTAAAAACTTTTGAACTCCCGCTTTGATACCAATTGTTGGTATCAGTTCAGATGTTCGCATTGAAAAAATAGTGACCTTTTGAACAACCCGCTCTGATACCAATTGTTGGTCCCGAATTTAGGAAAACCCATGTGCGCGAAAGAAACATGTAATGCATATAAAAACAGGGGTGAAGGAATGGTGATTCCAGTTTTTTGCTTTTAAAACCATGTGTGTGTTTTGCTTATAATCAAATGCATATGGCAAGTAAGAACATAAAGCAGTAAAGAACACACGATTTTATAGTGGTTCGGAGTCCAACTCCTACATCCACTCTTCCCTATCATCAGGGGCACCTACTTAACCAACTGGACTTAGTTTAACGTGTTAGTCCAATACCCAACAGATGTTTACCGAGTTCACACTCAAACGGGACTTATCACCCTCACGGGATCGCCTATAGATGTTTACCGAGTTCACACTCAAACGGGACTTATCTCCCTCACGGGATTGCCTACCCTCCCTTTCGGGATTGCTAGATGTTTACCGAGTTCACACTCACCTACAAACTTATCCTGTCAAACTGATTTGGGTAAGGTTTGTTTGGTTTCCAACTAGGTTGAGATTTTCCCTTACATTTGTTTAGCCTCGATGCTAAGGATGGGAAAATCTCTCTAAGCTTAGGATATGACATTTGTGCTTAGATCTAGGGTAGAACACTCTTGGGTAAATTTGGATATTTAATGCTCTGTGTTCTTGAATGGAGTTGCTTGAATATTTGGCTTTAATCTTCACTTTGCAGATTCTCCATTCTCTTCTTTTGAAGATAGTGCAATGTATTTATAGTGTGGATTTGAATATTACCGTTGGAGAGTAATATTCAAATCAATACTAATAGTCTTCCAGCTTTTCTTTGTCCTATTGCACTGTTGTTTGCAGCTTTATGTCACATCAATATGTGTGTTTTCATCTTCTCATTGAACAAATTTTTTGTGTCTAATCTGATCCGATTTCAAAAGGCCTCGACATCAAGTTAGCAGATTTCCGTCCGCAAACTGGGTCCGCAGATTGGGTCCGCAAATGATCCGGGCTTGATCCGGGTCCGGCTCGATCCGGTCGCGATCTGATCGCTTTGATCCGGTTTGCAGATCGAAGAAATCGCATTAGCACTTGCGACGAAGAAACTGCATTAACATCGATCAAGAAATCAGACAAGAAGATCGACATTTCTTCTTCAAAAATCAGCATGTTTCTTCTTGTTCAAATTTCATCAGGTTTATTTTGAACTCATCCTACTATCCGATCTCGATCACCTCGTCTCGCAATTTCGCCCGATCTCGATCATCTACGCCTGATTTTGTGAGTTCCCCCTCAATTTGTTCTGTCGTTCCCCCTCAACTTGTTATCTGTAAATTAGCTTGAATAACACAAGTTGATAATGTTTTGGCATAATTCATCAAAACTAAAATATCCCAACAATAGCATTTAGGATATGTTCTATCCCACCTTTTACATGGGATTGACATATCCTTCCATGGAGGGATTTGATATATTTTCTACCCGGACTTGAAGTATATCATGGGTCTCATCCCGCAAACTAAACGGTAGATTATTTGAATTAAAATTCAAATTTTGGTCTATCCCTATCAATCCCGCGAACCAAACGGGGCCTTAAGGTTTCGAAGACAGGATCTAACTTTTCCATCTAAATCTAAATCTAAAAAATAAAGAAACCAACTCTGCCGGCCAAATTCACAAGTGCATATATAATAAGAGATGTTCGAGTCCTTGTCGCAAGACCAGCTCTGATTGCATTATGGTTATAACAAAACAGTAGTGATATAATATTATATATATATATATATTAAACGATAATTAGATACAAACTATATAATCAATTATTGATTTTAAGACGTTATTGGTTTACCTAGCGGCGGCGGCGACTTGCGCAAGCGGTGACTCAGTCGATCCGGCTTGGCCGTGTTCTTCGTCTTCACTATTGATTCATTCAGTTCCGGGTTGATTTGTTGATTGTTGCCTTAATGTCTATTGGGTTTTTCTGGTTTTGGTTTAGAACTGATAAAAACTATGATTACCTAAACCCCGATAGTTAGAACGGTTCTATGAATTGTTTGGAATGATTCTGATGAACTGTGATGAATTGTTCGATGTTTGGTTGACCCAATTGAAAAATGGTTTTGGAAACCGGGCAATGATAAGGAAAGGACTATGCCGAAATTGGATTGTTGGACAGGCCCTTCCGTGCAATTTTGGAATTTGCACATGAGCCCTTGGTAAAAATAAATTAAATCTAAAATCTATTTTTAAAATTAATAGAATTTAATTTAAAATTGGATTAATTATTAATGTTTAATAACTTTACAATTAAAATTAAAATTAGATTTTAAAATTCATTTTAAGACGTTATTAAATCTCACTTGGTTAACTCGTTTATTAAATTCGATTTAATTTGTTAGCCCTTCTAGTCCGCATTATTATTGCTTGGGTAGGCAGCGTCCAAATATCTGTCGGACCGTATTAAATATTTGGGTAGACGGCGCCCAAAATATTTGTTAGTCCGCTTGTGTCATGTTTGGGTAGGCGGCGCCCAATAATTGCTCAAATATGACTTAGACATCATGATGGATCTCGATTAAGCAATTAATACCCCGCCTTTTTTAAACGTTCCTTACTAAAATATGGTTTTGTAATTAGTTTGATAAGATGTCTTCCATCAAAATTAAAAGTAAACCGGAGATTTCGTTCCAATGGGTATTTAAGGTAAAAGTTTTTTGCTCGGATCTACATCTAACGGGACTTTTATAGGGACACGTAGTGTTTCCGCTTGATGGTTGAAAGCCAACTTGACTTTGTTTCACCAGCCAAAGCAGGGAAACGAAAGTTAAGTGACATCCCATTGAGCTAGGCCTAATCAACTGGGAGTTGCAACTTTGTAATTGGTTTAGACTTACCAGTTTTATTATTACAATAATCAGCCAAAGCAGATGTTCTAGTAATAAGAACGTGGATCCTAGTCCATTAAAGTTTATATTGGATATAAATTCGTATTCTTTCGATTAGGTTGTTGAATATGTGAAAATAATGGAAACAAGATAAACTTAAAAGGTCATGTTTATTTTGATTGCTGAATATTGATCATAGGAATTATGTGTTTAATTCCCATTTTATTTTATTGAGAAGCGTTTTGGAAACGAACAAATTGGTTGGGCCAAACTTTCTCGACTGGCACCGAAACGTTCGTTTGGTGCTCAGGCAAGAAAAGATTGAGTACGTGTTAGACACGCCAATCACTGCTATCCCGGAGACTGGTACTGAAGAATATGAGGTCTTTGACGCCGAAGCTCAGAAGAAGCATCAAGAGGATGCTTCCCAGGCTGAGTGTGTTATGCTACTCGGGATGACTCCCGAATTGCAAAGGCGGCATGAGAAGATGCTTCCCTTTGAGATGATCAAGCATCTGAAGGATCTCTTTGGTTCTAAGTCTCGTTTCGAGGTCTATGAAGTGATGAGAGATCTCTTTAGTGCTGACTGTCCGAAGGAGGGAAGGTGTCTCCCCATGTGTTGAAGATGATAGGGCTAATTGGTCATTTGGGTATTGAGCTCAAGACCAATGTTGTTGTTTACGCTATTCTTCAGTCGCTTCCCGATTCATATTCGAGTTTCGTAGTAAACTTTAATATGAATAAGACTGAATTGACTATGCCCGAGCTGCATAACATGCTAAAGACTTTTGAGTCTTCCACTGCTAAGGAAAAGCCCGTGCTCATGGTGAGTGCCTCTACTTCTTTTGCTCCGAAAGGAAAGAAGAAGCGAAGGAGCAAGGCAAAGAAAGGCTCCAAGCCAAGCTTCCTCAAGCCCAAAGGTGGAATTCAAAAGAAGGAGAGGGTGGACAAGGATGTATGCCTCCACTGCAAGCAGAAGGGGCATTGGAAGAAGGACTGTAAGGTTCTAGCAGCTGAAAAAAAGACACAAGGTGTCTCAGCATCTAGAACAGGTATGTTTGTTATTGAGATAAACATGTCCACAAATGATACTAACTGCTGGGTATTAGATACCGGTTATGACTCACACATTTGTAAAAATGAGGGCCTCAAAGATAGCAGGGCAGTTAGGCTGGGTGAAGTCTCGCTACACGTTGGGAATGGAGCAAGAATTGCTACTGAACGTGTTGGCACTTATGTTTTAGATTTACCCTCTGGTTATAGACTTAAACTGAATAATTGTTATTTTGTTCCTTCTAATGCCCGCAACATTATTTCTATTCCGATTTTGAGTATTGAAGGTTTTTCCTTCCATTTTGCAAACAATAATTATTATTTTTCGCTTGATGGTTGTGTGTATGGAAATGCTCCTCTATCCAATGGTTTATATTTGTTGCATTGTGTATATAACATTCTTAATATACAATATAAAAGACTGAAACTTAGTAATCATGAAAACCCGACTTACTTGTGGCATTATAGACTTGGTCATGCAAACGAGAAAAGAATTGCAAGGTTAAGAAAGTTAGACCACTTAACCCCATTCGACTTTGAGTCATATGGAAGTTGTGAATCTTGTCTCAAGGGCCAAAATGACCAATGAAACCTTTTCTGGGAAAGGTGTTCGTGCCATAGAAGTTCTTGAGTTGATCCACAGTGATGTATGTGGACCATTGCCCACTCTAGCTAGGGGTCAATTCGGATACTTCATCACTGTTACTGATGATTTCTCGAGGTACGCGTATGTGTATCTTATGTGACACAAATCCGAAACCTTTGAGAAATTCAAGGAGTTTAAAGCTGAAGTAGAGAAGCAACTTTGTAAGAGTATCAAGATTCTTCGATCAGATAGAGGAGGTGAATACCTTAGCCATGAATTCACTGATTACTTGAAGTTACATGGAATCCTGTCCAAATGGACTCCTCCCGAACACCTCAGATGAACGGTGTGTCCGAAAGGAGAAACCGAACCTTGTTAGACATGGTAAGGTTCATGATGAGCTTTTCCTCTATTCCGACATTCTTATGGGGATACGCATTACAAACCTCAATTTACACTCTGAATAGGATTCCATCCAAATCAGTTGATCATTCTCCATATGAATTATGGTGTGGCAAGAAGCTAACTTTTTCACATATCAAAACATTGGGTTGCCTTGTTTATTGTGAAAATGATGCTCACATACAAGTTGAAATCCAAAGGTGAAAAGGGTTATTTTGTGGGATATTCTAAGGAAACTAAAGGATATTACTTTTATCTATCGGAGAAATGGTCAGTGATTGTTCTAGGCAAACCAGATTCCACAAGGAAGACTATGTCTTCAAGGAACAAGGCCGTAAGATGATAGAACTTGAAGAAATTCAAGAATCACAAACTAACAAGGAGACTGATGTCTTGTCAAAGCAACATGACAAAGAATCAGTGGGAGCATTTGGCAGCTCACATGGTGGAAGTTTATTACTAAGTGATCCTCTTTCAGCCAGTGGGAGGGTAATTAGAGTTGCATTGCCGGAGCAACGAACTCCAAGTAGGCTGAATGAGAACAACATAGTTCAAACTCCCGCACAAGAGGCATCTGGAAGTGCTTAAGGAGCATCCGAAGTGTCACTCTTGAGGCCTCCCCGGTCAACGATTAAATCGTTGTACCACAAAATTTTCACGATCAGAATATGCAGCCTGAACAACCACAACTCCGTAAGTTCACTAGAGTTCGTAATCCTATCACCAGATATTATGGTTTTCTCGTGGAGGAACATGATGACGTGGAGATCCCGGATAAAGACGAACCTAGAACTTACACTAAGACAATATTAGATGTTGACTCAAAGAAGTGGCACAAAGCCATGAAATCCAAAATGGACTCGATGTACACCAATCAAGTCTGGGACTTGGTTGAGTTTCCAAAAGGGGTCAAACCCATAGGTTGCAAATGGGTCTACAAGCGAAAGACCGATGCAAATGACAAGGTACAAACCTACAAGGTTAGGTTAGTGGCGAAAGGTTATAGGCAACGCGAAGGCATTGACTATGACGAGACTTTCTCACCAGTTGCTAAGATCAAGTCCATTCGAATTTTACTTGCGGTAGAAGCACACCTCGATTATGAGATTTGGTAGATGGATGTCAAAACAGCTTTCCTCAATGGCAACATTGATAAGGAAGTGTTTATGACCCAACCAGAAGGTTTTATATCAAAGACAAAATCCAATCTTGTGTGCAAGCTCAAACGGTCCATTTATGGATTGAAGCAAGCTTCTAGGAGTTGAAATATCCGATTTGATGAGGCTGTCAAATCATTTGACTTCGTCAGAAATTCGGAAGATCCGTGCGTCCACAGGAAATGCAATGGGAGGAATATTGTCTTCATAGTTGTGTATGTCGACGACATACTGATTATGGAAAACAATATCCCATCATGCAGTCTATGAAAGAATGGTTGTCAAAGACCTTGTTGGTCCCGAAAAACCCGATATAAAACTCGTAAAATCTCAATGGGAGGTGACTTTTAAATTTTTTGCGAATGTGTTATGCAGATTTGCTAAAGTATGTATGATAATTAATATGAAAGCAAATAAGAACACACATATTTTTATAGTGGTTCGGAGTCCAACTCCTACATCCACTCTTCCCTTCATGGGACACTTCCTTAACCAACAGATATTTAAGGAGCTCTCACTGAACGTGACTTATCTCCCTCATGGGATCGCCTATAGATGTTTAATGAGTTCTCACTCTCTCGGGACTTATCTCTCTCACGGGATTGCCTACCCTCCCTTACGGGATTGCTTCTTAACTACCTCACTTAACCACTAATTTTCTCTCTCAAGAAAGGGTTTGGGTTTGGTGTTATTTCCAACTAAGTGAGATTTTCCCTTACATTGTTTTAGCCTTTAAGCTAAAGTTGGGAAAATCTCTCTAAGCTTAGGATATTACATTTATGCTTAGAAATAATGAAGAACACTCTTGGGTAAATTTGGATATTAAATGCTCTGTGTTCTTTAATGGAGATGATTGAATATTTGACTTTAATCTTCACTTTCCAGCATCCTCCATTGTCTTCTTTTGAAGATAGTGCAATGTATTTAAGGTGTGGATTTAAGTATTACCGTTGGAGAGTAATATTCAAATCCATACTAATAAACTTCCTGCTTTTCTTTGTCCTTTTGCAATTTTCCTTGCAGCTTTAAGTCGCATTAATATGTGTGTTGTCATATTCTCATCTGAACAGCTTTTTATGTGTCTAACGGATCGGTTCAGCATAGCAGATCATTTTAGAACTGCAGATCAGTTCAGCACAACAGATCAGTTCAGCACTGCAGATCAATTCAGCACAGCAGATCAGTTCAGCACAGCAGATCAGTTCAGAACTGCAGATCAGTTCAGCACAGCAGATGAATTCAGCACAGCAGATCAGTTCAGCAGATCAGGTCAACAGATCAGGTCAGCTTGCATCAGCACTGCATCAACACTGCATTAGCACTGCATCAACTGCACTGCATCAGCACAAATCAGCACCGCTTCTTCTTGTTCAGCTTATCAGTTTACATGGAACTCATCAGTCTCGTTTTGTTCTGATCAGCCTCGCCTTCTCTTGATGAGTTCCCCCTCAACTTGTTACCTGTAAGAATACAATTAAGTCTAGAAACACAAGCTTTCTATACAACTTAGTGTTGGAATATATAGGCACGTAAACACGTTATACATGCGCATCGGAAATAAATAGTTCATCAACAACGAACAGTTAATTGCTTTAAACGAGTGCGATTAAACATAACAAGAAATCTTATAGTATTTCAATAGCAGATTTCTCAACTACGATATCCACGTAATCCCCGTAAACAGAATTGCACAGATCTACCAGTGTTGAATTTGAGATGGAATTTGCTAGGAAAACTCGTATCCTAGATTTTATGGAGAAACTAGGTTTTCTTGTTGTAGTAAATAATGAATCCCGGGACGTCATATATATAAGGAGAGATTAACTTATATCTTAAGCAAATCTTTATTAGGAAGATAATTCCTAATCTTGAAAACCATATCTCAAAGATATATTTTTCCCTATATATATTTTCCTACAATAATATTCCATAATATTATTTTGGGATTCTTATTTAATTAAATCTAATTTAATTAAATAATAATAATAATTAATTCCAAATTAATATATTATTAATTCTCCATAAATTAAATATTAAATCTAATTTATTACTTAATCAACCAACTATAATCTGTACACGGGAGTTACTTGTTGTGTGACCCATAGGCCCTCATATATCGAGCGATTAGTCAAACTAACGGTCTTAATTGAACCACAGACAATAAATCAGACAATCTCAATATATGAGGTACGTTGCGAGAAACGTGCAACTACCTGTAACTGTAACATGGGCTATTGTGATTTCCTCCTTCCATTCACGAATACTCGATTAGCCTTGAACATGATGAAGTGTCTATTCAAATAGTTTAATCGATTTATCTCGAATCACTAATTGATCATTTGTGTCACCTTTGGTCACAAAGTCCAAGGTGGCCTGCATTGGCCAATGACATTGATCTAATTATGACGAGAAGATGAGCATTCTCTCTAAATCCACTTTGAGGAATGAATCCTTATCTTGGTTCAACTACCATGCACATGCATTTCGTGATGAACTCAATCCAAGCCATATCTACCCATGGAAGGGTGTAAGCGTCGGTCATGGTCAAAGTTTATCACTATACACATATCGTGCGTATTGACCTCAAGTCAAAGGAGTATCGCATCGCTCCCACTAACCGAGACACCCGTAGATACATATAGTGGAACTACATCAAACGGTTTCTCGGATGAGTATACCAATACCCTCTAAGGTATTTGTGCATCCATCATGAGATACCTTGTATCTCGTAGTAAGTAAGATCTTATTACACTCTCTAAGAGTATGATGCAGATCGCACACCAATCTCCATTACAACATCGATATCCAATTCTCGATGATCCTTGATCGGGACTGTTTGAGAATCATGCTTAAGTCATCTGAGTTCACGTGCTCAATGACAAAAGTAATTCAAGGGAACACAGATAAGAAAAATGCAAACAATCAAACATAATATTCCAATAAGTGTAATAAGTCTAATGTCATACATTTAACTTTATACAGATAAGTGTAATGCCATACAATCAAACATAATATCCTTAGCTTGCGCAACCGCACCAGTGTTGTCACAATATAACTTTATTGGTTTGCCGGCACTCGGAACTACCCCTAGTTCATTTAAGAACTGTTTTATCTAGACATCTTCTTTAGCAGCTTCAGCCGCAACAATGAGTTGTTGAGTCCGCGGTAGTCTCTTGCTTGAAATTATTCCAACTAACCGCCCCACCATTGAGAGTAAACACATAGCCTGACTGAGATTTGTAATCATCATAGTCAGATTGAAAATTTGTGTCCGCATAGCCAGTAGCCACTAGCTCTGACTGTCCCCCGTAGACTAAGAAGTATTCTTTTGTACGTCTGAGATAATTAAGAATGTTCTTGACAATAATCCAATGAGGTTCACCCGGATTCTGTTGGTATCTACCAGTGATGCTGACAGCGAAGGCCACATCTGGTCTAGTGCAAGTCATGGCGTACATGATGGACCCAATTGTTGATGCATATGGTATGTCCTTCATGTGCTTGATATCATCGTCTGTGGAAGGACAATCCTTCTTAGACAGTTTTATCCCATGACATGCATGTAGAGAACCTCTCTTAGAGTTCTCCATCACAAATTGCTTCAACACCTTATCTACATAGGTGGACTGTGATAGCCCCAACATCCTCTTGGATCTATCCCTATGGATCTTGATCCCTAAGATGTAGCAGGCCTCACCAAGATCCTTCATCATGAAGGTCTTTGACAACCATTCTTTCACGGATTGTATGAGAGGAATACTGTTCCCCATAATCAGTATGTCATCAACATACACAACTATGAAGACAATATTCTTCCCATTGCACTTTCAATAGACGCACGGATCTTTCGAGTTTCTGATGAAGTCAAATGATTTGACAGCCTCATCAAATCGGATATTCCAACTCCTAGAAGCTTGCTTCAACCCATAGATGGATCGTCTGAGCTTGCACACAAGATTAGATTTTGGCTTTGAGATAAAACCTTCCGGTTGAGTCATGAACACTTCCTTATCAATGTTTCCATTGAGTAAAGTTGTTTTGACATCCATCTGTCAAATCTCGTAATCGAGGTGTGCTGCTACCGCAAGTAAAATTCGAATGGACTTAATCTTAGCAACTGGTGAGAAAGTCTCGTCGTAGTCAATGCCTTCGCGTTGGCTGTAACCTTTCGCCACCAACCTAGTCTTGTAGGTTTGTACCTTGCCATTTGCATCGGCCTTACGCTTGTAGACCCACTTGCAAGGAGAAGTGCACCTGTCTTTTGAAGACAAGACTTTAATTTTAAGAGATGTTCTTTATGTTCCTGTTTTTCAAAAAAACCTTATTTCAGTTTCAAAACTATTTGTTGATGGATATTCTGTTCGTTTTAATAAGCATGTTACTATTTTGGATAACGATATGATTATCTGTCGTGGAACTTTACGGAACAATCTCTATATTATTAATTGTACACATTACTCACAAAATACATTGTATTTCATGCAAAAGAAAGCGTTCGGCTGATGTGAACGAAACACTTTTTTGGCACCTAAGATTAGGTCATATTAACCCGAAAATGATTCAAAGGTTGGTTCAAGATGGTTCATTGGGGACTCTCCAGATTGAACCATTTCCAACTTGCGAATCATGCTTAGAGGGTAAAATGACCAAGAGGGCATTTGGAGCCAAGGGGCTTAGAGCTAAGGAAGTGTTAGAAATCGTTCACATCGACGTGTGTGGTCCAATTCAAATCAAAACTAGAGGTGTCTACGAGTATTTCGTTACGCTTATCGATGATTACTCACGCTACGGATACATTTTCCTAATGAAGCATAAATCTGAGACCTTTGATAAATTCTAAGAATTTAAAGCTCAAGCAGAGAATCATAAGGAAAAGACTATCAAGTGTCTACAATCTGATCGTGGAGGCGAATACCTCAGCGATGAATTCTTGAACTATCTATAGGAAGAGGGGATTGCATCCCAGTTGACTGCTCCCGGTACCCCTCAACAAAATTGGGTTGCAGAACGAAGGAATATGACACTTTTAGAAATGGTAAGATCAATGATGAGTTATGCAGATTTATCAAAATAATTATGGGGTTACGCTCTGGAAACAGCGGCTTACATTCTGAAATTAGTGCCTTCCAAATTAGTTCCTTAAACCCCGAGAGAATTGTGGACAGGGCGCAAGCCCAGTTTAGGACACATCAGGATCTGGGGGTGTTCGACATACGTGTTGGACAAGGATGCTGGTAAATTGGATGCACGTTCAGAATTAAGGTTTTTCATTGGGTACCCCGAAGGAACGAAAGGATGCATGTTCTATGGTCCCGAAGATCAAAATGTGGTAATCAGTACGCACTTTAGATTTTTGGTAGAAGACTATATGAACGATAAAAAGCCTAGAAGTAAGATTACCTTAGAAGAACTTAGGGGGCCGACTCCATTGCCAATTGTACAAAATGACATACCAATCGTCACACCTACACAATCGGAACATCGTCGTAGTGGGAGGGTTGTCAGACAACCCGATCGATTCTTAGGGATCGGAGAGTCTTCGAACTTGTTCTCAGGAGAAGAATCAGATCCATGGTCCTACAATGAGGCGATCCAAGACAAGGATGCAACATCTTGGCAAACAGCAATGGAAGCCGAAATGGGTTCAATGGATCACAATAAGGTGCGGGAGCTAGTCGAACCACTCAATGGGGTAAGACCCATTGGATGCAAGTGGGCATACAAGAGAAAGAGGGGACCGGACGGAAAGGTTGAAACCTTTAAAGCAAGACTTGTGGCAAGAGGGTACACTCAGAAAGAAGGGATCGATTATGAGGAAACCTTTTCGCCCGTAGCCATGCTCAAGTCCATCCGCATTCTCTTGTCGATTGCTGCGCACTTAGACTTTGAGATCTGGCAAATGGATGTCAAGACATCTTTCCTCAATGGAAGTCTTGACGAAGAAATCTATATGCAACAACCTGAAGGCTTCATTGAAAAAGGCCAAGAGCATCTGGTTTGCAAGCTTAAGAAGTCCATTTATGGGCTAAAGCAAGCATCCCGTGCTTGGAAGCAGTGTTTTGATCAAGTTATAAAATCCTACAGTTTTGATCATAACAACTTTGAAAGTTGTGTTTACAAAAAGCGTGACGGAACTGCCTTTATAATTTTGGTACTATACGTAGATGACATTCTGCTCATCGAAAATGATGTAAAGGTGTTATCAGACGTAAGGGCATGGCTGTCAAAACAGTTTGATATGAAGGATTTAGGGGAAGCCGGTCACATTCTGGGGATCAAGATCACTCGAGATCGTAAGAAAAGAATGATCGGGCTTTCACAGGCCTCATACATAGACACTCTTTTTGAAGCGATTCAGCATGCAAGATTCCAAGAAAGACTTTGTGCCCTACAGACATGTAATCCATCTATCCAAAGAGATGTGTCCCAAAACACAGAAAGAGATAGATGACATGAAGGGCATCCCTTATGCTTCGGCTGTGGGAAGCCTCATGTATGCAATGCTATGCACGAGACTGGATATCTGCTTCGCCGTAGGCATGGTAGCAAGATATCAAAGCAACCCTGGGAAAGGGCATTGGACTGCAGTAAAAAAACATTCTGAAGTATCTGAAGAGGACACGGGACCATAAATGTTGATTTACAAGTCAGACAATCTAATCCCCATCGATTACACGGACTCGAATTTCCAATCAGACATAGACTCCAGAAAGTCTACCTAGGTTAGTGTGTTTTGCATGGGGGAGGAGCCATGACATGGAGAAGCGTAAAGCAGAAATGCATCGTCGATTCTACCATGGAAGCCGAATACGTAGCTGCTTGTGAAGCAGCGAAGGAAGCGGTTTGACTCAAGAACTTCCTAGTGGACTTGGACGTTGTCTCGGATTTGCCCAGCACGATCACAGTCTATTGTGACAATGCCGGAGCAGTTGCAAATTCGAGGGAACCGAGGCCAACAAACACATTGAAAGAAAATACCATCTCATACGAGAAATCGTTAAGAGAGGAGACATTGAGGTGGCAAAGATTGCATCGGAAGACAACCTAGTAGATCCGTTCACAAAGGGTCTGCCTCAGAGTACATTCGAGAGACATGTGGAAGGAATGTGTGTCAAGAACATTGTCAATTTGCTTTGAGTATAAGTGGGAGAAATATTATTAGGTTCGTGTAGGTGACATTAGATGTCACATAGAACACGAGACATGCTGTAGTATACTTAAAAGCAGACTTTGAGTATAAGTGGTAGATTGTTAGGGTTATACTGAAATGCATGATTTTACTTTGTATAACCAAACTGGAATTTTTTATTAATTTACTGAAATAATTAATAAATCCCTGTTACATTAAATATGAATGAATGTTATATATATTTATTGCAAATTCGTTCAATAAGTCGTTGTGGTTAATTTGGTGATACCAGATCACAGAAGATCAAATTAACAACTCCTCGTAATTAAGTACAAATTCACAACCCAGATGGAAATGAATGAACCATCATGAAAGGTTGAAGTATAAGACTCAGATTGACTTGCTTGACCAAGAGATTATATTAGTGCATTTAGATGCACTGAATAAGGACCTACATAAGGATAAATTCTTAGGTACTGGATATACAAGAATTGGACCTCAGTGGTGTGTTATTTCTTAATCTCCGTCCCTAAATAGGATCATGTGAAATTAATAACTATTGCTTTGACTTATGATAGGAAGAGAGTCAATATGATTCGATACCTTATATCTTGGGCAATATTATTAATTACAAGACGATTGCTGACATTTAATATGGAGAATCGTGTGCAAGTACGTCTTGCTTGATTTGTCCCCTTGGTGGGCTCAGAATCTTTATCATACCAAATCTTGTAAGTGAAAATTTATTTTCGGTATGGATAATAATGTTGAGCTGTCTTTACTCCAAGGACTAAGATATTAATTAATTTAAAGCTTGAATAGTGGCTTAATTAATTAATGGACTAAAATAATCTTAAACACGGGAAATAATGACCGGGAGCCATATTATAGTAGAATCGTAATATGGGTTAAGATGGATAGTTCAATATTAATTTTATAGTGGAGTAAATTAATATCAATGGACTTGAATAATATTGGGCCCAATATTAAAGCTTCATTGTCCATTAAAGGTTCAATCATAATTCTCCTAAAGGCTCCTCAAATGGCCCAAATTAAAGTCCAATTAATAAAAAGGAGTAGAAAATGTTTTTGCCTAATATTTTTCGAAAAGTCCAATTAATAAAAAGGAGTACAAAATGTTTTTGCCTAATATTTCTCAAAATTTTTGAAAAATATAGGAAAAGGAAGAAAATATTTTCTTGATTTTCTTGAAAGATATTTTTTGGAAAGAGATAAGTATTCTTGGAATACATAATTATCCCATAAATTCAAGAAGACAAACCTTGATCCCTTTTGCCTTGTAATTTTCGAAAAAGTGGGGAAAGGGGGAAGAAAGATTTTTATGAAAAAATTTAATTAACGAGAAAAGAATATAAGAGATATATTCAAGATTTCTTGGAGACCAAGAAAAAAAATTTCTTCCTTATTTTTTCCTCCAAAAAATCGACCACCCTAGTCCTATTTATAGGGGATGAATTTTTCATTCACAAGTGCAATTTCATGTGTTGGAAATATTAGAAATCCACAAAGGTGGTGGCAAAATATTTTATTTTTCTCTCTTGTTAAAATCGTTCGTGTGAAATCCTCCCACCGGATTACGTTCGTGGACTTAGGATATATTTGAGAAGGCTCTTTGGGTTGATCCAACGTCTCAAGATTGTCTCTACAAGAGGTACGTAATCTCGTAACTCCTAGATTCCGCATGCTTAGGATTTACGTGGATTATGTGTACGCATAAATTGTTTATTTGCTTATTGATTATTATGTTGAACTGATTTAGGATTAATTCACGTTAGTAATTAATTGATTTATTTAAATATGTATTTGAAAATCAACTCGAATAGATCCGGGCACCCATAATTTCCCAACACATATCGGCCAGCAATACAAATATCCTGGCTTGGCTGCCCGCAGAAGTAGTCCAATTCATAGACGAACTGGGTCACCAAATTGAGCATTTGTTACTTGTTTGATCGTCTTTCATACTTTTTGTTCGTTTATTCATTGTTTGTTGGCCGAAAATACAAACCGGGCACAACAAATAGTTACAAACCGAGTTAACTACACTCAAAGGACGAAGAAGTTGAAAAATATAAGGTTAAAAGACTAAAATCAAAATAGTCTACAATTAATTGCTTAATATAATTTTGGTCCCTAAAGTTTATCTTTTTCTATTTTTGGTTCTCCTTATTCACTTTTTATAAAATTTAGTTCTAAAAGTGCAATTTAATCTCGCATTTAGTCCTACCGTTAGTTGATCATCTTTTGACCACTATTGACCGTTAGTTGATAATCTATTGACTAATTGTAATTATAAAAAATAATAATTTAATATTACATTATGCACCCCAAAATATATATGCTAGTCAATAGACGATCAACTAATGATTGGATCAAATGTGGAACTAACTAGTGAGGTTAATAGTAAGTGAAAGTGGAAGATCATAACTTGTAATAAAATGTAAACTTTAAGGACTAAAAATGTTATTATATCGAAATCAATATATAAAAAAATACAAATAATTTTTTTTTTGTTAATTTTTTTTGGGTTCATTTATGTATATTTTTTGCTCTCTTCGGCCCTTTTTCTAGTGGCGTTTTTTGGTTTGTTGATAATTTAGTTTACCTTTACATGCTTATACTATACAAGTATCGAAGACAAAATTGTTCTATTTTGATTTAGACATAACGTTAAATAATTTCTATAATAAAGTTATGTTGTTGTTTTAGATGGCCTATACTAGTATCAAAGGCAGGTGAATTTGTAGGGCATCTATAGTGGATATTTAATTTTTTCATGAAAGATCAATCACCGTAGTTGAGATTGCCGAGTTGGTCAAGGTTCTGGTCCTAAAGGGCGTGGGTTTAAATCCCACTCTCACCAATATAATTTTTTTTTCTCTAACCACTTAAGTTATTTTATTTCGTCATTTTTTAATATTTTTATTTATATATTTATAAAAATAAGATTTTAACTCAATTTCTTTAGCCCCCTAATTTCTCCATTTTCATTAACGATGCTCTAACCATTTGAGCTATTCTACTTCATCGTTTTTCTAATAATTTTATCTATACATTTATAAAAATAGGTATGTCACTCAATTTCTCTAGCTTCCTAATTTCTCCATTTTCAATAACGATTCACTCACATTTCTAACACCACTCTCTCTCTCTCTCCTCCCCCCCCCTCTCCTTCATCATTTTTCTAATAATGCTATCTATACATTTATAAAAATATGATTGTCACTCAATTTCTCTAGCTCCCTAGTTTCTCCATTTTCAATAACGTGCTTTAACCACTTGAGCTATTCCATTTCGTCGTTTTTCTAATAATTTTATCTATATATTTATAAAAATAGTATTGTCACTCAATTTCTTGAGCTCCCAAATTTCTCCATTTTCAATAACGATTCACTCCCATCTCTCTCTCTCTCTCTCTCCACATTCTCTTCTATGATTAATTAACTAAACCACTATTTAATTCGAATGTATTTTGATATTATTTTTACAGTGGACTTATTTAATTGTTTTGTATAAAATTAAATAAATAAATTCTTATTTTACAACACCGATATGATAAACTATTAATTAGAAAAAATCTCAATAAAATTTTGTAATCAACCTAATAATTTAGAATAATGCACCCTTTTTTTTAATTTAATTGATTTTTAATTGTTGTTCTCATGATACAATCTTATTTGACTAATGTAATAGACATTTTGCTATTTATTTTGTTTAAATAAATTGAAGAAAAATACTTTTTTTAATTAAGCTTCATTTTATTTAAATATTCAATTTACTTAATTTTAAAATTTTAGTTTGCATATAAAAAAATAATACAAATATTACATGGACATACAATCCATTATAATTCACTAACAGTACCCTACCTGATTCGTGGAATATATATTAGAAAATCTGTATAATATTGGAATTTGGACATAGTAGGCTTTATGGAAAACTAGTATTTCACCGGGCTGGTCTCATTTATTTATTGTACGTCAATTATAATCATGATTTTAAAATTTTAAATGTTCTATCTATAAAAAAAATTAATTTATTATAAATATTATATTTAAATTTAAAATTTAAAAAATAAAAAAGAATAATTATTTGATCCAGACGAAACTATTTATAAAAGAACATTAATTTATTATCAATATCAAGGCCTAGATATATAAGAGAATAAATGACTTATATAGAATCATATCATATAGTTTATAAGTAGATATGATGATAAAAATATATATATAATCATATCATATTTTTTATAAATAGATATGATAAAAATAAAATTATTTAATTTAATTAGATCAATAAAAATAAATATGGTTCGAAAATAAAAAAGAATATATACTCTGGTTGAATTGGCCTTTGCGTAGGCTAATGTGCTCTTTGCAATATACAAAACAAAACCATCAATTTAATTACATATTAATATAAAACTCAAATTATTTACCTCAAAACTCCATACATATACAAAATAAAATCATTAATTTAATTACACTATCGCAATAAACATTCATAATCAATTCAAAACTCAAATTACTTACCTCAATATTCACTACAATATACAAAACAAAATTATTAATTTAATTACATATAATTTAAATTACTTACCTCAATACTTCCTGCAATATATGAAAAATACAATCATTAATTTGATTACACAATTGCAATAAACTTTTATAATCAATTCAAAATTCAAATTACTTACCTCAATACTTCCTGCAATAAACAAAATAAAATCAGATTAACGAATTCATCAAATTAGAAAAATCCTATGAACATAAAAAAAGAACTCATTCATAATTAATTCAAAACTCAAATTACTTACCTCAATTCTCAAAATAATTCACACTAAAGCAGAATATAAACAAACAAAAAAAAAAAAAAAAAGAACAAAACAAACCTTCCCACTTACTCCATTAGTAAGATGAATATATATTAAGATATGAATCTCACCGGATGATATTTGTATCCACTTGAAGCAACGTGACCAAGATTTTAAAAAAAAAAACGATTTAATTTAATTAGATATATTAAAAATTCTTAATAATATTAAGAATATGAATCTTAGATGATATGTGTCCACTCAATGAAGTTTTTTGCACTTTTGGTCTTATGAACCACACCATGTTTTCAACGAGTCCCAACTTTTGCAGAACCCGTCCCACATAATTTTTAATTTTTAAATTTGGTCCCACGATTAATGAAATTGACAAACTTGGTCCAAAAAATAGGCGACACTTGACGGGAGCCCATTAAACCGCAAAACCCACACTATTAAACCCATAATTAACCTGTCTTAAATATTAATATGTCTTAACTAGAGTTTTTTACTCTTTTGGTCCCATGAACCACGCCATGTTTTCAATTGAGTCCCACCTTCGGCAAAACTAGTCCCACACAATTTTTAATTTTTAAATTTGGTCCCACAATTAACGAAACTGGCAAACTTGGTCCCAAAAATAGACGGCGCTTGACGGGAGCTCGTTAACCGCAAAACCCACATTGTTAAACCCATAATTAATCTGTCTTAAATATTCATCCGTCTTAACTAATTAATCTTGTACTTAAACAAAAAAAATGAGAAAAAACAAGAAAAAACCCTAAAATTGCCAGAAAATAGGTCGAGTTGAAGCATTGTCAGGCAAACTTGAAGATTTCCGTCACATTCCACTGCACGTTCAATGTTGCGTAGGAAGAATCTTGTTAAATATGGAGTTGTTGTTGGGATTATACTGGAAAGTATGCTTTTACTTTGTATAATCAAAATTTATTTAATTGAAATAAATTATTTATCAATTTTAGGATGCTTTAAATATTATTGAATGTTACATATATTTATTTTTGATAATTTGTTCAATAAGTCGTCGTTGTTACATTGTAGTTAATTTAGTGATACCGGATCACGAAAGATTAAATTAATTTTATCCTTTGTAACTAAAAAAGTGCGTTATTCACAACCCTTTTGGAAATGAACAACCCATCGTGAAAAGGTTGAAGTGTAAGGCTTTGGCTTGTCTTGACCAAGAGATTACACTAGTGCATGACCGATGCACCTTGAATAGGACCTACAGGAGGATAAATTCTTGAACCTTTAACAAGGGAGAATTAGACCTCAGTGGTTCGTTATTTCTTAACCTTCGTCCCTTAAATAGGATCACGTGGGATTGGTAACTATTTCTTTGACTTATCATGGGTAGTGAATCAATGAGATTCAATACTTTTTATCTTGGGCAATATTATTATTAGTCACATGTGATTCTTAAGATTTAATACGAAGAATCGTGTTAAAGCACGCTTGTTTGATTTGCCCCACTGGGAGGTTCATAAGCTTTATCATACCAAATCTTGCAAGTGGAATTAGTTTCCTCAATAATAATGTTGAACCGTTCCTTGACCAAGGATAAAAGATATTAATTAATGGAAAGCTATTTCAAAGGGCTTGAATTAATTAATGGGCTTCTCAGATAATCTTAAACATGGGAAATAATGACCGGAGCCATATTGATTTGTAATATGGGTTAAGATGGATAGTCAATATTAATTATGTAGTGGGATTAATTAATATTTATGGGCTTGAATTATATTGTGGCTCAATATTAGATATTCAAGGTCCATTAGAAGGTCCAATCTTAATTCTCCTAAAGGCCCCCACGAGTAGCCCAACATATAGTCCATTAACTGAAAAAGGTGATTAAAATAAAATAAATATTGTTGCTTATTTTTCCATGAATATTTCGAAATTTATAGATAAAGTTGGGAGAAAGATTTTCTTTGAATTTTGTTATGGAATGAAGATATGTATTCTTGGAATACAAGATTATCTCATTAAATTCAAGAAATCTCCCACTTGTGTATCTATAAGGTGTTTTTCGAAAAAATTAGAAAATAAAGGGCAAGAAAGATTTTCTTGATTTTCTTGAAAATATATTATGGAAGATATGTATTTCTTGAAATACAAGAATATCTCATAAATTCAAGAAGATCCAAATCTTGGAATCTTGCAAGACTTAATTTTCGAAAATTCCATAATTTGAGGAGGTGGGATTTTTGTGGATTATTTTAATTATGGGAAAAGGAATATAGGAGATATATTCAAGATTTCTTGGTGATCAAGAAAAGTCTTTTTCCACATTGATTTTTCATCAAAAATTTCGACCACCTCTCACCTATAAATAGGGGATGATTCTTTCATTCCCAAGTAAAATTCCATGTGCTGGAAAAATTAGTAAATCCACAAAGGTGGTGCAACATAATTTATTTTTTTCCTTTTGTTAAATCGTTCACAAGAATCCTTCCACCGGATAGTCGAACGAGGACTAAGGGAATACTTGAGAAGTCCTTGCGGTTAGTCTAATCAGCCATACCGTTGCCATCCCAAGAGGTACGTTCACGTAAACTCATAGAATTTCGCATGCGTAGGTTTTACGTGAATTTTTATATGCATGATATGTTGTTGGATTATTATTTGAATTAATATAGGATTAATTCATGCTAGTAATAATTAAAGAATTAAATTTGTATTTAAATATTCACCCCGAATAGATCTGTGCAACTTATTCCCCAACAGTTGTAGTTTATGGTAAGTATCTATCTCCAAGTTTTTGAATTTTATTCAATGTGTTTGTTTATTTTTTGTTTGGTGTCCGATTTTAGTGTTAAAAGTGTTGGGCTTTCGATTTCCAGTGTTTATTAGGGTTTAGGCTTTCGATTTTTAGTGTTTAATAGGTTTTAGGTGTTCTATTTTTTTATTTCAATTTTAGGGTTCGATTTTCAGTGTTTATCAGCGATTTTGAGTTCGATTTTGTTGGGTGTTGGGTTTTGGGGTTCGATTTCAGTAACTAATTTGAGTTCAATTTTTATTTCAACTCAAAAGCCCTTTCCATTAGGCTTTACACCCTCGAAGTGTATCATGGCGGAACTTGCGAGAAAGATGAAGACAAATTTGAGTACACTAGAGGCACTGTGAGTTTATTTGACTTTGTGGAACGTTTTAGGTGCACAATTGATTATATAGATAGACCGTGTGAACAATTAGGATATCTAGGTAAGAAGGTGCATTATGGGAGGTGGAAGGATAATGCAATCCATTTAGTTGAGGGTCAGAAGGATATATATAAAGTGTTTCAATGGCAATAAGAAGAAAGAAGTAACATTGTGGTTGAGTGCTGATAAATCAGAGAACACAACTATATTTTGGTATATTTTGCTACAATAGACAGAATAGGACATTAGATAGCATTAGAACATTACTAATAGGACATTACATTAGATAGCTTTAGGACATTACATTAGATAGAATATTAGTACTAAAACATTACAAAAGAGTACCAAAATAGGACTCACATTAAGACGCGAGAACTAACCCAACCATTGTAAGGTCCTAGATGCAAGAATTGTTGGGGAATGTTTTGCCCGGATCTATTCGAGGTGTAATTTAAATACAAATTTAAATAAATAATTTACTACTAGCGTGAATTAACTTATTAATTCAAATAGCAAATAACCAACAACATACATGCGTACAAATAAATTCACGTAAAGTCCTATACATGCGGAATCTAGGAGCTTACGCGAATCTCACCCTTGAAGAGACAACCGTTGAGATGATGGATCAACCCAAATGTCTTCTCAAGTATATCCCAATGATGGATCACGCTGTTGAAGGCGGTCCGTCATCCAGGATCGTTATTGAATGCCAAACGTACATGTATTAAAGAATAAAACCTAAACATGCGTCTAGAACAAGATTTAGATTCGTTACCCTTGATGATCGAGATGTTGATTCCACTATAGATCTTCTAGTCTATCTTCCAGCCTCGTACAAATGCCGAGTGGACAGCAATCTATCGAACGTGGAGAAGGCGCCTGCTGTTTCGTCTCTTCAAACCCTAACTTGCCCGACTGCTGTGTTTCTATTTTCGTGTGTTAGGGTTTGGAATGAAATCAAGGACCTTTTATATAGACTCCATAGGTTTCGTGGGCCAGACTAGGAATTCATTAGAAGGTATAGGGTTTGGGCTTCTCACGGACCCAAATACTTTTATGTTCAGCCCAGAACATTATTTTGGCCCGATAACATTAACTCATTCCACTAGAGAATTAATGTTGCACTCCCGTCCCCGAACCGAATCAGGACTTCTATTAGACTATATAATTTTCCGTGTTAAAGATATCGCACGTCCATTAATTATTAAAGCTCCTGACTGCTTTAATTAATTAATATCTATTATTCCTTGAGTAGTTCACTCAACCTTGTTGTCGTCTTTTATTAAATCCACCGCAGGTTTAATACGACAATCCTTTATGAGTTTCCTCAAGGGGACGTCATCATCCTGGATGTCCAGGACACGGTGCCCCAATGACAATAAATAGATATCATGCGAGCGATGTCACTACCCAAAATACGAAGTATGAGAGATCTACCAAGATTCTCACCTACAACAAATCAAAGTAGTGAACAAGCACCCCACATATTTAAATACCACACTTAGGGTTGAGAATTATAAAAGTCATCAAGACCTCTAGTTCTTCATAACAGTCAGAATAGAAGAACATGTCTTATATGTGACCCATTCAATATGACACAGCGCACTAGTATAAACTAATGGCCAAGACAAGCCACCAACAAGTTTATACTACAACTTAAACCAATAATTATGTTCAGAACTATCTCAGTTGTGAATACTGTTTATATCTTATAAGGAACTTGACGATGTGATCTTCTGTGTGACTACAAACCCACCACATTGTCTATAATACAAGATAAGCAGACACATAAGCAATTTATAAGAATGCAATAATGTGAAAAACCATTTATTTCAGATAATAAGGAAATTGAATATACATCCACAAAAACTCACAAAAAGTTTACTTTACAGTATACACCAACACCCAAGTCCTTGCTCGTTATCCGGTGGAAGATACTCAGAATAATTATAACCAAGGAAAAAGTATAAATATGTTGCACCACCTTTGTGGATTTCTAATTTTTCCAATACTTGAATTCTGTTGGGGATGAAAAATTCATCCCCTATTTATAATACCGGGGATGGGGGGATTTACCAAAAATAAGATATGGGAAGATCTTTAATTCTTGTGTAAGAAGTAATCTTGAATATATCTAATATATTTTCTTTCCCATAAATAATTTTCCTCAAAAATCGTCCTCCTTAACATTAGAAAATTTTTGAAAAAAAACAAGGAGGAAAAGTCAAAGTCAAATATTCTTGAATTTATTAAATAATCTTGTATTCCAAGAATACTTATCTTCCATAAAATCTTTCCAAGAAAATCTTTTCTTTCTTTTCTTCATATTTTTCAAAAATAATAGGATAAATTAGGCAACAAATTATTTCTTTTATTTTAATCACCTTTTCATTAACAGACTCTTGTTGGGCTACTTGAGGGGCCTTTAGGAGAATTAAGATTGGACCTCCCAATGGGCTCTGAATTCCAATATTGAACCACAATATTATTCAGCCCATTAATATTAATTTATTACACTATAAAATTAATATGGCACTATCCATCATAACCCATGTTACGATAATATGACCTTCAATTATTATTTCTCATGTTTAAGATGTTAGTGTTAGTGTCCTAGAGACAATCTATTGTAATGACATAATACTCGTTGATATTCAGTTTGATCTAATATTATAGTTCATTTAATATTAATGTATGGCAATACATTTGTTTGAATATTATGTTTGATTGTTTGAATTTATTCATACAAGTGTTCCCATGAGTCATTGTTGTCATTGAGGTTGTGAGAACTCAAATGACTTAAGCATGATTCTCAAATAGCCCCGATCAAGGATCATCAAGAATGGGATATTGATGATCTCGGAGATTGGTGTCGCGATCTGCATCATACTCTTAGAGAGTGTAGTAAGATCTCACTTACTACGAGATACTAGGTATCTCATGATGGATGCACAAATATCTTAGAGGGTATTGGTATATCTATTTGTTGGGAAATGAATTTAATAATGAAGATTTTGATTAGATCCCAAAACCCCTGAGTATGACATGTTCAGGATAATCTTGATAGTTGAGTCGATTCGCCAGAGTGATCGGGATGTTTTCTTGTGCACAATGTATAGTCACAGATATAGATCGGGATAAATTCAAGACTCAAGAAGTTTCAAGAAACTGAAGTTTCAAAGATGAAATCAAGTTTCAAGACTCAAGATGAAATCGAGAATCAAGACTCGAGTGAAACTGAGAATCCAAAGACTCAAGATAAGATCGAGAATCAAGACTCAAGATATCATTCAAGATATCTCCAAGACTCGAAGAAGGCAATCAAGACTCGTAAGACCAAGATATCAAGATCAAGACAAAGGTTATCAAGGCACAAGAATTATCAAGACTCAAAAGAATGTAATTGAATGCTCAAGATATCCTCGAATGTTCCGAGGCACCTAAGCCGAGGAATATAGCCGCTGAATCCAAATTGGCGTGGACCAATGAGAGGAAGACAACCAGCCTGAAAAAGCTGCAGAACTTACAAAGAATAATATGAATTTGAATGTGATTCTCTCCAACGGTAACATTCAAATTCACACTATAAATACAAGTTCTTCCTACATTATTACGTGTGGAAGTGCGAAGAAGATAGCAACGATGCTACAGAGCTAAGAGAATATATACCCAAGCTTTCCCACCCTAGAACACAAGTCTCAGAGATATACAAATATATTCAAAGAGTGTTCTAGAACCCAATCTAAGCAACCCAATGATGTATCCTAAGCTTAGAGAGATTTTCTCAACCTTAAAGATTGAGGCTAAACAAATGTAAGGGAAAATCACAACATAGTTGGAGACAACACCAAACCCAAACCCCATTCTCGTAAGAGATAACTAGTGGTGAAGTGAGTTAGTTGTTAGGCAATCCCGAGTGAGGGTGATAAGTCCCGATTGGAGTGTGAACTCGTTAAATATCTAGAGGCGAGCAGAGGGGTGATAAGTCCATTTGAGTTAGTTAACTACAGAGGTAGTCGAAGCTCGAGTTGTAAAGGTTAGTAAACTAAGAGGTAGTCGAAAAGCCTTAGGAAGTGTTTGAAGGAATTTCCCTGAATGGGAGAGGATGTAGGAGCTTGAGTCCGGAACCACTATACATTCTTTGTGTTGTTTCTTTCGCTTTTACGTTCTTATCTTGTCATATGCATTCGATCATAAGCAAAACACAACACATGAGCTCAAAAAGAAAAAAAGTATGGAATCACCATTCCTTCACCCCTGTTTTATATGCACCGCTTTTTTTGCTTCCTATTGTGAAAATGGGTTTTTCCACCGACCAACACTATTCGAGAAATCGTTTGATGTATTTCCACTATATGTGTCTCACGTGTGTCTCGGTTAGTGGGGAGCGATGCGATACTCCTTTTGACTTGATGTCAATATACGACGACATGTGTGGAGTGATGAACTTTGACCATGACCTTATTTGCACCCGCTTACGGGTAGATATGGGTTCGATTGGGTTCATCACGAAATTTAGTTGAGCCAAGAATAGATTCATTCCTCAATGTGGATTTAGAGAATGACTATCTTCTCCTCATAATGGATCTAAGTCATTGCCGATGCACGTTAACTTAGACTTTGTGGCTAAGTGTGACACACATGATCAATTAGTGATTAGAGATAAATTGATTAAGTTATTTGAATAGACACTTCATCATGTTCAAGACTTAATCGAGTATTCAATTTGGAAATCACAATAGTCCATATTTCAATTATGGTAGTTGCACATTTTAATTAAATGTATTTATATTGAGAATGACCGATTTATTGTCTAGGGTTCAATTAAGACCGTTAGTTTTATTGTATTCCTCCGATATATGAGGGCTTTTAATGGGTCACACAACAATTAATTCGATTGTTTACTAATTATAGTTGATTGATTAAATGTTAAATTAGATTTAATATTTAATTTATGGAGAAGAAATTAATAATAGATTAATTTGGAATTAATTATTATTAATATTTAATTAAATTGGATTTAATTAAATAAGACTTTCCAATAATAATATTTGGAATATTATTGTACGATTTAATATATATGGAAACAAATCGTAGAGATTTGTCATATATGGAATTTAAATCCGTAGAGATTTATATGTGAAAAATAAATCTAAGAGATTATTAAATAAAGATTAGGGGTTTTATTTCCTAATTAGATTATCTATATATATGAGCTCTTGGAAAATTCACAATACATGAATTTATATTTCTCCATAAAATCTCTAAGTTAGAATTTTTCTAGCAAATTCATCTCGGGGATTCAACATTTGACGGTCGGTGCAAGTTAATAAAACCATTTATTACGTGGATAAAGATAGTTGAGGAATCCATGTATGCAATTCTTTGTAAAATTTTGTTTACGTTTACTCGTATTTAATTATGCAATTAACTGTTTGTTGTTGGTGAACTTTAATTTCCGCTGCGCATGTATTACGTGTTTACGTGCCTCTAAATTCCAACAGTGGTATCAGGGTTTTATTCTATTGAACAATTGCATAAATTATCATTGGATGCTGATGCGTTTATTTTACACGCGCCTATTTAATTTTCTTTATATGGTGCACATTTAATAATTGAGAATGTAATTCTCAAGATTTCAAAACAGATTGAAATTGTTTTATTAACTTTGAAATCCGCCCACAATTGTTAATTGTTTACTTGGGGTGTGACCCCATTCTATTTTATTATTAAAATATTGTTGTGGCCATTAGTTTAATTAAAAAACGTCTGCTCCCTTTTATCATAATTGCTCATCTGCCTCATATGCATAGGTGTTTTCTGTGAAAAATCCTCCGCCGCCCCCATCCTTAAAACCGCGTCGCTTCGTCCTTACGCTCTATCCCACGACGTCGCTTGAGTCGGCGGCTTAACACCGCGATTCGCGACGGTCGCGTGATGCAGCATCGGCACAAGCAGCGGTGGATTAGATCCGCAGTGGAGCAACCCTGCCTCGTTTCGATCCACTGCATCCTCCCACCTCATCGCATTGTCTCAGGTCGATGTGTTGCAGGATCGATTTGAAACGTAGCGGCGGACTCCTGTCTTGATTCGAGCAGTTGAGACGCGCCACTGTTTCGCGTCGATTCGTGGCCGTCTTCGTCTCCCTGCTTGCGATCCGATGCGTCGCACAGCTTACGACACCGTTCTAAATGTGGCGGCGAGTCGCCCGCACGCGCCTAGCGGCGGCGGCGACTCGCCAGCCTTCGCCTGGTTCATCTTTCGCTTTGGATCATATTTCTGTTCAGATTCATGTTTCTGCGTTTTGGGCTTCTTTTCTCAATTTAGTTGGACTATCTTGAGTACTCGGCTAATATTAATTCCAAAATTTGACTGTTCTATGATTAATTAGATTGAATCCACGAACTGTGATGTTGAATTGTTGGTTTCGGAGTCCCGATTGGAAAGACGGTTTTGGGGATTGGGCTGTGATGAGGGAAGGACTGTAATTTGATTTCAAGCGGGTCCTTCCTGAAATTTTAGAAATTAGCACTTGAGCCCATAAATTTAATAATAAAACTTGGTTAAATTGTTTCTTTGATATTAACAAACTTAATTCTTGAAACAAGTTTATTGGTTAGACTAATATTAAAATTAATTAATTGAATTAATTATATTATTTTAATAATTTATTAAAATTGGTTAAATAAAATTAAAATTAGATTTTAAATTTTATTTAATAAATTAGATGATTATTAAAATTCCACTTAGTTTAACTAAACAATTGGTTAACGTATAATTTACGTCCGCATTATAACTGTCTGTGTAGGCGGCACCCAATAATTGTCGGACCGTATTATTGTTTGGGTAGACGACGACCATATGAATGTTAGTCCGTGTAAATCGTGTTTGGGTAGGCGGCACCCAATAATTGCTCAAACGTGATGTAGATTAACATGTTGGATCTCGATTAAGCAATTAATACCCCACATTTAAAATGCTCCTCACTAAAATATGATTTTCATTAAAATGAACGATGTCTTCCTTCAAAATTAAAAGTAAACCGGAGATTTCGTTCCAATGAGTATTTAAGGCCCAAGTCTTTTGCTCGAATCTACATCTAACGGGACTTTTATAGGGACACGAAGTGTCGCCGCTTGATGGTTGTAAATCAACTTGACTTTGTTTCACCAGCCCAAGCAGGGAAATTACAGTCAAGGGGCATCCGATTGAACTAGGTTCAATCAACTAGAAATTGCCGTTTTGCAATTGGTTTGGAGACCTACCAGTTATGCTATTGTAGTAATCAGCCGAAGCAGATATTATAATAGTAGGAATGTGGTTCCTAGTCCATTACAATTTATATTTGATATAAATTCGTACTCTTCCGATCAGGTCGTTGAGTATGTGAAAATAATGGAGACAAAATAAATACAAAAGAAAGGCCACGTTTATTTTGATTGCTGAATATTGATCATAGGAATTATATGTTTAATTCCTGTTTTATTTTATTTCTCTTGGTTATTTGAAATGTATAACTGTTATTGAGATGTGTTTTGGAAACAAACTAAATTGGTTAGGCCAAATTTCTGGACTGACACCGAAACATGTGTTTGGTGCTAAGGCAAGAAAAGATTGAGTATGTGTTGGACACGTATATCCAGGTTACCCTTAAAACTGGTACTCTGAGGCAGCCACGTTTGACGTAGCAACTCAGAAGAAGCATCAAGAGGATATTTCCCAGGCTCAGTATGTGATGTTGCTCGGCATGATCCCCAATATACATAGGCAACATGAGAAAATTGGTTACCCTTTGGCTCAGTATGTGATGTTGCTCAAACATCTGAAGGATCTCTTTGATTCTGAATCTCATTCTGAGATTTATGAAGTGATGAGAGATCTGTTCAGATGTCGATTAGCTAAAGGAGGGAAGATTTCACCTCATCTGCTTATGATGATAGGCCTAATTGATAAACTTGGTAATTCAAGCTTTGAGCTAAAAGACCGACATTTTCATTTATACTATCCTCCAGACGCTGGTGTGCTGTCGCCGGCACCCAAAAATAAATTAAATACCTTAACCGATCCACTAGAGTGTAGTAGGATAAGTAAGGGTCGATCCACAGGGAACGTGAAAATACTTAATATCTTAATTGTATGAATTTATAGGGACAAACACATGACACGGAAAGGGGGGTTTTGGATTAATGTCCCTCAGTAGTCAACAAGCTCTGGCTACCAGTTCTTATCCCTTAATTATACTCAATTGAAATAAGCTCGCCAACGATTTTTTCTAACTGAACAGTCTAGATACGATCTAAATTTAATCCAGCCAAAAACATTAAAATCTAGGATAAACGACAAACAAATTCCCGAATACGCAAGCTCGATTCGAAAGAATCCGATTTAAATCACCCTAGTAAACTACTAATTGCTACCAATTGCCATAAATCTGCAACAATTTCGGATTACAAATTTATGAACTAGCAGCATACAAGAATAATCTAACCTAGGTGGCCAATCCAAATTAATCATCCACGTATGTTGAAAGTTAAATTAGATGAAATAAATAATCTCAAGATAAATATTATAAACGTCTCAAATCAAATAACAGACATTAAAGTACGAGTTCAGAAATCCCTGGAATTGGAATACAAATACTAACTAAATTAAGATTCTCAAAACTGCAACCCTGTAACTCTCCAAAAACTGTCGTCTGCCTCCCTCAATTGAAATTGCTGTGCGTCTGATACTCCCCGAAGAATTATGCCTCCTCTCTATATATGCATGTGTGGGCCTTTTAATTATCCTCCAGGAAATCACGTTCCAATCCCCTAAGATATGTATGCCAAAGATTTGCATGAATTTTGTCATATCTTTCCATATTAATCTTTAATTGGAATCTCCTAAAATAATCCTCTAATGATACGCATGGAATTAATTTCCAACAGATATATCAACATCTCCTCAAATCTTTATCTTCACGCGTGGACTTCCTCTTGGTGGATTCTGGAACATGGGCTTGCACTGGGTCACTTTCGGTGTGTTTTGGAATTTTAATTTCAAATTTCACACCAATTCTGCAATCATCTAGAAAACACTTAAACCACAAGAAAATCCACCAAGTCATAATAATTAAAACAAAATACACTTAAGTAATAATTCATGCCATCTTAACACAAACGAGCTCAATAAATTGAACTCTTATCTATTAAAAATATGCATAATTTTCTACTTACCAAATACCCCCACACTTAAATCTTTACTTGTTCTCAAGTAAAAAAAAAAAACAACGGAGAAGCAAAGAAAGTCGCTCAAGTCCTTCCTACGCACATAACGTGACACCAAAGCAAAGTAGCAACTCATGAAATCCCGACTAAGATCAATGCAATTAGAAATTGTGAACTTTTAAAAGTTTTCACTCAAGTTTCCAAAATCATTTATGATAGATTCTCAATTCCATGACTCGTTAAGCCCCTTACCATACTTTGACTCTCCTACATTTCGCTTCATCTAAAATAGGCAACTCAAACAAATTCTACATCATAGTGTACCCCCTATCTCCTTTTTCTTTCTAAGGTCTGCAACACCACTCTACTTGTCGGGTTTTAGCTCTAATTATATCCGACTTTGAAACGTTCGAACCCCCAAAATTAGGCAGCTGTCTCAGCATCTTTTTTTTCCAAACGCAAAACCGCAACTTCACTCCATCGTTAAGTTTTAGATCGAATTCTTTTTTTTTTCTCTTTTTTTTCTTCTTTTGAGCCCCTAAAAATGGGCAGCTGTACCGGAGTTTTTTGTTTGTTACATAATTCTTCAACTAAACTCCTTTTCTTCTATTTCTTCTAACCACATCATTTTTTTTTTCAACCTTAAGGGGTACACCTCGAATGCATCATTTATCTAAGTTACCTAATTAGACTATTCTACTATAAGGAATCAAAGCACAATTTGGAAACTCAACTCATCAATTCACCAATTCACTAACATAAACTCAAACGAACCCTCTTGTGAAATCTTCATCTACTCACAAACTCCGCATTCATCAAACAAAGCAAATTTAACCAGAACTCCACAAAGTGTACCACAAAAACAATAATATCACACCCTAAGCAATACGCACACAATCACAAAAATTCAGATCATGCCACAAATTCCCCCACGCTTAGAATAACGCTTGACCTCAAGCAATATATAACAAATCAACAAGTAGGATAGGAAAAAATGTAAGAAATGAAAATAGTAAACCTGATCAGTAGCGAGGGTCAGTGGGGTGGTGAACACCCTGCCCTTGTGTGCGCTCTTCGACCTGTGATCTTAGAGAACCTGCAAAAGGAGGATAAAATAGAAAAGATGACCAAAGAGGGGCTGTAGAAATTTCACTGCTACTGTGACACTAGGGGCCCAGTGTCAAAATTGCAGAAAATTCGCAGCGACACACAAAATAATGGGGGATTAAGGAGGAGAGAAATTAACGACTAAGACACTAAAATACACAAAAAAAAAAAAAAAAGAAAAATAAGACCCCACAAATCATACACAAAAAGCACAAAAATTATTCCCACCGTTCATCGGCAACGACGCCAAAATTTGGTGTGCTGTCGCCGACACCCAAAAATAAATTAAATACCTTAATCGATCCACTAGAGTGTAGTAGGATAAGTAAGGGTCGATCCATAGGGAACGTGAAAATAATTAATATGTTAATTGTATGAATTTATAGGGACAAACACATGACCCAGAAAGGGGGATTTTGGATTGGAAATCTATAATTAAAACTTAAAGCAATAAATTATATAAAGAAATTCAATAATAAAAAGGTATTCCAATTCACAGTTCATTCATCCCTCGAATTTAATGTTGTTAATTGACAGCGACGTTTACTATTTTTATCTTTAGGATTAATGTCCCTCAGTAGTCAACAAGCTCTGACTACCGGTTCTTATCCCTTAATTATACTCAATTGAAATAAGCTCTCCAACGATTTTTTCTAACTGAACAGTCTAGATACGATCTAAATTTAATCCAGCCAAAAACATTAAACTCTAGGATAAAGGACAAACAAATTCCCGAATATGCAAGCTCGATTCGAAAGAATCCGATTTAAATCACCCTAGTAAACTACTAGTTGCTACCAATAGCCATAAATCTGCAACAATTACGGATTACAAATTTATGAACTAGCAGACATACAAGAATAATCTAACCTAGGTGGCCAATCCAAATTAAACATCCACGTATGTTGAAAGTTAAATTAGATGAAATAAATAATCCCAAGATAAATATTATAAACGTCTCAAATCAAATAACATGAATTAAAGTACGAGTTCAGAAATCCCTGGAATTGGAATACAAATTAACTAAATTAAGACTCTCAAAACTGCAACCTTGTAACTCTCCAAAAACTGCCGTCTGCCTCCCTCAATTGAAATTGTCGTGTGTCTGATACTCCCCGAAGAATTATGCCTCCTCTCTATATATGCATGTGTGGACCTTTTAATTATCCTCCAAGAAATCACGTTCCAATCCCCTAAGATATGTATGCCAAAGATTTGCATGAATCTTGTCATATCTTTCCATATTAATTTTTAGTTGGAATCTCCTAAAATAATCCTCTAATGATACGCATGGAATTAATTTCCAACAGATACATCCACATCTCCTCAAATCTTTATCTTCACGCGTGGACTTCCTCTTTGTGGATTCTGGAACATGGGCCTGCACTGGGTCACTCAGTGTGGGCCGCTGGAATTTTAATTTCAGTCCACACCAATTTGCAACAGTCATCTAGAAACACTTAAAACCACAAGAAACGATCAAGTGCGGAATAATTAAAATAAAATACACTTAATAATAATTCATGCCATCTTAACACAAACGAGCTCAATAAATTGAACTCTTATCTATTAAAAATATGCATAATTTACTACTTACCAGTCGCTCTCGGATTCATATTTCGGCTTCATTGTGAACTACAATATGAATAAGACGGATGCGACCATGCCTGAACTTCACAACGTGCTCAAGATTTTGAGTTCACTATCCCTAAGATGGTGTTCAAAAGATGGAGCGGGTAGATAAGGATGTGTCTTCTACTGTGAGTAGAAGAGGGCACCAGAAGAAGGATTGTAAGGTTCTGATTGCTGAAAAGAAGGCACTGGGTGCTTCTAGGACTAGAACATGTACATTTTGTTGTTAACATAAACATCTCCACTAATAGCGCTAACTGCTTGGTATTAGATACCGAATGTGGCTCTCACATTTGTATGAATGTGAAGGGGCTCAAATGTTTAGGGCAGAGAAGCGGGTGAAGTCGTCTTACACGTGGAAACGAAGCAAGAGTTGCTACTGAACGTGTGGGGACTTATGTGTTAGACTTACCATTAGGTTTTAGATTAGAACTTAATCACGAAGTTCATGTGCATGGTAGTTGAGCCAAGAATAGGATTCATTCCTCAATGTAAATTTAGAGAGAATACTCATCTTCTCATCATAATTGGATCTAAGTCATCTGTCGATGCACGTCAACTTAGACTTTGTGGCTAAGTGTGACATACATGATCAATTAGTGATTATAGATAAATTGATTAAGTTATTTGGAATAGACACTTCATCATGTTTAAGACTTAATCGAGTATTCGCGAATGAAAGGAGGAAATCGCAATAGCCCATGTTTCAGTTACAGGTAGTTGCACATTTCCCCGCAACGTACCTCATATATTGAGAATGTCTGATTTATTGTCTAGGGTTCAATTAAGACCGTTATTTTGACTAATCCCTCGATATTTGAGGGCCTATGGTTCACACAACAAGTAACGGTTGTTTACTAATTATAGTTGATTTATTAAATGTTAAATTAGATTTAATATTTAATTTATGGAGAAGAAATTAATAATAGATTAATTTGGAATTAATTATTATTAATATTTAATTAAATTGGATTTAATTAAATAAGAATTCCCAATAATAATATTTGGAATATTATTGTAGGATTTAATATATATGGAAACAAATCGTAGAGATTTGTCATATATGGAATTTAAATCCGTAGAGATTTATATGTGAGAAATAAATCTAAGAGATTTATTTAAATAAAGATTAGAGATTTTATTTGCTAATTAGATTAGCTTGAGACTTAAGGTAATCCTCTCCTATATATATGAGTTCTTGGAAAATTCATAATACGTGAATTCATATTTCTCCATAAAATCTCTAAGTTAGAATTTTCCTAGCAAATTCATCTTGTTGATTCAACGCTGGCAGATCTGTGCAAGTTAGTAAACGACTGTTACGTGGATACCATAGTTGAGGAATCCGTGTACGAATTGCTGTAAGAATTCTGTTTACGGTTACTCGTATTTAATTATGCAATTAACTGTTCGTTGTTGGTGAACTTTAATTTCCGCTGCGCATGTTTTACGTGTTTACGTGCCTCTAAATTCCAACATAAGATTATTTAGTCCATTAATTAATTAAGCCACTAAAACGCTTTATATTAATTAATATATTTTCCTTGGAGTAAAGACAGCTCAACATTATTATCCATACTAGGACTTCATCCACATGTATGATTTGGTATGATAAAACTTCTGAGCCCACTAAGGGGACAAATCAAACAAGACTTTCCTTGCACACGTTTCTCTGTATTTAATCTTAGCAATTGTCATGTAATTAATAATATTGTCCAAAATACAAATTATAAAACCGCTCTCTGATTCTAAATCCAACATAGATCAAAGCAATAAATATTAATTACACACAATCTTATTTAAGTGACATAGATTAAGAAATCAACAACCACTTAGGTCTAATTCTTCATCCCATAAGTTAACACGGAATAATTTGTTCTTTTTGTAGGCCCGCTTCAGCGCATCACAATGCACTAGTATAATCTCTAGGTCAAGTCAAGTCAATCTGAGCTTTACACATCAACCTCTATCAATGGAGTGTTCAATTCGATCTGGGTTGTGAAGATGTACTTATTTACAAGGAACAGTTAATGTGATCTTCCGTGATCGGGTATCACCACATTAACTACAATGCAATATGTACTAATATTGAACGATTTGCAATAAATAAATAACATTCATTCATATTTAAAGCAACATTTATAATAAGATTTATTCTCAGTAAATAAGTGATAAATTCAGTCTGTTATATAGAGTAAAAGCATACTTTCACGTATAACCCCAACAATCTCCCACTTATACTCAAAGTCTGCTTTTAAGTATACTACAACACGTCCAATGTCCTACACATGTTCCAAATATTTCTCCCACTTATACACAAAGCTGCTTGGCGATGTACTTGACAACCATTTCTTTCACATGTCTCTCGAATGTATTCTGAGAGGCAGACTCTTTGTGAAAATATTAATTAGCCACCGCTTCATCTCCTCTCTTAACGATTTCTCGTATAAGATGGTAATTTATTTCAATGTGTTTGTTAGCCTTGTAGGCTCTTGATTTCCTAGAATTTTTAACTGCCTCTAGCAGATATTGCTGGATAAATTCGGAACTACATCCAAGTCAACTAAGTAGTTCTTGAGCTAAACCGCTTCCTTCACTGCTTCACAAGTAGCTACTTACTTGGCTTCCATGGTTGAGTCAGTGATGCATTTATGCTTCACACTCCTCCATGTCATGGCTACACTTCCCAAACTAAACACAATACTCAGGTAGATCTTCAGAAATCTATGTCTGATTGGAAATTTGAGTCAGTGTATCCCATAAGGAATAGACCGTCTGTTTGATAAACCAACATTCTATCCCGAGTTCTCTTCAGATGCCTCAGAATGTTTTTATCTGTAGTTTAATGCTCTTTCCCTGCGTTACTCTGATATTTTGTTACCATGCAAACAGCAAAATAAATATATGGCCTCGTGCACAGCATTGCATACATAAGGCTTCCTACTGCCGTACGAAATGCCTTTCATATCATCTATCTCTTTTTGTGTCTTTGGGACACATTTCTTTCGATAGATGGATTCCATGCCTAAAAGGAAAAAAAAATTTCTTTGAATCATGCATGCTAAAATGCTTCAAAATAATGTCTATGTATGAAGCTTGCGATAAGCCTACTATCCTTTTCTCGCGATCTCGAGTAATCTTAATCCCAAGGATATAACCGGCTTTTCTTAAGTCCTTCATATCAAATTATTTTGACAGTCATACCCTTACGTCTGACAACACCTTTACATTGTCTCCAATGAGCAGAATGTCATCTACGTATAGTACTAAGAATACCAAGGCAATTCCGACACACTTTCTGACAACACCTTTTTACTCTTGAACTCATTTTGATCAAAATCGTAAGATTTTATAACCTGATCAAAACATTAGTTCCAAGCATGGGATGCTTGCTTAAGTCCGTAAATGGACTTCTTAAGTTAACGTACGAGATCTTCTTGGCCTTTTGCAATGAAGCCTTCAGGCAGTCGCGTATAGATTTCTTCTACAAGACTTCCATTTAGGAAAGCTGTCTTGACATTCATCTGCCAGATCTCAAAATCTAGATATGCAGCTATCGACAAGAGAATATCGATAGACTTAAGCATAGCTATAAACAAAAAGGTTTCCTCATAATCGATCCCTTCTTTCTGAGTGTACCCTTTCGCCACAAGTCTAGCCTTAAAGGTTTCAACCTTCCCGTCCGATCCTCTTTTTCTCTTGTAAACCCACTTGCATCCAATGGGTTTTACCCAATTAAGTGGTTCAACAAGCTCCCACACTTGATTACAATTCTTTGGTCCTTGGGACTATAGAACATTCCCCTTTTTCGTTCCCTTGGGATATCCTACAAATAACCTTATTTCTGAACGAGGATCCAATTTTTTAGCTTCCTTATCCAACACATATGCGGGACACCCCCAGATTCTCATGTGTTACAAACTGGGCTTTTGCCCGATCCACAACTCTGATGGAATTTTAGGAACCGATTTGGATGGCACCAAGTTTAGAATATAATCTGTTATTTCCAAGACATAACCCTAAACAACTTAGAAGGGTTTGAATAACTCATCATTGACCTGACTATTTCTGAAAGAGTTCTGTTTCTTCATTCTACAACCCTTGTCTTGTTGAGGGGTTCTGAGTGCAATCAACTGGGATACAATCCCTTAGTCTGACAAGTAATCCAAAAGTCCATTGCTGAGGTATTCGCCTCAACGATCAGATCGTAGAAACTTGATACTCTTTTCTCTATGCTTTACTGCTTAAATCCTTTTGAATTTATCAAAAGTTTCAGACTTATGCCACATTTGAAATATGTATCCATATCTTGAATAATCATCGATAAAACTAACGAAATACTCATAACCTCATCTAGCTTTGATTGACATTGGACCACATACGTCAGTATGAACGATCTCTAACACTTCACTGGCTCCATTCCCCTTGGCTCCAAATGCCCTCTTGGTCATTTTACCCTCTAAACAAGATTCTCAAGTTGGAAACAGTTCAACCTGTAGAGATTCCAATGATCCGTCTTTCACCAACCTTTGAATCCTTTTTAAGATTAATATGATCTAATCTAAGATGCCACAAAAGTGTTTCCTTTATGTCTGAAGAATGCTTTATTTTACTCAAAATAGTCGATGTGTTATATAATGCATTTTGTGTGTGGTGTGCACAATTAATAGTATAGAGATTGTTCAACAATGTCCCATAACAGATAAACTCATCATTTTGAGAAATGATAACATTCTTATTAAAAGAAACCGAGTATCCATCAAAAAACATTTTAGAAACTTAAAGTGAATTCTTTCTAAACTGGGAACATAAAGAACGTCTCTTAAAATTAAAATTCTATCACTAAAAGATAGGTGCACTTCTTGTTGGAATATAGAGGCACGTAAAACACGTAATCACATGCGCAATGGAAATTAAAGTTCACCAACAACAAATAATTAATTGCATATAGATTACATTAATCATAATGAGAAATCTTACAGTAACCCGAGAGCGGATTTCTCTACTACGGTATCCACGTAATCCCCAATTACAGACTTGCACAGATTTGCCAGCATTGAATCCCGAGGCAGATTTGCTAGAAAAATCCAAACTCTAGATCTTATGGAGAAAATATGAAGTAACGTATTTTGTGAATTCCCAAGAGCTTGTATATATAGGGAGGCCCAGCTTAAATCTTAGGCTAGCCCAATTAGGGAAATAAAAACCCTAATCTTGAATTAAATTAATTCTTTTTAATTTAATTCCCTAAATATAAATCTCTACAGATTTAAATGCCTTATATGAAAGTCTCTACGATTTATTTCCATATACATTAAATCCTACAATTATATTCCAAATATAATTTGTTGGGAAATTTATAGTTTTGATGAAAGTTCCAAAAACACATGTAATAGGACCAGTCAGACCTGTTAGCTGACTGATGTTTATATTACCTGCTATAGGAGACCAGTTGATAATGATTGTATTGAACAACTGATGAAATAGATAGGTCACATATTGAGGGGGAAACTCAATATGTATAGGTCAGATCTAAAGACTCAAAGGATGTTTAATATCCGATGAGCCGAATGCAAGACAAGAATAGAAGATCGATCGCTCGATCCGTCGATATCTCTCGTTAAAGTCATAAAGATCAAACTCAATACTCAAGATCGGACCAAGACCTACATCACGAGTCCGCTAGTTGAAGCTAAAGTCAACCCAAGACTTGAAGACTTATCGTAGATCGATCGCCAGATCGATCAGTCACCACCAGTGAAATTGATGTTTCACCTAATCATACGCCGATGATCCGAACAAGAAGAATGTCAAGCTTTAGTTGGAAGAACAACACCGGAAAGTGAGTCTGCTATCCAATAAGAACAAAGACACGATGATCGGAGCCTCAAGAATCATGGATTTGATGCTACCTCCAGAATTTGCCTACAAAATATAAATTCACGCTTTTGGCCATGCTTTTTTCTCAAGCTCGCCACATCAAGCTCGCAAAGTTCACCAAATATAGCCCGAAATTCAAATTGCTCTCCAACAACTCTTTTGATTTCAAGGTCTATATATATGGGATTACACTTTAGAGTGAAAGAGACGGAAACGCCGAACAATCAAGAAGCTCTCGCTAATATCGATTTTTTTTTCTTTAACGAACAAGAAGATTAATTTTTTTTAAGTGTTCATCCCATAAGTTCTTAAGATAGAAATCTTTTCATCTAGTCATTAGGGTCGCTATAATTCAAAGAAAAGATTTCATAGTTGGAACCAAAAACAATCTTACCCAAACCCCCAAGTTACGTTAAGTTGTTTAGCAAGATTTCGCATCAGGGTTTCTAGTTCTCGATCTCTCGATCGGTTGAGTGTGAACTCCTTAAACATCTAGTTGGTGTCTTGTGTTGAACTAACACACACATAAAACTAAGTTCATTGGTTAAGTTGGTGCCCTTTGTGATAGGGAAGAGCGGACGTAGGATCGGTTTTGTCCGAACCACTATAAATCTTGTGTGCCTTTACCACTTTGATTAACCTGCTCTACACATTTGCACACAACCTTTAAAAGACATACATATTCTAAGTTGAGATCACTAGCACCAAGCTTCGATCCGATCAAGCTTCGACACTTCACCAACCGTTAAAACACTAACTTTAGAATCGATTTATAAAAACCGGTTTTTCACGGTAAAACTTAAGCTTCCTCGACACATCGCTTAAACCGATATTACGAACTAATCTCAGCGATTAGTAAGTTGATTATCGACCTGCATCGATTCACTCAAGACTCGACAAAGCTAATCGCCCTCACACCGATCTGCGACAAAAGTTTTCGTAAGTCTATTCACCCCTCCCTCTAGACTTAGCCCTCACCAAACCCGGCCCTGACCTACAAGTGGTATCGAAAGCGCTTGGTCCTATAGACCACTAACTTTGTGTATCATCGATTCTTGAGGAAGAATCTTTGTGGTTGATTCAATCGATCTTGAAAAACCTTCTTAAAACTCATTTCATTTTCCAAAAACACTCAAAGATGGATAACACCTCAAGTATGTATCATGATCTGCCGAAGTTCTCAATCGATGAGTATCAGATTGGGCCATATATATGTCCAACCATCTAGGCTCGATTAGTGGCGTAATGATGGAAGTCATCGAAAGAGGACCCATCATTATATATTACGACAACCCCGCAGCTTGGAGGAGATCTAGACTTTGCCCCCGAAGTCTTTGTATGCGAAAAAAGCCCAAATTTTGATGGATGCAAGAGGAAAGGAAATCGATACTCTAGATACTATCGCAAGGCATATTATCATGAAAACAATGGATAAGGTCACCAAGGAAAAGATTAAGTATCTCAAATCATGAAAAGCAATGTGATACTCGCCAAATATGCGAGGAAATGACCGGATAAAAGACAAATGAGTTCGCAGTCGAACCGGTAAAGTTCGAAAAATTGAAGATGTTGCCCAACCAAAACCATCAACGAACTCGATGGAAGGATTACTATGTCAATAAACAAGCTTCGAGAACTTGGTAGAGATGTCCGATAAAGATATCAACTACAAAATATTAAGGTCTCTCACCAAGAAATGGGATATGAAGGTCACAGAATCAAGGATTGCCAAGACATTTCAAAAATGAAGCCAAGTAGCTTGTTCTTGAGCCTTAAAGCTCACAAGTTCGATTTGATTGAGAGAGGACAAGCATATGAAGATGAGGTGCCCGCTGAAGCCTCAACTTCCAAATCAGTTGCCTTTAAGGCAACCAAAGAAGAGATTGAAGACCAATGAGCCCATTGGAAACATCATAAGTCGCAGACAGACGCTCGCTTACTGTGAAACTAGAGAAATCAAATATTCAACCGAGTAAGTATCGAAGATTCTATAAAGATTATCAACATAAATGAGGACGAGATAGGAGATCGCACAACGATCTCCGTAAAGAACCGGATCGATGATCGGAGAGATCACATAGATGAAAGGAAAAGAGATAATCTAAATGATGAGAGAAGAGATAACCAATCGATTGTAAGAAGCTCGTAATACTATCGAAAAGGAAAATCACCGATAGATCATACAAACAGAGTGATTCACCCGGAAGAAAAGGTTCCGTGGATCAAGGAGCATGCTTCAATTGAGAAAGCCAGTCACTACAAAAACAGATTGCCTGCACTCCCGACGCCAAGAGAAAGGGAAGAAAAGAGGAACAAAAGAGAGCAACGGTGACAGGATCTAAAAGCCATGGTTGTTTACACGCCAGAATCGACGATTAGATTCCGCCTCCGAGGACTCTCGATACTCCTCTCAGAGAAGATTTATGTCCGATCAAAAAGTGTTGTTGACTTCTATGGAAATGAAGATCCGATATTCTCTTCGGATGATGATGAGATTCCATTTGGCCAAGGAGGACCAACTGAGGTAAACCTCCAAACCCGCTTTGTTCGCTTTACACCGCTATCATTAAGACGCCGGGGAGATTGACTGCAAACTTACTCGAAAGCAATTGCTTGAGGATCTCTCCAATGCAAAGAGACACTTATGCTATAGTGGAAGTTTTAAAATGATAAGTCGAGGACCGTAAATAATCACCATTAAAAGAAAATGATCTCAAAGAAAGCCTCAACTTAGATCACCGAAACCGCCGTATGGAAACCGAGGAATTTAAAATTCTCGAAGTTAAAGCTTCGATCGAGAAGCAGATCAAAGATCACCGGCACTAACAAACAAAGAAGTTCGATGACTTCAAAATCCTCGCAAGCAAAATTCGGCGAGCTTAAAAAGCATGAAAGTCTAAAATCATCCGAGGATAATCATGTAAGAAAATAGAGGTTTTTACAAAATCATCTAAAACCGCTTCAAGACATGAACGCCTATTTTCGAACAACGACAACAAGAAGGGACTTCGGGTATGAGAACCCTTCCACATCCTCAAAAGCCCCTACCGATTCATCTCAAAAAGGTGTAATCGACGAGTTTTCAAAGATACACCAAAAGCCAAACATGTATCTAATAAGGGAAAAAGACCGCTTGAAAGGGGTAAGGCAGTGCCTAACCGAAGGGGAACATAAATGGACCCCAATTGGTAAAGCATCGATCGAGGAATCAACAAAGAACCCAGTTCTTCCGAAGAGACCTCAACTCGATCAACAGATCGAAATCGAAAAAATGAACCCGTAAAAAGGAAGTCCAATTGAGACCCAATCAAGGTCACCGCCTAATAAGCATGCTTCGTAAACCAGAAAACCACCTATGCCGAAAAAGATATGAATCTTTTGATGGTAGCAATCGTACCTACCCCTATAATCGAAAAATCTAGGGGTCACGCTTTTGAACCACACCGATAAAAAAGAAGACAAATGTAAAAGATAAATCCCAAATCTTCTAAGTCATCCAAGGTTCACACTAATAATCATACAAAAATGTAAAGCATACAAAGAGACGATGATTATGTTGACAGTATGGGAGACAAATCGCCTTCTCGATCTAACCGATCACAATAGAAGTGCTCGCTTTGTATGGATTCCCAAGACTAAACCTAACCCCTCAGGACCCAATCCTAAAGGGGTACCTAAAGCCCGATCCGATTGCAGGTTCGCGTGGGTCTTGCCAACAAAGGAGGTGTGCAAGCAACTATCCTGGTACATCGATAGTGGATGTTCAAGGCACATGACAGAAGCAAGCACCTCCTCGGCTCATACATAGAACAGAAGGCCCGCCTGTACTTTTCTTCGGTGATGATAACTTTGGTTATACCAAAGGATCGGAACCTTAGAGAATGATGATGTACAAGTAACTGGAGTCTCGTATGTCGAAGGTCTGAAGCACAACCACTTATCGGTTTCACAATTTTGTGACAACGGATTCAGTGTTGAGTTCTCGACTGATCAATGCACTACCAAGAATCGAGCCACTCAACAGATTTTGCTAATGGTTCAAGAAAGGGACGATCTACACAAATAGATTGGAAACAAATTACCAAGAAATGCATGCTCGATTGTTAAGAGCTCCAAAAGTAATAATTCATGGCTCTTTCAAAAGAATGAGCCATCCGAACTTTAAAACTCTTAATAAGATAACAAGGATGACTCGAGGGAAGGACTTCAATGAAGTATTCTCAAAGGATCGGATATGTCTTGATGTCGGAAGGAAAAATAAGCCAAAGCTTATTCAAAGGAATTCTCGACCAAAGATCCAAAGAGAAAGTATCGCAAAGCTTCATATGGATCTATTTGGACCAAAGCAACACTAACGGTCTCAACGGACGAATATACTCTCAATAATCATGGATGACTATTCCAAGTTTACTTCGGGTTATATTCTTACATAAGAAGAATGAGACGACAAACGAAGATACCCGAAATCTAAAAAGATTACAAAATGAGAAGGGTGTCATTGTAGTAAAAATCGATCGATAAAGGTACGTAATTTAAACTCTTTTATTATCGATTTTTGCTCTAAGTTTGGTATACAAAGATGAAACATCACCGCAAAGGACGCCACAACAAAATGGAGTAGCAGAATCGGAGGAATGTAACTCTCAAAGAAGTTTCGCCGCACGATGTTAGCCGAATATGCAATACCAAGCCGTTTTTTTTGTATAATCAACACTACATGCCACACTCGTAATGTATGTCTTCCGACTAAGGCTCACTACAAAACACCCTATGAACTGTATGGAAGGACGTAAAACCTCGTGGCTTCCTACTTCCATGTTTTTTAGTGTAAGTGTTTCATACACAACAATGGGAAGAGTCGCTGAAAAACCTTTGAGGCCAAGTCGATGAGGGTATATTCTTAGGATATTCCTCATCTAGCAAGGCTTTCGTGGTCTACAACAAACGAACCCTAGTTGTGGAAGAAACACCCCATGTAGTCTTTTGATGAAGCATCTTTCAATTAAGAGAAATCACCTCGAAACAAGAAGTACGATCAACCGTAACTCGATGTTCGAAAATGGATCATTTAATCGATCAAGGAAAAAGAATCGAAATCAGAATAATATACATTCCAGATCTAGTGATTCACCGGATCAATCGATCCTAAGGTACGAACAACCTGTTTAACCTCAGTTCGACATAAATGAGATAAGATCAACCGAACCATCCGGCCTTTTGGGAACATCAAGTTCCCAAACAACGTATATCGCCACATGATGAGTCCAACATCACCGAGACTTGTTCTTATCAAGTGGATCATAACTCGCACCACCCCAATCGCTAGTAATGAAATTTTATCGAAAAGCGGACGATGTTCTCCAAACCGACGAAATCGTAAGCAGAAAAGACTTCGGATAACCACCATCCAACCGATCTGATAATCGGAGACCCATCCGATAAAGTTAAAACTAGACATCGACAGGTGAAAGTACCATGTATTGCTGTTATCCGCCTATGAAGGAACCAACAACAATAGAGGAAGCTCTACAAAAGGCGCAAAAAGATTCTAAAAATGCAAGAAGAGTCGAAATAATTTTTGAAATCAAGTTTGGGAACTAGTGGACGCACTAAGTCATCAAGACGTTATTGGCACAAAAGTGGGTATTCAAGAACAAGAGAGATGAGAAAAACGTCATCACCGTAAATAAGGCAAGACTTGTTGCTAAAGGGGTATTCACAATCGGGCGAAATTGATTATGATGAGACCTTTTGCACCAATCCGCCGCTTAGAAGCCATTCGGGTCATTTATTAAATATGCTTCCCACAGAGGGTTCACTTGTGTATCGATGGACGAAAAAAGTGCTTTCTTAAACGGGTACTAGCAGAGGAAGTTTATGTCTAACAACCTCTGTGCTTTGAAAAGGGCAACCAGTGTATCAGATAAGAAAAAAATCTATGGCTAAAACAGTCTCTCGAGCTTGGTATGATACACTCTCTCGCTTCTTGATCGAAAAGTGGGTTCACTAAAGGAACAAAGGACGTAACCTTATTCGAATAGAAGATGGAAAAGATATTATGATGGTTCAGATTTACGTGATCGACATCATCTTCTGATCTCCCAACAAAAGTCTATGTGAAAGATTCAAAGAAATCGATGCAAGGGAAATTCGAGATGTCCATGATGGGTCGATGAATTACTTTTCGGGTCTTCAAGTAAAGCAAAGTATGAAAGGGATATTCATCTCGCCAAGCAAAGTACACTAGGAATTTATTGGCTAAGTTTGGAGTTCAAAATTGTAAGGAAGCCAAAATTCCTTTGATGACCGGATTCAAGATGGATCCGGATGAGGATGGTCGAAAAACAAATCGGAAGAATATAGGGCTCTCATTGATCTCTACTATACCCGACCGCCAGAGACTCGTATATAACCTTCGCGCAGAGGTGTATGTGCGATTTCGTGCAAATCCAATGATAAGTCACCTAGAAGAAATTTAAGCGGATTCTTAAGTATCTGAAGGACAAAGAAACCTTGGTTTATTTTACCCATCGATGATAATCTAGAGCTTAGTGGGTATTCTCGATTCTCGATTATGGAGGTTGCAAGATTGACGAAAAAATCCACCTCAGAACTTATCGGTTCTTAGGAAGTAAACCGATCTCGTGGTTTTCAAAGAAGCGGACATCGATTGCAACATCTACTATCAAGGTAATATATGGTCACTAGAAGTCATTGTTCCCAATCGCTCTGGCTTAGTCGGCCAAACCGAGGGATTATAACATTGAAGCTAAGAATGTACCTATTTTTCTGTGATGATAATAGTCTTTATTGCAATCAATCGTAATCCTCGTTTCTACATACAAGATGCAAGCATGTGGATGTCGACACCATTTTATAAGAGATCATGTTGAAAAGAAGAATATCGTAATGGAAAAGATTCATATCGATATACGTAAAAATAATATTCTAACCAAGCCACTAAATTTCGAGATCGATTCAGAGAATTATGCAATGAGCTAGGGCTTCGGATCTTGGAGAAAATGCACCTAAAATGTTTGATGGAATGATCTCCGAACCACCGGTTAAGAAACTAATCAAATCAAAGTGAAATCGGTTGAATTTGGTATCTCAATCGATTAGAAGATCGATCAAGAACCGATATGAGAAGGTAATGATCGATTTAAAGTTTATCGATTAAATGAACTCGATCGTTTAAAGGATTATCCGATTAAATCTGCTCGGTTATACTTTGTAAGTCGATTAATTGTCAAAATTCAACAAGATTCACAAGTGGTATTCACAAGATTAAAGCTTAAAATCGCATAAGGATACAAGAATTTTACACAACAATGAAATAACATAAATTTTCATTGATAAAGACCCGAAGATCAGGTTACATTACAAGATACAAGTACAAGAGGACCCGGAGGTCAGTACATAAACCCTAAACCCTAAACCCGAAGACCTTAACACTAAACCCTCATCCTAACCCTTGAAGAAGGGGAGAGAGAGAGATTTTAAATCGATGCTCTCATTTTCCCCACTTAACAAGGGTGAGAGAGGCTTTAAAATAATCCTAAGCCGATCACGGGTTAAAACCAAAGGAGAGCGAGAGCGGCGTTGATAGGATTTTTTTAAGCCAGAGCCCTAAGAAAAGAGTCAGTGGGCTCTCCAAACTGTTAAATGGTGAGTTGATATACGGGCATCACCGTTGTCCGATGCGCACCGTATATCAAACTCATGTTCATTTTCGCATCGAAATGTTGATCACGTTACGCCATCTCTATAGACACACAAAGGTGCATATACTTAGGAGAAGTGTCTTCGCGCCATGATAAGCGAACCCATTAGGTCGGTGGTAGAAAGCTCGGCAACGATTGTATGTGAAATATTTGATGACGATTTAAGACAAAGATAAGGGACACACAAAGTGATTTGAGAAGTCAAATCATTGAAAAAGGGTAAAAGTGTTTGACTAAGTTTAACCGAAATAAGGGTTCACCAGGATACATGATTCTACAAAGAAGATAAGTATGGTGATTGGGTTATGTTGTGTAAAACAATTGGTCCAATTTATAGAGACCAAGCAAGGGTGCAAATTCAAATTGAGTTCTCAAAACCTTTTAGAGAAATCAAGACCAAAAAGGAGGAAAAAGGTAGAAATCACGATCGACCGATAATTGAGAAATTTACTACGGATTGACATATCGAAAAGATTCGCATTTATAATTACGCATGTCAAATCGCTAACTTAGGGAATAGAAGCTACTATTCTAGACTAAGTTTTATGCGGTAACACTTATCCCAAGAATTGGCTTGATTCGAGAAGAATCAGATTAGGTCAACTAAAATCGATTACATACGGTTCGATTTAATGAGGAAGATCACCGAGCTTGAAACTCCAACAAATCGGATACATCGCCTATGGGAAAATAAATATCATCCAAGGGGAACTTCAACCCATCAAGGAGGATTAGAAGGGAAATCGACGTATTCAAGGAAGATCGGTTGAGCTTGAAACTTCAACAAATCGATGCAAGTGAAGAAGATCGGTTAAAAGGATCGGTTGGGAAATTTTAAGGCTTAGGCGGAATACTAAGATCAACAAGTGAAATCAACATGGACAAGTGGTATTGACCGACACAATATCACCAACCAGACACGCCTTTTTTTCTCTTGTTCTTTTGCTTATTTATCGGATCTTATCTCGATATTATTTGCCTTATCGCCCCATTATCCTTGTGACGTATTCCTTGCAAATCATTTAATGCGGACGTGGGGAACATGTATTAATTGCTACTAAATGTGCTTTTAAATCCAATAGGTTTTTAACGCGTTTTTTTCCGACCTACGATCAAAACCGCTTAACTGGAGCGTTTAATCTTTTTCAAACGGTTGATCTTCCAAATCTTATCTTCTTTTTCCCTCCTCGTCTTTATAAAGTTCATCAAAAAACCATACCGAGTTTTCCATTTCACAAACTTGCGATTTATTCTCCGAAAACTCCAGATTACTTCTCTCGTATTCAAAGTGTTTTTCCTAAGTTTCAAAATCATCTTTCCGAAAAAATGTAATCTGGTAATTTATGTTTATTTGATGTATTTTTTTAATCCATTGATCTTAAATGTTTTTATCCTCTGTTATGCTTTATTGTTTCTTGGTTTCGCATATGTGATGTTCTTATATATATATGCACAACTTTAATCGGGTCCATCCTTTGTAGATGGCCACCCACGGAATGGGAAAGATAATGTGCAATTATGCGAATCGCAACAAAGATTGTGGATGATAAGTTAAATGCGATTTCAATATCACTTTCAGATCCTAATCCATGGAGGTTTGAAATTCTATAAAAGGTGCCTTGAGAAATTTTATTCTCAACGCAATCGCAATCCAAGATACAAAGATGAAGCACTAGAATTCTAAGAATTTAAGAGTGGATATGGACGTTAAAATGAATCGCTCTCGACGACAATCAGAGAAGAAATCGATCGACGAATGATGATATAAACCGCCTGCTCATCCTACCAAAAGGACGGATCTCTTTTGTTTCATTACAGGGAGAACGAAGATGAGCCGATCGTAAAAGAGTTTTTTCAGAGAGGCCGACAAACATCATACGCCGTGTTTTGTCGCCAATGCTCAAGAGGGAATACCGATTGTTGTTCGACATATTGTCAAAAACAATTATGGGTATTGTGATTCAACCCAGATGCTCTTACATCCGGCTAAACCGCATAAAGATGGTCGCAATAATTGATGAAGCCAAGAACATCAATTTGCACGGGTTCCTCAAAGGCCATTCTCGCCCAAGAACATGAGAAATTTGGAATCAATGAACCGAGGCGTATATCTCGAAGAAAAAGATCAGCAATTCAACAAGGTTGCAAGCTTATTCAAAGATAAACCGCCTAATGCCGAATGGGAACAGATTGGACCAAGTCCTATAAGGCCTTTCACAGCCACTTCAAATGCATTTTTGGGCCACCAGACGATGATACGCGCCAACCCCCCAAAGTCAAAGAAAGGAAAAAAGTAGAAGAACTTCGTCGCCTACACCAGATGCCCCAATGAAGAAAAGAAAACCGTGAAGGCCTGTGGAGAAGAGGTCAAGAAGGCGGGCAAGCCCATGACTCGATGCTTGAAGATGAGTCAAATGAAGAAAGAGCGCCAGATCACATGCCAAACACAAAATCATTGAAAAATCGATGGCAAAGCTTTAATGAAAATATTAATTAACCAGATCATTCGAGGAAGAAGCCTCTTAAAATCGATTCTTCTCCTAAGCTCGAAATGATTCACCACTCAATAATGGTCATAAAGCATGTCTTGTCCTACTTTCCACCAATGCCGCCAACTTTTTAACTAAACAAATTCGCGAAACTCCGAAATTACATCGATAACTTAAAATCGCAACAAGTAAATTGATTCTTTATGTGAACCGTAAGCCTTCTTCCACGAAGAGTAACCTCTCGCAGTCGAACCGACAACCAACTTCCGCTTACTCCAGCACAAATTTAACCTTCCACATCTCATCAAATCATGTGATGCGACACCCCCCAGTCCAGATCAACAAAGTTCATAATCGAAATTGATCTTAATGCGAATCGAAAAGAGAAATTGATGAGTTGTATCCGTAATCGTCGCCCATCCCGCCATAAGAGAGGAAGTTATAGAGATCCTCACCGAGAGATCTTCGATTAAAAAGTTTTTTAATCTTTATAATAATTATTGAATGTATGGGCGGTGATGATGAGTTTGCGCACCCTTTTATTTTACATGAGGAAATCTAAAGTGGGATCACCACCGAGCCGATAAATCGCTAAATCATAAAGCTCGATCCACAAAGAAGCTAGGTTGCCGAACAGATTTAACCGAGATCGCCGACAAAAGCCTCGGCAGATGCCATCATGAAGGATGCAGAGTTTTTGATGATAAGGAGCTAGTTCTCGCAGCTTCATGACCAACCACCGAGGCACAAACAATCAATCGATCAAGTGATACCCAACATTCCAACATCACACGCCACTATGATCAACTTCGGAGATCAAATCTTGTCTCAAAGATCTCCTCGAAAAGAAGAAGTTGAGGGATCGATAAGTCGATCAAAGGCAGATGCCATCAAAGAAATAACAGATAAAAGGGAATTGGCTATTTCCCAGATTAGGGCAATCAAAGATCGCTTCTCCCAAATCAGGTCTCATCAAAGCTACCGAATCGATAAAAAGACCGTTGATGCCAAACCGACTTCGGGTGGATCAACAACAAGTTTTTTTTCGATGCTCACCGACAAGCTAGAATTGATGAAGAGAAACTTGACAAATCGATTAAAACACTCTCTATCGCTATGGAATTGGCCAAGATCGAGCTGATATCGAAGATTCAAAATCTAACCGCTCAAACTCAAGGCATATCTGTTCTGATCTCAACAGGCGATCGCGATCAATTTTGGTTCTCGACCTCCTCCCTCTCACTACTTTTTTTTGATCAAACCAAAAAGGGGAAGGACAGAATGAGAAACCAACTCGACATAATAGGTCTTGAGGACATCACAAACTCCTGACCGAGATAGTCCACAAGAAGACAAATAACCGTATACGCATGATAAGATAATACGGTTAAAAGATGTCCAAAGAGCAGTAGTCAAGAAGCCCGAAAAAGCCAAGAAGAAAGAAGGGCGTAAAAAATGGCAGAGGCGTAAAATCAAGAAGAAATTCAGACGAGAGCGAAGAAAGGAAGGGCGAAAATCCGACGTAACCTAAGCCGCCAAAGAAGAGTTGATGAGATCATCCTAAAAACTGGCCACAAGATGCTAAGAAATTTGAGGAATGGAATAAGATCAGAGGAATGGCTTCGATGCCTTTTGTTCTTAATCTTGTTCCACAAGAAGAATCTCCCGATGAAGAATTCCTCAACCCGTTAGAAAATAAATACCCGGATTTTCTTCAAGTATCCGGAAAATGAGGCCAAGCTTATCAATGTAAAAAATAACTCGCCAAGAGTATGATCTGCTTGGAGTACTCAAGAAGGCAGATGGCTCATTTGATGATCGGCATTTCAAAGATTCTATTTTGACATCCTACGCAGAACAAGACATAACCGGATCCTCAAGAGACCGATGATGTCAAATGGAAACTTTATCGATTTTCAACGCATCCTCAAGATCAAAGAGAGATGCCAGAAGGATACAAGCCTAAAGAGTGAAGAATCAGAAGACTACTCAAGATCAGCTGTTCTTATTTTCAAACTTTTCTGATGTAACATGTAATCAACATTTTTAATGAGAAAAGTTTATTTTCTGATCCTAAGACAAAGTCTCATTGTCTTCTGATAATATGCTCTTAACTATTCTATTTTTTATCAACTGTATTTGGTTTCTCAAAGTGTTTTGGTTTCATCAAAAAGGGGGAAATTGTTGGGAAATTTATAGTTTTGATGAAAGTTCCAAAAACACATGTAATAGAATTTTATCGGACACATTTGGTGGCGACCAATGTTTATATTACCTCCTATAGGAGACCAAGACATAATGATTGTATTGAACAACCGATGAAATAGATAGGTCACATATTGAGGGGGAAACTCAATATGTATAGGTCAGATCTGAAGACTCAAAGGACATCTTGATATCCGATAAAAATTAAAATGCAAGACAAGAATAGAAGATCGATCGTTACGATCCGGGTCGATATCTCAAATAAAGTCATAAAGATCAAACTCCAATACTCAAGATCGGACCGTAAGACCTACATCATCGAAGTCGCTAGTTGAAGCTAAGTCAACCGCACTTGAAGACTTTATCAGTAGAATCCTTTTGAATTTATCAAAGTTTCACCAGTGAAATTATGTTTCACCTAATCATACGTCGATGATCTTGAACAAGAAGAATGTCAAGCTTAGTTGGAAGAACAACACCGGTGAGTCCGCTATCCAATAAGAACAAGACATTGGATCCACATCGCCAAGAATTGCGGGATTTGATGCTACCTCCATTCAGAACGGCTACAAAATATAAATTCACGCTTTTGGCTGCTGCTCAAAGCTTCGTCACATCAAGCTCAAAGTTCTACAAATATAGCCCCGAAATTCAAATTGCTTTCCAACGACTCTTTGATTTCAAGGTCTATATATATGGGATTACACTTTAGAGTGAAAGAGACGGAAACGCTGAACAATCAAGAAGCTCAAGCTAATATCAGATTTTCGCACAAGAACACGAACAAGAAGATTAATTTTTATTAAGTGTTCATCCCATAAGTTCTTAGCATAGAAATCTTTTCATCTAGTCATAGGGTCGCTATACGCTGAAAAAAGATTTCATAGTTGGAACCAAAAACAATCTTACCCAAACCCCCAAGTTACGTTAAGTTGTTTAGCAAGATTTCGCATCAGGGTTTCTAGTTCTGATCTCTGGGATCGGTTGAGTGTGAACTCCTTAAACATCTAGTTGGTGTACTGTGTTGAACTAACACATAAAACTAAGTTCAGTTGGTTAAGTTGGTGCCCTTTGTCATAGGGAAGAGTGGACGTAGGACTGGTTTGTCCGAACCACTATAAATCTTGTGTGCCTTTACCACTTTGATTAACTCATCTACACATTTGCACACACAACCTTTAAAAGCGATACATATTCTAAGTTGAGATCACCAAGCACCAAGCTTCGATCGATCAAGCTTGACACTTCACTCAACTGGTTAAAATACTAACTTTGGAATCTGATTTATAAAAACTGGTTTTTCACCTGGTAAAACTTAAGCTTCCGCACACATCAGTTAAACTGATAGTTACCGAAATAATCTGCCTTCAGGCGATTAGTAAGTTGGTTATCAGCCCAAACTGATTCACTCAAGACTCGAATCAAAGCTAACTCGCCTCACACTGACCAAGACAAAAAAGTTTTCGAAAGTCTATTCACCCTCCCTCTAGACTTAAATCACTAAACCCGTCGGGACCTACATAATTATTGGGAATTCTTATTTAATTAAATTCAATTTAATTAAATATTAATATAATTAATTCTAAATTAATCTATCATCCTGTGGTTCTTGAATTTCTTCAAGTTCTATCATCTTACGACCTTGTTCCCTAAAGACATAGTCTTCCTCGAGGAACCTGGCCTGCCTAGAAACAATTATCGTTTGTTTCTCAGGTAGATAGAAGTAATATCCCCTCGTTTCCTTAGGATATCCCACAAGGTAACCCTTTTCACCTTTGGATTCCAACTTATCAGTGAGCATCTTTTTCACAATTGCGGGGGCGAAGTGACCCCTAGCTAGAGTGGGCAATGGTCCACAGACGTCACTGTGGATAAACTCTAGAACTTCTTTGGCACGAATCCCTTTCCCAGAAAAGGGTTTGTTGGTCATCTTGCCTTGAGACAGGATTCACAATTTCCATAAGACTCAAAGTCGAATGGGGTTAAGTTGTCTAACTTTCTTAACCTTGCAATCCTATTCTCATTTGCATGACCAAGCCTATAATGCCACAAGTAAGTCGGGTTTTCATGATTACTAAGCTTGAGTCGTTTGTTTTGTATATTAAGAATATCATGTCCACAATGCAACAAATATAAACCATTCGATAAAGGAGCATTTCCATAAACATCACCATTAAGCGAAAAATAACAATTATTATTTTGCAAAATGGAAGGAAAACCCTTCAATGTCTAACATATGAATAGAAATAATGTTGCGAGTAATAGAAGAAACAAAATAACAATTATTCAGTTCAAGTCTAAAACCAGAGGGTAAGTCTAAAACATAAACGCCAACACGTTCAGCAGCAACTCTTGCTTCATTCACAACGTGTAGGGCGACTTCACCCGGCCTAACTGCCCTGCTATGCTTGATACCCTGCACATTAGTACAAATGTGTGAGCCACAACCGGTATCCAATACCCAGCAGTTATGGACATGTTTATCTCAATAACAAACATACCTGTTCCAGTGGCTGAGACACCTTGTGTCTTCTTTTCAGCTGCTACAACCTTATAGTCGTTCTTCCAATGCCCCTTCTGCTTGTAGTGGAGGCATACATCCTTGTCCACCCTCTCCTTCTTTTGAATCCTACCTTTGGGCTTAAGGAAGTTTGGCTTGGAGCCTTTCTTTGCCTTGCCCCTTCGCTTCTTCTTTCCTTTCGGAGCAGAAGAAGTAGAGGCACTCACCATGAGCACGGGCTTTTCCTTAGCAGTGGAAGACTCAAAAGTCTTTAGCATGTTATGCAGCTCGGGCATAGTAGATTCAGTCTTATTCATATTAAAGTTTACCACGAAACTCGAGTATGAATCGGGAAGTGATTGAAGAATGGCATAAACAACAACATTGGTCCCGAGCTCAATGCCCAACTGGCCAAGTTTCTCGATTAGCCCTATCATCTTCAACACATGAGGAGAAACTTTCCCTCCTTCAGACATCCGACATCTAAACAGATCTCTCATCACTTCATAAATCTCAGAACGAGATTCAGAATCAAAGAGATCCTTCAGATACTTGATCATCTCAAAGGGAAGCATCCTCTCATGCTGTCTTTTCAACTCTAGAGTCATCCCGAGAAGCATAACACACTGAGCCTGAGAAGCATCATCTTGATGCTTCTTCTGAGCTTCGGCGTCAAATGCCTGGGCTCCCTCAGTACTAGCCTCCGGGGTAACAGTGATTGGCGTGTCCAACACGTACTCAATCTTTTCTTGCCTTAGCACCAAACGCATGTTTCGGTGCCAGTCGAGAAAATTTGGCCCATCCAATTTGTTCATTTCCAAAATGCTTCTCAGTGATAAGTTATTCATTTCAACAGTCCTAGAGAAATAAAATAAAATGGGAATTAAAACACATAATTCCTATGATCAATATTCAGCAATCAAAATAAACATGGCCTTTCAAATTTATTTTGTCTCCATTATTTTCACATTTTCAACGACCTCATCGGAAGAATACGGATTTATATCTAATATAAATCATAATGGAATAGGATCCACATTCCTACTATCATAATATCTGTTTGGGCTGATTACTATAACAACAGAACTGGTAGGTCTCCAAACTAATTGCAAAATTTGCAACTCCTAGTGGATTGAACCTAGTTCAATCGGATGCCCCTTGACTTTTGTTTCCCTGCTTGGGCTGGTGAAACAAAGTCAAGTTGATTTACAACCATCAAGCGGCGACACTACGTGTCCCTATAAAAGTCCTGTTAGATGTAGATCCGAGAAAAAGACTTGGGCCTTAAATACTCATTGCATCGAAATCTCCGATTTACTTTTAATTTCAATGGAAGGCATCATTCAAATTAATGAAAATCATATTTTATTGAGGAACGTTTTCAAAGGCGGGGTATTAATTGCTTAATCGAGATCCAACATGTTAATCTATATCACATTTGAGCAATTATTGGGCGCCGCCTATCCAAACATGATTTTACACGGACTAACACTTACATGAGCGCCGTCTACCCAAACAATAAATACGGTCCGACAGTTATTGGGTGCCGCCTACCCAAACAGTTATAATGCGGATTGTAAAAACGTTTAACGAATTAAAATATAAAGCAGTTAAAACAGTGGGATTTAATAATTCCTTTTAAACCGAATTTTAAAATCCAATTTTAATTCAATTTTAAATTATTAAAATAATAATTAATCTAATTAATTAAATAAAAGTCCAACTTTTATTACTATTTTAAAATAATCCAATTAAATTTTAAATAGATTTTATTCATTTGTATTTTTTTTCAAGGGCTCATGTGCAAAAAATAAAATTGCACGGAGGGGCCTATCCTAAATCCGATTTTGGCACAGTCCCTCCCCTCTCATCGCCCGATTTCCAAACCTTTTCTTATCGGGTCAACCAACATCAATCAAACCGTCTAATAACTCATCACAATTTATCCGAATTATTCCAAACAATTCACAAAATTGCTCAACCATTGTGTTCAATCAATTTCAATTCCAAATATCCATTCGAAAATTAGACATTCAATCAGGGACCAAGACGAACGAAATCACAGAACAATCCACCGCCCAACGCCCGTGCGAGTCGCCGCCTCCGTTGGGCACGTGCGGGCAACTCGTCGTCGCAAGTACTCGAAACAACACGAGCGGAGCCGCGGGTTCATCGGTTTTGTCCGAGATGAGAATCGACGAGCCAGAGATAATCCGATTCGATGGAGCACCACCATGAAACAAGTCAAAACAGAACACGGGTGTGTCGAGTTGCACGGGATCGACGACCGCCACCCTGGGATGAAGCGAAACGGCGGCATTCCGCCACGAACCGAAGCGCATCGGAGCGCACCACCATGAGTGGTGGGGGCTCGCAACTGAGGCAAAACAAAATAGGGGAAAACCATGGCGAATCGCGACAGCAGGCTTTGCAGTCGCAAAACCAATTTGCCGACTCGGTGGTGGGTTAGCGCGGAAGGCGCGAAAAGGCACGCGGGTCGTTCACTTAAATGCCGGAACGGTTACCCGGCGGGCCGAGCCGGTGATATAGCAAAACGGGAGGAGCGGTGGCAGGGTTATTCCCAGAAAAACCCTAGGGCGATAAAGATGACGGGTTCGTGGAGAGCCAAAGGGGAACAAAGCAAAAATAATTCCAAGGGGTGCGGTCTGTTCTAAACAACTGTGCCCCTTGTTTTGATAAAAAAAAACTTTATTTTAATATTAAATCAAAACCAATACTATGCAATTAAACAAGAGCCTGAGCTCTGATACCACTATTGGAATATAGAGGCACGTAAAACACGTAATCACATGCGCAGCGGAAATTAAAGTTCAACAACAACGAACAATTAATTGCATACAGATTAAAATAATCTTAACGAGAAATCTTACAGTAACTCGAGAGCAGATTTCTCTACTACGGTATCCACGTAATCCCCAATTACAGACTTGCTAGGATTTGCCAGAGTTTAATTCCCTAAATATAAATCTCTACGGATTTAAATGCCTTATATGAAAATCTCTACGATTTATTTCCATATACATTAAATCCTACATTTATATTCCAAATATAATTATTAGGAATTCTTATTTAATTAAATCCAATTTAATTAAACATTAATAATAATTAATTTTATATTAATCTATTATTAATTACTTCTCCATAAATTAAATATTAAATCCAATTTAACATTTAATCAACCAACTATAATCCGTAAAAGGGAACTACTTGTTGTGTGACCCATAGGTCCTCATATACTGAGCGATTAGTCAAACTAACGGTCTTAATTGAACCCTAGTCAATAAATCAGACATTCTCAATATATGAGGTACGTTGCGAGAAACATGCAACTACCTGTAACTGAAATATGGGCAATTGCGATTTTCTCCTTTCATTCACGAATGCTCGATTAGTCTTGAACATGATGAAGTGTCTATTCAAATAACTTAATCAGTTTATCTTAAATCACTAATTGATCATTAGTGTCACACTTAGTCACGAAGTCTAAGTTGACGTGCATTGGCCAATGACTTAGATCCAATTATGATGAGAAGATGAGTATTCTCTCTAAATCCACTTTGAGGAATGAATCCTTTTCTTGGCTACCCTAAGACACGCACTTTGTGATGAACACAATCCAAGCCATATCTACCCATAGACAGGTGCAAGCGTCGATCATGGTCAAAGTTCATCACTCCACACATGTCTTGCGTATTGACCTCATGTCAAAGGAGTATCGCATCGCTCCCACTAACCGAGACACCCGTAGACACATATAGTGGAACTACATCAAACGGTTTCTCGGATGGGTATACCAATACCCTCTAAGGTATTTGTGCATCCATCATGAGATACCTAGTATCTCGTAGTAAGTGAGAACTTACTACACTCTCTAAGAGTATGATGCAGATCGCACACCAATCTCCATTGCATCATCAATATCCCATTCTTGATGATCCTCGATTGGGGCTATTTGAGAATCGTGCTTAAGTCATCTGAGTTCTCACGCACTCAATGACAACAGTGATTCAAGGGAACACATATATGAATAAATGCAAACAATCAAACATAATATTCTAATGAGTGTAACGCCATACATTTAATATTAACAAAACAATAATATTAAACCAATACTGAATATTATATGTTGTTGGGACTATACTGGAAAGTATGCTTTTACTTTGTATAATCACACTGAGTTTCTGTCTTATTTACTGAAATAAATTATTTATCACTGATGCTTTAAATATCATCGAATGTTACATATATTTACTGCATAACTGTTCAATAAGAAGTACGTGTTACATTGTAGTTAATTTAGTGATACCAGATCACAGAAGATTAAATTAACAGTTCCTTGTAACTAAAAGTACACCATTCACGACCTAGATGGAAATGAACAACCCATCGTAAAAGGTTGAAGTGTAAGGCTCAGATTGGTTTGTGTTGACCAAGAGATTACACTAGTGCATGACTAATGCACTGAAGAGGACCTACAGGAGGATAAATTCTTCAGAACTGAACTAGGAAGAATTAGACCTCAGTGGTTAGTTATTTCTTAATCTTCGTCCCTTAAATAGGATCGTGTGCAATCAATAGCCGTTTCTTAGACTTATGATGGGAAGAGGATCATTGAGATTCAATACCTTGTATCTTGGGCAATGATATTGGTTACACGACGATTGCTAAGATTTAATACGGTGAAACGTCTGCAAGTACGTCTTGTTTGATTTGTCCCCTTGGGAGGCTCATAAGATTTATCATACCAAATCTTGCAAATGGAATTAATTTCCGATATGGATAATAATGTTGAGTCGTTTCTTAACCAAGAAAAAAGATGTTAATTAATATAGAGCTATTTCAGTGGGTTAAATTAATTAATGGACTGAATAATCTTAAACACGGGAAATAATAACCGGGAGCCATATTAACAGTAATATGGGTTAAGATGGATAGTGCAATATTAATTTTGTAGTGTGATTAATTAATATTTATGGGCTTGAATAATATTGTGGCTCAATATTGAAAATCCAAAGTCCATTGGAAGGTCCAATCTTAATTCTCCTAAAGGCACCCCCAAGTAGCCCAAACATAAAGTCCAATAACTGAAAAAAGTGTTTAAAATAAAATAAATTATTGTTGCCTAATTTTTTCCAATTTTTCGAAAATCATGGATAAAAGAGGGAGAAAGATTTTCTTTGAATTTTGTTATGGAATGAAGATAAGTATTCTTGAAATACAAGATCATCTCATTAAATTTAAGAAATCTCCCACTTGGCCATTCATGAAGGAATTTTAAAAAATTCCATAACATAAGGAGGGAAGATTTTATTTGGGAGATATATTGGGAAATAGAATATATTGGATATATTCAAGATTGTTTCTTGGAGAAGAAGCAAGGAAATTTCTCAATCTCCCCTAAACCCTAATATTTTCGTCCCCCCCTTGTACTATAAATAGGGGATGAATCTTTCATCCCCAATGTAATTTCATGTGTTGGAAAAATTAGAAATCCACAAAAATGGTGCAACATAATTTTATTTTTTCCTTTTGTTAATTTTTCGCGAGTGTCCTACCACCAGATTGACGAGCAAGGACTTGGGAATACTTGGGAAGGTTTTTTAATGTGTTCGTGCGAACGGGATCCACCTTTTAGACGGTTGCCACTTCAAGAGGTTAGTTCACGTAAACTCCTAGCTATTCCGCATGCGTAGGATTAATGTGACGAACTTGTATGCATGATTTTTTGTTGAGTTATTGTTTGAATTAATATAGGATTAATTCATGCTAGTAATAATTGTTATAATTAAATTTTTATTTAATATTCACCCCGAATAGATCCGGGCACACTATTTCCCAACAATCTGAGTATTATGTCCTTACAATGGATTGTCTCTAGGACACTAACACTAACAAGGGATTAGTGCCAAAGAAGTTCTAGAGTTGATCCACAGTGATGTCTGTGGAACATTGCCCACTCTAGCTAGGGGTCACTTCGCCTACTTCATCATTTTTACTGACGATTTCTCAAGATATGGATATGTGTATCTTATGAAACACAAATCTGAATCTTTTGAGAAATTCAAGGAGTTTAAAGCTGAAGTAGAAAAGCAAATTGGTAAGAGTATTAAGACTCTTCGATCGGATCGAAGAGGCGAATACCTTAGCCATGAGTTGATGGATTACTTAAAGTTACATGGAATCCAGTCACAATGGACTCCTCCCGGAACACCGCAAATGAACGGAGTGTTCGAGAGGAGAAACCGAACCTTGTTAGACATGGTAAGGTCCATGATGAGCTTTTCCTCTCTTACGACATTCTTATGGGGATACACGTTACAAACCTCAATTTACATTCTGAATAGGATTCCATCCAAATCGGTTGAGCATACACCATATGAATTATGGTGTGGCAAGAAGCCAATATTCTCACATATCAAAACGTGGGGTTTCCCCGCATTTGTGAAAAAGATGTTCACTGATAAGTTGGAATCCAAAGGTGAAAAGGGTTACCTTGTGGGATATCCTAAGGAAATGAGGGGATATTACTCCTATCTGCCTGAGAAACAAACGATAATTGTTTCTAGGCAGGCCAGGTTCCTCGAGGAAGACTATGTCTTTAGGGAACAAGGCCGTAAGATGATAGAACTTGAAGAAATTCAAAAACCACAGGATGACCAAGAGACTGATATCTTGTCAAAGAAATGTGACAAGGAATCAGTGGGAGCATTTAGCACCTCTCGTGGTGGAAGTTTATCACTTAGTGATCCTCTTTCAGCCAGTGGGAGCGTAATTTGAGTTGCATTGCCTTCGCAACAAACTCCAAGTGGGCTAAATGAGAACAGCATAGTTCAAAATCCCGCCCAAGAGGCATCTGAAAATGTCGCTCTTGAGGAATATCCGGACATTGATGAAATCGATGCACCGCAAAATTTTCACGATCAGAATGTACAACCTGCACAACCACAGCTCCGTAAGTCCACTAGGATTCGTAATCCGCCCACTAGATATTATGGTTTCCTCGTAGAGGAACATGATGATGTGGAGATCCCGGATAAAGACGATCCTAAAACTTACACTGAGGCAACATTAGATGTTGACTCAGAGAAGTGGCATGAAGCCATAAAATCCGAGATGGACTCAATGTACACAAATCAAGTCTGGGACTTGGTTGAATTGCCGAAAGGGGTAAAACCCATAGGTTGCAAATGGGTTTACAAGCGTAAGACCGATGCAAACGACAAGGTACAAACCTACAAAGCTAGGTTGGTAGCAAAAGGTTATAGTCAACGCGAAGGCATTGACTATGATGAGACTTTGTTACCTGTTGCCAACATCAAGTCCATTCGAATTTTACTCGCTGTAGCTGCACACTTAGATTATGAAATTTGGCTGATGGATGTAAAAACAGCCTTCCTCAATGGTAACATTGATAAGGAGGTATTTATGACTCAACTGGAAGGTTTTGTATCTAAGCCAAAATCTAACCCAGTTTGTAAGCTTAAACGGTCCATTTATGGACTAAAGCAAACTTCTAGGAGTTGGAATATCCGTTTTGATGAAGGTGTCAAATCATTTGACTTCATCAGAAATTCGGATGATCCATGCGTTTATCGTAAACGCTATGGGAGAAATATTGTCTTCATAGTTCTGTATGTCGATGACATATTGATTATGGGAAATAATATCCTTCTCATGCAGTCGGTAAAAGATTGGCTATCAAGGACCTTCATGATGGAGGACCTTGGTGAAGCATGCTACATCTTATGGATCAAGATCCATAGGGATAGATCTAAGAAGATGTTGGGATTGTCACAGTCAACCTACGTAGATAAGGTGTTAAAGCGATTTGCGATGGAGAACTCTAAGAGAGGTTCTCTACAGGCATGTAATGGGATAAAGTTGTCTAAGAAGGATTTTCCTTCCCAGAAGCTGATATCCGGCGCATGAAGGATATACCATATGCATCTGCAATTGGCTCCATCGTGTACGCCATGACTTGCACAAGTCTAGATGTGGCCTTCGCTGTTAGCACCACAAGTAGATACCAGCAGAATCCGGGTGAACCTCACTAGATTGTTGTCAAGAACATTCTTAAGTACCTTCGACGTACTAAAGATTGTTTCTTGGTCTACGGAGGACAGTCAGAGCTAGTTGCAACTGGCTATGCTGATGAAAGTTTCCAATCCGATTTTGATGATTACAAATCACAGTCGGGCTATGTTTTCGTTCTCAATGGTGGGGCGATTAGTTAGTTCCAAGTAAGAGACTACCACAGACTCAACAACCGAAGCTGAGTACATTGCTGCGGCAGAAGCTGCCAAAAAAGTTGTCTGGATAAAATAATTCTTAAATGAACTAGGGGTAGTTCCGAGTGCCAATAGTCCAATAAAGTTGTATTGTGACAATACTGGTGCGGTTGCGCAAGCTAAGGAACCGAGATCCAATAACAAAAACAAGCATGTACCGAGGCGTTATCACTTGATAAGAGAGATAATCGTTAGAGGAGAAATAAAGTTGGAACGTGTCCCCACGGAAGATAACCCGACTGATCCTTTCACCAAGGCTTTGAGTGTTCATGTACACACTAGACATTTTGATGGTCTAGGGGTTAGACATGTAGGTTATTGGCTCTAGTTCAAGTGGGAGATTGTTAATGTTAGTGTCCTAGAGACAATCCATGGTAAGGACATAATACTCAGATAATATTCAGTATTGGTTTAATATTATTGATTGGTTAATATTAAATGTATGTCGTTACACTCATTAGAATATTATGTTTGATTGTTTGCATTTATTCTTATATGTGTTCCCCTGAATCACTGTTGTCATTGAGTGTGTGAGAACTCAGATGACTTAAGCACGATTCTCAAATAGCCCCAATCGAGGATCATCAAGAATGAGATATTAATGATGCAATGGATATTGGTGTGCGATCTACATCATACTCTTAGAGAGTGTAGTAAGATCTCACCTACTACGAGATACTAGGTATCTCATGATGGATGCATAAATACCTTAGAGGGTATTGGTATACCCATCCGAGAAACCGTTTGATGTAGTTCCACTATATGTGTTTACGGGTGTCTCGGTTAGTAGGAGCGATGTAATACTCCTTTGACTTGAGGTCAATACGCACGACATGTGTGGAGTAATGAACTTTGACCATGACCGACGCATGCACCCATCTATGGGTAGATATGACTTTGATTGGGTTCATCACGAAGTGCATGTGCTTGGTAGTTGAGCCAAGAAAAGGATTCATTCCTCAAAGTGGATTTAGAGAGAATAGTTGTCTTCTCATCATAATTGGATCAAAGTCATTGGCCAATGCACGTCAACTTAGACTTTGTGACTAAGTGTGACACTAATGATCAATTAGTGATTTGAGATAAATTGATTAAGTTATTTGAATAGACACTTCATCATGTGCAAGACTAATCGAGCATTTTGAATGAAAGGAGGAAATCACAACTGCCCACATTTCAGTTACAGGTAGTTGCATGTTTCTCGCAACGTACCTCATATATTGATAATGTCTGATTTATTGACTAGGGTTCAATTAAGACCGTTAGTTTGACTAATCGCTCGGTATATGAGAGCCTATGGGTCACACAACAAGTAGTTCCCTTTTACGGATTATAGTTGGTTGATTAAATGTTAAATTGGATTTAATATTTAATTTATGGAGAAGTAATTAATAATAGATTAATTTAGAATTAATTATTATTAATATTTACTTAAATTGGATTTAATTAAATAAGAATTCCCAATAATTATATTTGGAATATAATTGTAGGATTTAATGTATATGGAAATAAATCGTAGAGATTTTCATATAAGGCATTTAAATCCGTAGAGATTTATATTTAGGAAATTAAATTAAAAGGAATTAATTTAATTCAAGATTAGGGTTTTTGTTTCCCTAATTGGGCTAGCTTAAGATTTAAGTTGGACCTCCCTATATATACAAGCTCTTGGGAATTCACAAAAAAAAAACGTTACTTCATATTTTCTCCTTAAGATCTAGAGTTTGGATTTTTCTAGCAAATCTGTCTCGGGATTCAACGATGCAAAATCCCTGCAAGTTTGTAATTGGGGATTACGTGGATACCGTAGTAGAGAAATCTGCTCTCGAGTTACTGTAAGATTTCTCGTTATGATTATTGTAATTTGTATGCAATTAATTGTTCGTTATTGGTGAACTTTAATTTCCGCTGCGCATGTGATTACGTATTTTACGTTCCTCTATATTCCAACATACGACAAAGCAGATATCTGGTGTCGTACACAACATAGCATACATGAGGCTTCCGACAGCCGAAGCAAAAGGAACGCCTTTCATGTCATCTATCTCCCTTTGCGTCTTCGGGCACATTTCTTTGGATAGATGTATTCCATGTCTGAAAGGTACAAAGCCTTTCTTAGAATCTTGCATGCTGAAACGCTTCAAGACAGTGTCTATGTATGAAGCTTGTGATAAGCCTATCATCATTTTCTTACGATCTCGAGTGATCTTGATCCCAAGGATGTGACCGCCTTCCCCTAAGTCCTTCATATCAAACTATTTTGACAGTCATGCCCTTACGTCTGACAAAATCTTTACATCGTCTCCGATGAAAAGAATATCGTCTACGTATAGTACTAAGAATACCAATGTTGTTCCGACATGCTTTTTATACACACAACTTTCGAACTCGTTTTGATCGAACCCCTAAGACTTTATAACTTGATCAAAACATTGGTTCCAAGCACGCGATGCTTGCTTTAGTGCGTAGATGGACTTTTTGAGCTTGTAAATAAGATGTTCTTGGCCTTTTTCAAGAAGCCTTTGGGTTGTTGCATATAGATTTCTTCTTCAAGACTTCCATTGAGGAAAGCTGTCTTGACATCCATTTGCCAGATCTTGAAATCGAGATGCGACAAGCTATCGACAAGAGAATACGGATGGACTTCAGCATAGCTACAGGCAAAAAGGTTTCCTCATAGTCGATCCCTTCTTTCTGAGTGTAACCTTTTGCCACAAGTCTAGCTTTGAAGGTTTCTACCTTCCCGTCCGATCCTCTTTTTCTCTTGTATACCCCCTTGCATCCAATGGGAAAACCCCATTAAGTGGTTCGACTAGCTCCCACACCTTGTTTTGATCCATAGAACCCATTTCGGCTTTCATTGCCATTTTCCAAGAATCTGCATCCTTGTCATGGATTGCCTCTTTGTAAGTCCATGGGTCTGATTCATTTTCGCCAGGGATCAAGTCTGACGACTCTCCTATCCCCATGAATCTCTCAGGTTGTCTGACAACCCTCCCACTGCGACGAGATTCCGGTTGTGTAAGTGTGTCATTTGGTATATCAACTTGTACAGTTGGCATTAAGGTAAGCCCCTTTAGCTTATTCAAGGTAATCTCACTTCTGGGCTTCTTGTAGTTCATATAGTCTTCTTCCAAAAATCTAAAGTGTGTACTGATTACCACCTTTTGATCTTCGGGACCATAGAACATGCACCCTTTCGTTCCCTCGGGGTACCCTATAAACTACCTTAATTCTGATCATGGATCCAATTTATCGGCTTCCTTGTCCAACACGTATGCCGGACACCCCCAGATTCTCATGTGTCCCAAACTGGGCTTGTGCCCGGTCCACAACTCTTTTGGGGTTTTGGGAACCGATTTGGATGGCAACAAGTTTAGAATGTAAGCCGTTGTTTCGAAGGCGTGACCCCAAAACGATTTGGGTAAATCCGCATAACTCATCATTGACCTGACCATTTCTAAAAGGAGTTATGTTTCTTCGTTCTGCAACCCCGTTTTGTTGAGGGGTTCCGGGTGCAGTCAACTGGGATACAATCCCTTCATCTGACAAGTAGTTCAAAAATTCATCGCTGAGGTATTCGCCTCTACGATCAGATCGTAGAGACTTGATACGTTTTTCCTATGATTCACTGTTTGAGCCATAAAATCCTTGAATTAATCAAATGGTCTCAAATTTATGCTTCATAAGGAAAATGTACCTAGATCTTGAGTAATCATCGATCAAAATAACGAAATACTCATAACCTCCTCTTGCTTTGATTGAGATTGGACCACATATGTCAGTGTGAATGATTTCTAACACTTATTTGACTCTATTCCCATTGGCTCCAAATGCCCTCTTGGTCACTTTACCCTCCAAACGTGATTCGCAAGTTGGAAATGGTTCAACCCGGAGAGACTTCAATGAACCATCTTGAACCAACCTTTGGATCCTCTTTAGATTAAAATGACCTAGCCATAGAAGTGTTTCGTTCACATCTGCTGAACGTTTCCTTTTATTGCTTGAAATAGTCGATGTGTTATAGGATGCATTTTGCTAGTGGTGTGCCCATATATTAGTATAGAGATTGTTCATCAATGTCCCATAACAAATACACTCATCATTTCGATAAATGATGTCATTCTTATTAGAAGAAACTTAGTATCCATCAAAAGAATTTTAGAAATTGAAAGTGATTTCTTTCTAAAATTGGGAACATAAAGAACGTCTCTTAAAATTAAAATTCTATCACTAAAAGATAAATGCACTTTTCCCACTGCTTTAAACACTACTTTCGTAGCACTGCAGTACCTGCTACTCATGTAGCACTGCAGTAACTGCTGCTTATGTAGAATTGCAATAACCGCTAATTACGCAGCATGGCAATAACTGTTACTTACGCAACATTGCCCAGTGTGATGAGGATCTCACTCCCACTAAGTTGTCGGGTCCGCTTGAACCCGTGAAGCAAACATGATCAATGGATTCCATATCAACTACCCACGAATGAGAAGTATACGCTGCTAAACAAGATTCAACAACTAGTGCGTGAAAATTATCTTTCTTTCCGGCCCCTTTTGGGTTTGGAACAGGTGACCTCCGATGTCTTCTCAAACCACAATTAAGCATTTTGTTTGTCGGTCTTCTTCTTGACACCTCTTAATGCCATCTTCTACGAAAATTTCATATGGCCATCTAGCTTCACAATTCTGGTGAGTGAAAATTTGTTAAGATCTATCATAATAGCTGCAATGGTTTCAAAATTTTGGTGTCAATGTTACAACACACCTGACGTTGAAGTCAAGATGATACACTTAGCCATTTTCTTGGATCCTGACCATTGTTTATGATGTCACTTATTTTCCTCTTAATCGTAGTCTTAGAGAGTCTAGGTTTGTCAAGGATGGACTTATGCACATTGCATGGTCAAGACAATAAATAATTTCCAATCGACATAGTTTCTTATACAACTCTATTGACTTAAAGTATATTAACAGTGGATTAAAAGGTTGCGACATGTTGAACTGAAATAAATAATGATTTTGCATAAGCACAAAATTATCACGTAATTCCATCACATGTATCATATTAAAATCTCAAAAAAATATGAACATGCATCAGCCAACATCTCAAAACAGTTTAAATAAGCCACGTGGGGTGGGTCATTATTTAAACACATTCAAGCAGGTTACAAATAAGAAAACAATTACAAACCTTTAATATCCAGATTAATAGTTGACTCCCACTTGACCAATATAAGATTGACAAGGAATTCGGGGAAGTATATGCATATCAATCTTATACCTAAGTAATAATCATGATTAAATATAGAATTATTATTTCGCTTTGAACGAGCCTCGTGAGGAGGGTCATCATCGCCACTAATAATAATCCACAATCATCTGTTTGAAATCCATTCATGTGAAAGCTATCTTTTGGCTGTCCCGTGGGGGGAATTTCTCCAAAAGAATTCACAAATAAATAAATCATGGAGGTCAAAATTAATTCAATTTTATTATCCAGAATAAAATTATCAATTAATTATTTAAAACATACTTAGTAATTTTTGAAAGTGAGATTTTTCCGAAAAACAATTTCTCATGCATCGCATATTCAAACATAATTAAATACGCACGAAAAATAAAGCAAACATCAAAACAAAAAATTAAACACATTGGGCACATATTTTTGGGAAAATCGGGGTGCTCAGATCTATTCAAGGTGATTATTTAAATACATATTTAAATTAAACAGTTAATTACTAACATGAATTAATCCTAAATCAATTCAACATAATAATAAACAACATGCGTACACATAATTCACATAAATCTTAAACATGCGGAACTAGGAGTTACGGAATTACTAACCTCTTGAAGAATCAACCCAAGAGCCTTCCCAAATATATCTCCAAAGTCCACGAAAGCTATCCGGTGGAAAGATTTCGACGAACGATTTTAATGGGAGAGAAATTAAATATTTTGCTACCACCTTAGTGGATTTCTAATATTTCCAACACATGGAATTGCACTTGGGAATGAAGAGCTCATCCCCTATAAATAGGGAGGAGGGGGCGAAAAATAGGGCTAGGAAAATAAGGAAGAAAATCTTTTCTTGTTCTCCAAGAAATCTTGAATATATCTCCTATATTCTTTTCTACTTAATTAAATTTTTCATAAAAATCTCTTTCCCCTCTTCTACCTATATTTTCAAAAATTTACACTAATAAAGGAGTCAAGATTTGACTTCTTGAATTTATGGGATAATTATGTATTCCTACAATAATTATCTCTTTCCATAAAATATCTACAAGAAAATCAAGACAATCTTTTCTTCCTTTAATAGACAAGATTTTCGAAAATTTACACTTGGAAATATAGCAAGAATATTTTCCTCTCTCTCTCATTAATTGGACTTTATTTTGGGCTATTTGGGGGGCCTTTAGGGGAATTAAGATTGGACCTCCAATGGACTATGAAGCTATAATATTTTTGGCCAAATATTATTCAAGTCCATTAATATTAATTTACTACACTATAAAATTAATATTGAACTATCCATCTTAACCCATATTACGATTTCACATATAACATATCTCCCGGTCATTATTTTCCGCGTTTAAGATTATATTAGTCCATTAATTAATTAAGCCACTAAACAAGCTTTATATTAATTTATATTTTTGTCCTTGGAGTCAGTGTTTTCAAAAACCGGTTGAACCGGTCGAACCGTGAACCGCTCATGTCGCCGGTCCAATTACTCCTTAAAAACGGTTAATTCGATTTTATTATTTTTATTATTTATTAAATCACTTTTTTTATTTTTTTATTATTTTTTTCTAAACCTCTCTATATAATGTTATTGTTTTTATCTCAATATCATTTTCTCTCAAATAAATTCATTCACAAGTCATTAATTTCATTTAATCTCTTTATCGTCGTCACATATTGTGTGGAATTAATCCACAACGTCATTATCTCTGATCTACAAACTCTATTGTATTTATTTTAATATAAGATTTATAAGTTATAAATTATTCTAATTTTAATATTTTATAAATAAATATTTATTTTTTAATGTAACATACAAAATATAAAAGAAATATGCATAAATCAATTTAACGGTTCAACCGGTCCAACCGGTTGGACCGGCAACCGATGCCTAGACCGGTTTGATCACCGGTTCGATTATGAAAACACTGCTTGGAGTAAAGACAACTCAACATTATTATCCATGCCGAAAATAAATTTCCACTTGCAAGATTTGGCATGATAAAGGATATGAGCCCACCAAGGGGACAAATCAAGCAAGACGTACTTGCACGCGATTCTCCGTTTTAAATGTCACCAATCGTTATGTAATTAATAATATTGCCCAAGATATAAGGTATCGAATCGCATTGACTCTCTTCCCATCATAAGTCAAAGCAATAGTTATTAATTTCACACGATCCTATTTAAGGGACGGAGATTAAGAAACAATGCACCACTGAGGTCTAATTCTTGTATATTCAGTACCGAAGAATTTTTCCTTCTGTAGGTCCTCATTCAGCGCACCTAAATGCGCTAGTGTGATCCCTTGGTCAAGACAGACCAATCTAGGTCTCACACTTCAACCGTTCATGATGGTTCGTTCATTTCCATCTAGGTTGTGAATTTGTACTTAATTACGAGGGCTGTTAATTTGATCTTCAGTGATCGGGTATCACCAAATTAACTACAACGTAATACGTACTGTCTTAATTAACAGGTTTGAAATAAACATATATAACATTCATTCATATTTAATGCAACAGTGATTAAATAATTTATTTCAGTAAATAAATAAGAAACCTCTGTTTGGTTATACAAAGTAAAAGCATACTTGTCAGTATAACCCCAACAATCTCCCACTTATACTCAAAGACTGCTTTTAAGTATACTACATCATTTCTCGTGTTCTATGTGACATCTAATGTCACCCTACACGAACCTAATAATATTTCTCCCACTTATACTCAAAGCAGATTGCCAACGTCCTTGACACCCATTCCTTCCACATGTCTCTCGAATGTACTCTGAGGCAGACCCTTTGTGAATGGATCTGCTAGGTTGTCTTCCGATGCAATCTTAGGCACCTCAATGTCTCCTCTATTAACGATTTCTCGTATGAGATGGTATTTTCTTTCAATGTGTTTGCTGGCTTTGTGGGCTCTCGGTTCCCTTGAATTTTCAACTGCTCCGGCGTTATCACAGTAGACCATGATTTTGTTGGGGAAATTCGGGACCACGTCCAAGTCCACCAGGAAGTTCTTGAGCCAAACCGCTTCCTTCGCTGCTTCTCAAGCAGCGACATACTAGGCTTCCATGGTAGAATCAGCGATGCATTTCTACTTTACGCTTCTCCATGTCATGGCTCCTCCCCCCATGCAGAACACACTACCCGAGGTAGACTTCTGGAGTCAATGTCTGATTGAAAATCCAAGTCCGTGTAATCGATGGGGATCAGACTGTCTGACTTGTAAACTAACATTTTGTCCCGTGTCCTTTTCAGGTACTTCAGAATGTTCTTTACTGCAATCCAATGCTCTTTCCCAGGGTTACTTTGATATCTTGCCACCATGCCTACGACAAAGCAAATATCCGGTCTCGTACACAGCATTGCATACATGATGCTTCCCACAGCTGAAGCATAAGGGATGCCCTTCATGTCATCTATCTCTTTCCGTGTCTTGGGACACATCTCTTTGGATAGATGAATTCCGTGTCTGTAGGGCTCAAAGCCTTTCTTGGAATCCTACATGCTGAAGCGCTTCAAAATAGTATCTATGTATGAGGCTTGCGAAAGCCCGATCATTCTTTTCCTGCGATCTCGAGTGATCTTGATCCCTAGGATGTGACCGTCTTCCCCTAAGTCCTTCATATTGAAATGTTTTGACAGCCATGCCCTTATGTCTGATAACACCTTTACATCATTTCCGATGACCAGAATGTCGTCCACGTATAGTACCAAAAATACCAATACAGTTCCATCACACTTTTTATAGACACAACTTTCAAATTCGTTTTGATCGAATCCGTAGGATTTTATAACTTGATCAAAACACTGATTCCAATCTCGGGATGCTTGCTTCAGTCCATAAATGAACTTCCTGAGCTTGCAAACCAGATGCTCTTGGCCTTTTTCAATGAAGCCTTCGGGTTGTTACATATAGATTTCTTCGTCAAGATTTCCATTTAGGAAAGTTGTCTTGACGTCCATTTGCCAGATCTCAAAATCTAGATGCGCAGCAATCGTCAAGAGAATGCAGATGGACTTGAGCATGGATACGGGCAAAAAGTTTTCCTCATAATCGATCCCTTCTTTCTGAGTGTACCCTTTCGCCACAAGTTTTGCTTTGAAGGTTTCAGCCCTTCCGTTCGGTCCCCTTTTTCTCTTGTATACCCACTTGCATCCGATGGGTTTTACCCCATCAAGTGGTTCGACTAGCTCCTACACCTTGTTGTGATCCATTGATCCCATCTCGATTTCCATTGCTGTTTGCCAAGATTGAGCATCTTTGTCTTGGATTGCCTCGTTGTAGGACCATGGATCTGATTCTTCTGTGGAGATCAAGTCCAAAGACTCTCCGATCCCCAAGAATCTCTCGGGTTGTCTGATAACCCTCCCACTACGACGAGGTTCCCGTTGTGTAGGCGTGATGTTTGGTAAATCATTTTGTACAGTTGGCAACGGAGTTGGCCCCCTAAGTTCTTCTAAGGTAATTTCACTTCTAGGCTTTCGACTGTTCATATAGTCTTCTTCCAAAAATCTAAAGTGAGTACTGATTACCACCTTTTGATCTTCGGGACCATAGAACATGCATCCTTTAGTTCCTTCGGAGTACCCTATGAACATCCTTAATTTCGAACGTGCATCTAATTTACCAGCTTCCTTGTCTAGCACGTATGTCGGACACCCCTATATCCTGATGTGTCCGAAACTGGGCTTGCGCCCCGTCCACAATTATCTCGGGGTTTTAGGTACCGATTTGGATGGCACTAGGTCCAGAATATAAGCCGCTATTTCTAATGCGTAACCCCAGAACGATTTTGGTAAATCTGCATAACTCATCATCGACCTTACCATTTCTAAAAGTGTTCTATTCCTTCGTTCTGCAACTCCATTTTGTTGAGGGGTACCGGGTGTAGTCAACTGGGATGCAATCCCCACTTCCGATAGGTAGTTCAGAAATTCATCGCTGAGGTATTCGCCTCCACGATCAGATCGTAGAAACTTGATACTTTTTCCCTTATGATTCTCTGCTTGAGCCTTAAATTCTTTGAATTTATCAAAGGTCTCAGATTTATGCTTCATTAGGAAAATGTATCCGTAGCGTGAGTAATCATCGATAAAAGTAACGAAAATACTCGTAGCCACCTCTAGCTTTGATTTGCATTGGACCACACACATCGGTGTGAACGATTTCTAACACTTCTTTAGCTCTAAGCCCCTTGACTCCAAATGCCCTCTTGGTCATTTTACCTTCCAAGAACGATTCGCAAGTCGGAAATGACTCAATATGGAGAGACCCCAAAGAACCATCTTTCACCAACCTTTGAATCCTTTTTGGGTTAATATGACCTAATCTTAGGTGCCAAATAAGTGTCTCGTTCACGTCAGCCGAGCACTTTCGTTTACAAGAAATAGTAGATGTGTTATAGGATGCATTTTGTGAGTGATGTGCACAGTTAATAATATAGAGATTGTTCCTCAAAGTTCCACGACAGATAATCACATCGTTACGAAAAACTGTAACATCTTTATTAAAACGAACAGAATATCCATCGATAAACAGTTTAGAAATAGAAATAAGGTTTTTGCGAAAAACAGGAACATAAAGAACATCTCTTAAAATTAACATCTTGTCTCCAAAGGACAGGTGCACTTCTCCCGCTGCTTTAGCTGCCACTCTCGTAGCATTGCCTAGCGTGATGAGGATCTCACTCTCACTTAGTCTTCGGGTCTGCTTGAAACCCTGCAATGTGAAACATACATGATCAGTGGATCCCATATCCAATACCCATGAATGGGTAGCATACTCCGCCAAACAAGTTTTAACAACTAGTGTGTGTAAATTACCTTTCTTTTTATTCCTTTTGGGTTTGGAACAGGCCGACCTCCAATGTCCTTTTTTACCGCAGTTGAAGCACTTCCCCTTAGCCGGATTCTTTTCTGCACCATCCCACTTCACCTTTCCTTTGTCTTTGCCAACACTCGAGTTAGCTTGGCGTTCGCTTTTGGGCTTCCTCTTCCTCTTGCCTCCCTTTAGCCTAGAAGAAGAAAGGCCCAACTACCGCTAATGCTTGACTGCTCTCTCCTAAAATTCCTTCAGCTGAGACAAGAGCTTTAAACAGATCAGGCAAAGTGAACTTTTGATTATTCATCTGATAATTCAGCCTGAACTGCTCAAAGCTCTTGGGCAGGGAATGGAGTATGAAATCGATCTGGGTATCGATGTCATATTCAGCTCCAATCACCTCGAGTTTGTTGAGGTGAGCCATGATCTGGAGAACATGTTCCCTTACGGGTGTTCCCTCCACCATTTTCATAGAGAGCATGTCCCTCACGGTGATCTGCCGAGCCACACGGTTCTGATGTTAAAACATCGCTTTAAGATTGACCATGATTTCTGCAGCGGTCTCAACGTTTTGGTGTTGGTGTTGCAACACATCTGACATTGAAGCCAAGATGGTACACCTTGCCATTTCGTTAGAACGCTCCCATTTATCATATTCTTTCTTAACCGCTTTGGTTGACTCGTCAGATGGCTTTTCTGGTTTGGGTGTAGTAAGAACCCAGTTATGGCTTTGTGCAGTGAGGACAATAGTGAGTTTTCGATACCAATCAACAAAGTTTTCTCCAGTGAGGAGGTTATCTTTCAGTATATTGAACAGTGAATTAAAAGGTTGCGACATGATGAACTGAAATAAACATATATTTTGTATCAATATCCAGATCAACACAAAATTAAATCACATAATTCGATCACATGATTCATATTAAAATCTAAAAAAAAATATGAACATGCATCAGCCAATATCTCAAAACAGATTTAAATGAGCCTCGTGGGAGGGTCATCATTTAAATCACATTCAAGCAAGTTACAAACAAGAACAGTTACAAACCTTTAATTAAAATTAATAGTCGGCTCCAACTTGACCAATATAAAATTGACAGGGACTTTGGATAAGTATATAAATATAAATTTTATACCTAAATAATAACCATGATTAAATACATAATTATTACTTCACTTTGATCGAGCCTCGTTGGAGGGTCATCGTCGCCACTAATAATAATTCACAATCATCCTTTTGGGAATTTATTCATGTGAAAGCTATCTTTAGAGAGTCCCGTAGGGGAATTTCTCCAAAAGATTTCACAAATAAATAAATCATGGAGGTCAAAATTAATTTGTGTCAAAACAAATTAATTATCATAACATACTTAGTAATTTTTGAATTTGAGATTTTTCGTTGGGCAATTCTCATGCAAACACATTTAAACAAATTAAATAAAGCACAAGAAAATACAACAGTAATAAATCAAGCAAAGCAGAAAATAAATACATTGGACACAAATTATCCAACTGTCATGGTTTGATTTTCTTTGACTTGATTTTGAAGAAACGTCGTCTTGAATTTCTCCCACTCGTTCGTCTCGAAAAGAGCTCCATCTTGAAATGCCACGCCAAGCAGCTCGCAGCCAGGATGCCCGCCGCATCCGACCGGCTGCTTGGCCGGGAACCCATGCCCGTGCACCTAGGGTGCAGCGCACGTCGCCCGTGTGCTATAGGCGGCCTCGGCAGCTTGCCTCGGCCACTCGGCAGCCCGCCTCGGCCGATCCCGCCTTGGCGCCTAGCGCCTCGGCCCGTGCGTTCAGCGTCGTCCGCGCCACGTGTGTGCCTCCCTTTGCATATTTTGCACGGTGCACATCGCCCAAGTACGGTTCCGGATCCGTCTTTAACTCGTCTCCGTCTTTGATCAGGTTACAATTTAATTAACGAAAAATAAATACCTTAAATCTAGGCTAGTCTATTACATTGAAAAAATATAATAGCCTAATCTACTCGTGGATTTTCTCACGAGAAAAACAAATCCGAACGAGTCGAATTAAAAACCATTCATTCATACGCATGAAAATAAACACATTAAATACCATGACAATTGGATACCTGCAAAACAGATCTTAACAATTAACAATTATACTATCTAATTTCAATTTAATGTCTAACAATTTAAATAACAATATAAAAAACCAGAGCTCGAAACCAGAGCTCTGATACCAGTTGTTGGGAAAATCGGGGTGCCTGGATCTATTCGAGGTGATTATTTAAATACATATTTAAATTAAATAGTTAATTACTAACATGAATTAATCATAAATCAATTCAACATAATAATAAACAACATGCGTACACATAATTCACGTAAATCCTAAACATGCGGAACTAGGAGTTACCGAATTACTAACCTCTTGAAGAATCAAATGGATGAATCAACCCAAGGGTCTTCCCAAATATATCCCCAAAGTCCATGAACGCTATCCGGTGGGAAGATTTCGACGTACAATTTTAATGGGAAAGAAATTAAATATTTTGCTACCACCTTTGTGGATTTCTAATATTTCCAACACATGGAATTGCACTTGGGAATGAAGAGCTCATCCCCTATAAATAGGGAGGAGGGGGGCGAAAAATAGGGCTAGGAAAATAAGGAAGAAAATCTTTTCTTGGTCTCCAAGAAATCTTGAATATATCTCCTATATTCTTTTCTCCTTAATTAAATTTTTCATAAAAATCTCTTTCCCTCTTCTACCTATATTTTCGAAAATTTACACTAATAAAGGAGTCAAGATTTGACTTCATGAATTTATGGGATAATTATGTATTCCTACAATAATTATCTCTTTCCATAAAATATCTACAAGAAAATCAAGACAATCTTTTCTTCCTTTAATAGAGAAGATTTTTGAAAATTTACACTTGAAAATATAGCAAGAATATTTTCTTCTCTCTCTCATTAATTGGACTTTAGTTTGGGCTATTTGGGGGGCCTTTAGGAGAATTAAGATTGGACCTCCAATGGACTATGAAGCTATAATATTTTGGGCCAAATATTATTCAAGTCCATTAATACTAATTTACTCCACTATAAAATTAATATTGAACTATTCATCTTAACCCATATTACGATTTCACATATAACATGGCTCCCGGTCATTATTTCCCGTGTTTAAGATTATATTAGTCCATTAATTAATTAAGTCACTGAACAAGCTTTATATTAATTAATATATTTGTCCTTGGAGTAAAGACAACTCAACATTATTATCCATGCCGGAAATAAATTTCCACTTGCAAGATTTGACATGATAAAGGATATGAGCCCACCAAGGGGACAAATCAAGCAAGACATACTTGCACGCGATTCTCCGTTTTAAATGTCAGCAATCGTCATGTAATTAATAATATTGCCCAAGATATAAGGTATCAAATCACATTGACTCTCTTCCCATCATAAGTCAAAGCAATAGTTATTAATTTCATATGACCCTATTTAAGGGACAGAGATTAAGAAACAACGCAGGTCTAATTCTTGATTCAAGATCTAGTTTATCCTTGTATATTCAACAAGACCTAAATGCGCTTAGTGTGATCCCTTGGTCAAAAATTTGTCCTCTCATGATGGTTCGTCCTCATTATCTCAAATCTTTAGTGATCTCAAAATTAACTACAACGCGATCTTTATTGTGATCCTTTGCAATATACATATATAACATTCATTCATATTTAATGCAACAATGATTAAATAATTTATTTCAAGAAATAAATAAGAAACATCATTTTGGTTGTACAAAGTAAAAGCATACTTTTCAAAGATAACTCGATGGTCCCCAAAAACCCCAATTTGGGTCTCAAAACATAAACCGCTCATGATGGTTCGTTCATTTTCATTTTTAAGGTTATGAATTTGTACTTAATTAACGAGGGTCAACACAACAATGTAATTTGATCTTTAGTGATTCGGGAATCACCAAATTTAACTCACAAACGTTATCACCTCTCTCTATCTTATTGAATGGGTTTGCAATATACATTATATAACATTCATTCATATTTTTAATGCAACAATGATTAAATAATTTATTTCAAAAAATAAATAAGAAACATCATTTTGGTTGTACAAAGTAAATGCTTTTAAGGTATAACTTTTTTGGCTCATAACCCCAAATCACATATATCCAATTGTCACGGTTAATTTTTGAAATGTCTTGATCTTGAGAAATTGTCTTCATGGCCTTCATCGTTCATCTCGAAAAGCTCCCACTTCCTCGCGAATCATTCAGATTCTCTCAACATGCTCTTTCTTGTGTTTATCTCGAAAACGTCCTCGATTCCACGTTGGATCTGATTCTCTTTTTCAGTTCCTTGTCATACGACATTCAGCCGACCGACATCCTCGACCTTCGGCATTTGACTGCTATCCGATTTCTTCTTTGGCTCGATCCGATCACCGACGATCCGATCAACACTTTTCAGATCAATATCTCGTGATAGCATCAGTCGATTACATTAGGTTTAGCATATCGGTTTCCCGATCTCAATCACGCCCGATCTTGATCATCCGCTTCATCTTCATATCTCGATCTCGACACGCGTCCGATCTCGATCAGGTCTCATCCGCTCCTCTTCGATCCGCAACCTTCTTCTGATCTTCAGTGGGTTTCTTTTCGACGACGGCTTGTCTACTCTTCCGATCACCATATCACCGACTCGTTTCATTGATTATCCGATCCTTCCGTCATCGATCATTTGACCATCCGATTCTTCCGATCACCGACTTTAACTTTTCTTCTTTCCGATTTTGCACAAATTCATCGGCTCCGAACTCATCTTACTCATCCGATCTCGATCATCTTCGCCGATTTCGTGAGTTCCTCAATCTTCTTCTCTCGTTCCCCCTCAACTTGTTATCCTCAGAGATTAGCTTCAAAAATACAAGTTGATAATGTTTTTGCATAATTATTCAAAACTAAAATATCCCAAAGAACCCCAACACATATATCCAATTGTCACGCTTAATTTTTTGAAATGTTTTGATCTTGAGAAATTTTCTTCACGGCCTTCATCGCTCGCCCCGTCCCACACCGACCGCAACATGCCTTTTAAACGCCCCGCCCAGTCCGAAACGACGTCCGCATTGATAGCTCACGTGCACGATCGGGGCCCCCGCGATGCCCGCGTCCAAATGCATCCCCGCCTCTCCGGGTCTTCTGCCACGGGTGTCTTGCGATCCTCGACTTCAGCTCGACCACGTGCCTTGCTCCGCCGTGCCTTAGCTTGTCACTCGTCCGGTCCGCACTTTGTCCGCCCGTATTTAATTCTTCGTCTTCGTTCTCGATCCGGTTACAATTTATTTACAAAAATAAATAAACCTAGATCTACATTAGTCTATTACATTGAACAAATCAAAAAAATCCTAATATACTCGTGGATTTTCTCACAAGGCAAAACGAATTCGAACGAATCAAATTAAAAACCACAATACATGCATAAATAAACATTCATCAAATACCATGACAATTGGATACCTGCAAAAAAGATCTAGCAATTCTACTATCCAATCCAAATTTAATGAATAACGAATTAAATTACAATCAGAGCCCGAAATCGTGGCTCTGATACCAGTTGTTGGGGAAATAATTGTCCGGATCTATTCGGGATGAATATTTAAATATAAATTTAATTCTAACAATTATTATTAGCATGAATTAATCCTATATTAATTCAAATAATAATTCAACCACAAATAATGCATACAAGTTCGTCACATAAATCCTACGCATGCGGAATTGCTAGGAGTTTACGTGAACTAACCTCTTGGGGTGACAACCATTGAGAAGATGGATCCCGTTCACACGAACACACCAAAAAGCCTTCTCAAGTATTCACTCGTCCTTGTCCAACAATCCGGTGGTAGGATGCTCGAGAAAAATTAACAAAAGGAAAAATAAAATTATGTTGCACCACCTTTGTGGATTTCTAATTTTTCCAACACATGGAATTACATTGGGGATGAAAAATTCATCCTCTATTTATAATACTAAGGGGGGACAAAAATTTAGTGTTATTGGGTGATTGTGAAATTTTCTTGCTTCTTCCTCAAGATACAATCTTGAATATATCCAATATATTCTATTTCCCAAAATATCTCCCAAATAAAATCTTCCCCTCCCTATGTTATGGTATTTTTCGAAAATATCACTACAAATAGCCAAGTGGGAGATTTCTTGAATTTAATGAGATAATCTTGTATTCCAAGAATACTTATCTTCATTCCATAACAAAATTCAACGAAAATCTTTCTCCCTCTTTTATTTGTGATTTTCGAAAATAATGAAAAAAATTAGACAACAATAATTTATTTTATTTTAAACACATTTTTCAGTTATTGGACTTTATGTTTGGGCTACTTGAGGGGCCTTTAGGAGAATTAAGATTGGACCTTCCAATGGACTTTGAATATTCAATATTGAGCCACAATATTATTCAAGCCCATAAATATTAATTAATCCCACTACATAATTAATATTGCACTATTCATCTTAACTCATATTACTATTAATATGGCTCCCGGTTATTATTTCCCGCGTTTAAGATTATCCAGTCCATTAATTAATTTAGGCCACTGAAATAGCTTCATATTAATTAACATCTTTTTCCTTGGTCAAGGAACGACTCAACATTATTATCCATACCGGAAAATTAATTCCACTTGCAAGATTTGGTATGATAAAACTTCTGAGCCTCCCAAAGGGACAAATCAAACAAGACGTACTTGCACACGTTTCACTGTATTAAATCTTAGCAATCGTCGTGTAACTAATAACATTGCCCAAGATATAAGGTATTGAATCTCACTGATTCTCTTCTCATCATAAGTCAAAGCAATGATTATTGATTCCACGCGATCCTATTTAAGGGACGGAGATTAAGAAACAATGAACCACTGAGATCCAATTCTTCTATAATCAGTACTGAAGAATTTATCCTCCTGTAGGTCCTAGTCAGTGCATCATAATGCACTAGTGCAATCTCTTGGTCAAGACAAACCAATCTGAGCCTTACACTTCAACCTTTCACGATGGTTTGTTCATTTCCATCTGGGTTGTGAATTCTGTACTTTTAGTTACAAGGGACTGTTAATTTAATCTTGTAACACATACTATTTATTGAACAGTTATGCAGTAAATATATGTAACATTCAATGATATTTAAAGCATCAGTGATAAATAATTTATTTCAACAAATAAGACAGAAATTCAGTCTGGTTATACAAAGTAAAAGCATACTTTCTAGTATAACTCCAACATAACGTTGAACAGTCTTTACTCCAAGGACAAATATATTAATTAATATAAAGCTTGTTCAGTGGCTTAATTAATTAGTGGACTAATATAATTTTAAACGCGGGAAATAATGACCGGGAGCCATATTATGTTAGTGTTAGTGTCCTAGAGACAATCTATTATAAGGACATGATACTCAATGATATTCAGTTTGATTTAATATTATAGTTCATTTAATATTAATGTATGACAATACACTTGTTTGAATATTATGTTTGATTGTTTGCATTTATTCGTACAAGTGTTCCCATGAGTCATTGTTGTCATTGAGGTTGTGAGAACTCAGATGACTTAAGAATGATTCTAAAATATCCCCGATCAAGGATCATCAAGATTGGGATATTGATGATGCAATGGAGATTGGTGTGCGATCTGCATCCTACTCTTAGAGAGTGTAGTAAGATCTCACTTACTACGAGATACTAGGTATCTCATGATGGATGCACAAATACCTTAGAGGGTATTGGTATACCCATCCGAGAAACCATTTGATGTAGTTCCACTATATGTGTCTACGGGTGTCTCGGTTAGTGGGAGCGATGCGATACTCCTTTGACTTGAGGTCAATACGCACGACATGTATGGGGTGATGAACTTTGACCATGACCGACGCTTGCACCCTTCCATGGGTAGATATGGCTTGGATTGGGTTCATCATGAAGTGCATGTGCGTAGTAGTTGAGCCAAGAATAGGATTCATTCCTCGAAGTGGATTTAGAGAGAATACTCATCTTCTCGTCATAATTGGATCTAAGTCATCGGCCGATGCTCGTCAACTTAGACTTTGTGGCTAAGTGTGACATAAGTGATCAATAAGTTATTGGAGATAAAGTAATTATGTTATTTGAATAGACACTTCATCATGTTCAAGACTAATCGAGTATTCGCAAATGAAAGGAGGAAATCGTAATAGCCCATGTTTCAGTTACAGGTAGTTGCACGTTTCTCGCAACGTACCTCATATATTGAGAATGTTTGATTTATGGTCTAGGGTTCAATTAAGACCGTTAGTTTGACTAATCGCTCGATATATGAGGTCCTATGGGTCACACAACAAGTAGTTCCCTCTTACGGATTATAGTTGGTTGATTAAATGTTAAATTGGATTTAATATTTAATTTATGGAGAATTAATTAATAATAGATTAATTTGAAATTTATTATTATTAATGTTTAATTAAATTAGATTTAATTAAATAGGAATTCCCAATAATAATATATGGTATATTATTATAGGATTTAATATATATGGAATCAAATCCGTAGAGATTTGATATACATGGAAATTAAATCTGTAGGATTTAATATATGGAATCAAATCCGTAGAGATTTGATATACATGGAAATTAAATCTGTAGAGATTTTATATATGGGAATTAAATGAATGAGATTTAATTTACAAGATTAGGGATTTTATTTCCTTATCAGGTTAGCTTAAGATTTAAGTTGGGTCTCCCCTATATATACAAGCTCTTGGGAATTCACAAACAACATTAATTCATTATTCTCCATAAGATCTAGAGTTAGAATTTTCCTAGCAAATTCATCTCGGGATTCAACACTGGCAAATTCGTGCAGATCCGTTCTTGGGGATTACGTGGATACCATAATTGAAGAATATGCTCTACAACTGTCGTAAGATTTCTCGTTATGATTATTGTAATCCTTTTGTGCAATTAACTGTTCGTTGTTGGTGAACTGTTCTATTCCGCTGCTCATGTATTACGTGTTTACGTGCCTCTAAATTCCAACATATTATAGTAAAATCGTAATATGGGTTAAGATGAATAGTTCAATATTAATTTTATAGTGGAATAAATTAATATTAATGGGCTTGAATAATATTTTGGCTTAATATTAAATTTTCATAGCCCATTGGAGGTCCAATCTTAATTCTCCTAAAAGCCCCTCAAATAGCCCAATTTAAAGTCCAATTAATGAAAAGGAGAATAAAATCTTCTTGCCTAATATTTCCTAATATTTTTGAAAATATTGTAGGAAATGAAGAAGAAAAATTTTCTTGATTTTCTTGAAGAGATTTTTATGGAAAGAGATAAGTATTCTTGTAATACATAATTATCCCATAAATTCAAGAAATAAAATCTTGTTTCTTTTTCCTTGTAAATTTTTGAAAAAATAGGATAAAGGGGAAGGAGATTTTTATGGAAAAATTTAATTATGGAGAAAAGAATATATGAGATATATTCAAGATTTCTTAGAGATCAAGAAAAAGATTTTATTCCTTATTTTTCTATTGAAAAAATTGGCCCCCTTAGTCCTATAAATAGGGGATTAATTTTTCATTCCCAAGTGTAATTCCATTTGTTGGAAATATTAGAAATCCACAAAGGTGGTGGCAAAATAATTTTATATTTCTCCTTTGTTAAAATCGTTCGTGCGAATCCTCCCACCGGAGTACGTTCGTGGACTTGGGATATATTTGGGAAGGCTCTTTGGGTTGATCCAACGTCCCAACGGTTGTCTCTATAAGAGGTATGCAATCTCGTAACTCCTAGATTCCGCATGCTTATTATTTACGTGGATTATGTGTATGCATGTTGTTTATTCGCTTATTAATTATTATGTTGAATTGACGTAGGATTAATTCATGTTAGTAATTAATTAATTAATTTAAATATATATTTAAATTCATCTCGAATAGATTCAGGCACCCCTAATTTCCCAAAAAAAATTCCATTCAATGTGATCAAGATTTCAAAAATAAAAATTTAATATAACAAGATATATTAAAAAAAACTTGATTTAAATAACTTCTAATGAGAATGCACGATTTTGAAACGAAATAATCTGATTGAAGTGAATTTTATGCAGACTGACGTGGTTTCGCCACATATGCTGAATAAAGTTTTACCAATATATAGTATTAAGATGTACTAATAAATTATGAATTTGTAGAGTTTCACTCTAATTTGAAAAGTATGACTTAAATATCCAGTGAAGGGTTGTCTCAAGTATGAGATAGATATAAAATTATCTTTTAATATTTTAATTCTATACGTAATTTATTTATTTATTTATGCATATTAATATTAGATTGTCAATTCATTATATATAAGATTGTGTTTAGTGCCTTGAAACATTAATTATATATATATATATATATATATATATATATATATATATATATTAAAAGGGGGTTTTATCAATCTAGGGCCTGAAAGATGGTAAAGCTATCAATTTAAGACATTGAAGATTTTTCCTATCGATTAAAGGCCTGGAAGATAGAAAACTATCAATCCGATAATCACTTAAAATTAGAAACTATCAATTTCGAGGCTTACAAATTTTAAGGTCATGTTTGGCACTAAAACCCTAAACCCTGAACACTTAACCTAAACCCAAAACGATAAACCCTAAATCTTGAACCATGAACCCCAAACCCCCCTGAACCGTAAATCTTGAACCGTAACCCTAAAAATAAAAAAGATAAGAACATGAAATAAGGATATGAAATATAAGTGTCAAACATGACCTTAAAATGTATGAGCCTCAAATTGATAGTTTTTATCTTTCAGGCCCTGAATCGATAATTTTCTATCTTCTAGGCCTTGAATCGATAGGAAAAATCTTTAAGGCCTTAAATTGATAATTTTACCATCTTTCAGGCCCTGAATTGACATTTTTCCTATTAAAAGTTATACGTGATGTTGGTCAACATTAATAGTGTTGTTACCTTAGCTTATAGTAAGACATTTTATGATATAGAAAAATTATAAGTGATTATAATTATTTAAAATTGTGTGCAGAAATAATTTGGAGTGTTTTGTTTCTCTTTTATTATATTAAATAAGTGGTCAAATGATGCTTTTGGTAGCTATTGGGGGTGTTTTTGAAAAATTATAAGTGATTATAATCACTTAAAATTGTGTGCAGAAGTAATTTGAAGTGTTTTTATTTCTTTTTATTATATTAAATTAAATTAAATAATTAATAGTTAAAAGCTATAAGCTATAAGTTTTTTTATAAACAAAATCAACTTCAAATTTAATCAATTTTATCATATTCATTAATCTTAATCAAATCTTCAAAAGTAATTTTTCTTTTCAAACACCCCCTAAAAAGACTCAAGTAAATTTATCTCAACAACTCAAGTAAAAAGAAATATAATTTTATGAGACAATTTTATAGTAAGATGGAACATAATCAGGACATGATGAAAATGTTGACTATTGATTTGTGTTAGTCTCAATCTCATGCATAAAATTGTTCCACACAAATTTAATTTTGTAAAGAAAAAAAGTTTAAATAGGTGTAGGAGGATGAGTGCTAAATAAAAAATTTCTTAAACAAAATATAATATTAATATTTCATTATGTCATGTGATAATGAAATAATGTCACATAGATACATAGTGATATGTTCAAAATAAATTTATATTTTCTAAAATAAAAGATTATATCAAGTCAAAATCTCAGATGACAAAGAAATTCTTTTATATGACTAAAAATGAAATTCTTTTATCGACGGAATTTTTCCGTTGGCATTCTGCTAGTCGATCGGTACTTTTTAGCGATGTAACACTTGTCAGTTGGCAACCGATATCAACAAATTATCGACGCATAATAAAAAATTAATTAATATAATTATTGCGTAGGTGGTAATCCGTTGCTTAATACTTCCTCCGTTCCTTAGTAATTTGCACACTTTCCTTTTTGGTTCGTCTTTTATTAATTTGCATCCCTTAAAATGATAAATAATCTTACAATCTCCACCCTCAATATCTCCACCTCACAATCTCTTTCCTTCATTCCCTTTTAAAAAAGTCAACAAAACATCAAAAATTATTTTTTTCTTAATATGTGTATCATTCTTAGGGTTTAAATTGCTAAGGGACGGAGGAAGTAGTCGGTAAACAAACTCCGCTGGTAATTTGATGTGTCAATTTGTCACTTGTCAGTAGTTTGTTGGTAAAATGTTGATAAATTCTGACGGATTATGTAATCCTTTATTTAAAAAATTCTTGTGTATCAGGACATCTGATAAAAACTATACTTAAATAAATTACATATAATATAAGGACATGCATGTGTAAATTAAATCATTATTTATTAAAATATAATATTATCCAATCAGATCCTCTGATAAATACCGTTTAAATACTCAAAGAAAAGATGTTAATCATACGTGACAATAACTTCAACACAACGTCGATTTGGCGAATTTTATATATATGGGTTTTCTGAGTTCAGTGTGTTTATTTCCAGGTAAAGCTACTCTCTTGATTTTAATATGATAAATATTTATTTCGAAACATAAATATAATTTTATTTATTCTTTTTATCCCATAAAGATAGTTCACTTTCATTTTTCACTTTATCAATAAAATATTATTTATTATGTGCTTAAAATTCTATTTTAATTTAAATTTCCTGATATAACCTTATTTATTAAATATACTTTGGTCATATTGACTTCTTTATTGTATGTTTCACTAATACACATTTGATCTTGGACAGCTGTTAAAATAGCCCTTAGAGAGCGTTTATAACAGCTGTCTAAGTAACAGCTGTCCAAGCTTTGACAGCTGTTAAAAAACCGCTGTCTAAAAAAAAGACTTAGACAGCGATTTTGAACCGCTGTGCAAGATTGCAGCCTAGACAGCGGTTTTCAACCGCTGTCCAAGTTCCTCCCTTGGACAGCGGTTTTCAACAGCTGTCTAATATTTTTTTTTAAAAAAAATCGATTTTTAGTCAATGACCCACCAATCATCTCATATATAAGCCACCAAGTCTCCCAATTAATTGAGGCAATTATTCGCTCCCATGGGGGACCAAACACGGGACCTTGGACGACTGAGCGGGGATCAATTTTGCTCGGGCACTAGCTTTCTTGCGTTTGCTTAATGAAATTAATTATATTGTCCTAGAATTCATTTTTTTTTACAATTTTTTTTACTCTTTATTTCAATTATCTTATTTATTAATTCAATCACACTTTTTTATATAATAATAATTTTTTTATATAAATTTAAATTAAATTATATTAAAATTATATTTTTTACTTGTTTTTTTTAAAAGTACACTACGTACCTTTCTTTTAAACTTGTAATATTTTTCCTTCTAAACAAGTAATATACTTTTTTTTATCTTAACAAGTAATATTTTTCTTATACAAGTAATATTTTTTCTTCTAAACTAGTAATATATATATATTTCTTTAAACAAGTTATATATTTCTATTTAAAAAAGCTAGTAATACTTTTCTATTTAAACAAGTAATTCTTTTTCTTTAAACAAGTAATACTTTTTCATCTAAACAAGTAATACTTTTCTTGCGTTTATTTAATAAAATTAATTCTATATGTTCTAAAAATCGTTTTTTCTTACAATTTTTTTTAAAATTCTTTATTTTAATTATCTTATTTATTAATTCAATCACATTTTTATATAATAATTTTTTTTGTATAAATTTAAATTAAATTATATTAAAATTATATTTTTTACTTGTACTTTTTTTAAAAAAAGTACTACATTTCTTTTAAACTTGTAATAATTTCCCTTCTAAACAAGTAATACTTTTCTATCTAAATAAGTAATATTTTCCTTTAAACAAGTAATATTTTTTCATTTAAACAAGTAATACTTTTCTTTAAACAAGTTATACCTTTCTATCTAAACAAGTAATATTATGAACAAATTTTACATAAGAGTTTGTGTTAATCTCATTATATACAACGAATATTAAAAAGAAATAACACGAGAATTTAAAGAATAAAATATTTGAACTGTACCTAAAAAGAATTTACAAATTAAAACAAAAAAATAAAACAAAAAAATAATAAACAAAAAAAAAAAAATTCACTTGGAGAGCGGTTATGAATTAATTAATCACTTTTTTCCAATAAAATCCAATTTTTACCTTTAAATCAAATTATATTAAAATTATATCTCAAAATTGCTCTCCAATTACCCTTTTGCACAAACTTATGAACCGCTATCTAAGCTTTGATCTTGGACAACGGTTTTTAACCGCTGTCTTTATTTATTTATTTATTTTTAATAGAACTGCTCTCCAAGGAACCACTTGAAGAGCTGTTCGAAAAAATAGCTGTCCAAGTGGAGCTCTCCAAGCTCAAATGTATAGTAGTGTTTGGTAAGGATTTCAAAAGCATAAGTATGCTTATTTGTAGGATTATGTAGCCTGAATTTCAAAAGCTACCATAACCATAACCATAACCATAACCTATAATATTTATACTCTCTTACGTTCTCTTTCATATTTTTCTTTTACTCAATAATAAACACTTTATTTTTACAGTATAATAATCTCATCATTATTTAATTTTTTCATAATTTATTTTCTCAATCCTATCCTACTACATCTTCAACTAAACATACACAAAAGTCAAACATACCTTATTACTATTCATGAAATATTTTTCCAATCTCCTTGCAGTCCGGAGCAATCATACCCTTAAATTTTAATTTCGTTCTGTAACTTATACTTATAATTTTTTAATTTTTTTAATTTAAAATTTTATCAAGTAAGTTACACACTTTTATCATCTTCTTATTTTAATTTGTTTAAATTACATGACGAAAATTGGTAAAATTACATGATAAAAATTCTAATTTAAAAATCAACATGACCAAACTAAAAAACGATAAAAACACTTTTTCCCTTTAATTATACAAAGAATTTACAAGTGTAATCACCGATAGTGCGAATTAATATAATGTCTAAATAGATCGAATATATATGTCTGCCCCATTTGCCCCATTTGCCCTGCTATTACTTATTTGCATATACCCTGAGAATTTCTTTAAAGCAGAAATGGCAAAAATTGATGTAATATCTTCATGTCTGGTACGAAGCAACACAACTCCGATCTCAAGATTGGACCTAACTCCATGGGATCTATTTACAATCCTACTCAACTCCATTCAACAAGGGATTATATTTCACAACCCTCAATCCCAAAAAATCGATGACAACATCATTAATCACCTCAAAAACTCACTCTCCCGCACTCAGACTTTTTCCCTCCCCTCACCGGCCGTTTATCCACCCATCAGAACGACGACAACACCGCGTGTTTCTTCGTGGACTGCAACAATGCCGGTGTTGAATTTGTCCACGCTGTCGCCCGATATGTGTCCGTTTCTGACATCTTGGAACCGAAAAGCGTACCGGAGGAGTTAGTTTCTTCATTTTTCCGATCGAATGGTGTTCGCAATTTTGAAGGGACTTGCAAGCCTTTAATGGGAGTGCAAATCACGGAGCTCGTTGATGGCCTTTTTATAGGTGTGTCTATAAGTCATAGCATCGTGGATGGAATTTCTTTCTGGCATTTCTTCAACTGTTGGTCCGAGATATCCCGCGGTTTTGACACCATTTCGAAACCCCCTGTTTTCGACCGTTGGTTTTCGTTTTCGACCCCCATCCCTCTTCCTCCATTCGAGAAAAATGCGTCTCGGAGCTATGTTACACCTTCTTTAGTAACAAGGGTTTTCCAGTTTAGCAAAGAAAGCTTAGCTAAACTCAAAGGTAAGGCCAATTCCGAAGCTGAAACCGACAAAATATCGTCCTTTCAAGCGCTCTCTGCTCATTTATGGCGGAGCTATACGCGTTGCAGCCAACAGAGCAATGAAGAAGCTGGATTCATGATGTCAGTTGGTGCACGAGCAAGAATCCCTCTGCACGAGGGGTATTTTGGGAACGCGGTTGTGGTTGCTGGAACTGCTGTTAATGAGGCAGAGCTTTTGCAGAAGGGATTAGGCTACGCTGCATTGAAGATCAATGAGTTGATCGCTGAGAAGACTAAGGAAAGAGTGGTTAAATTGGTTGAATATTGGGCGAAAAATCCTGTATTACTCGCGGAAGGGGTTTTTCCATTATTCATCTCAAGTTCGCCTCGCTACGATGTATATGGGAATGATTTCGGATGGGGGAAACCGATTGGCGTAAGGTGTGGAAATGGGATTATTTTTTAAGGGAATATGATAACTTTCCCGTCGGCCATGGATGGTGGGATCGAAGTTCATGCTTGCTTGAAGCCGGAGGTATTGAGGGCAATGGAAGATGATGCAGAGTTCATGGAAGTTTTCACTCTTTGATCACTTCTGGGTTTTTGGTTTTTTTATTCTGAGGTGTGAATTGGTTAATATCAGTCAATGTGTGTGTAATCCTTGAATAAATTTGTGATTGAACGGTTACGGTTAAATTTGAAGAGTCACGCTGCAGTGAATCAGGTTTATATATGAACTCTATCACTGTCATGTGAAAAAATTATCACTGTTATTCATAAAAACTTTCGCTGTTTAAAAATATTAAGCATTTTTTAATAGTGATAGTTTTTGTGCATAATAGTCAAGATTTTTATGCATAACAATGATAGTTTTTATACACAACAGTGATACTTAAAAAATCGAGTTTAAGGTGAACTTGGGTTCACACAAGTTTTTGTCAAATTTGAATGGCAAATTCTTTAGCAGTATCATTTATTTTCACTGAACAATAGTAACCTTTTTTTATTAAAGTATTTCTTCTTCTTATTTGACAAGTATTATTTGGTCAGTATTAGTGATTTTTAGTTAACAATATTACTTGTTTTTATTGAACAATATCAATGTACAGTTGATGTACATAAGCGTTATTAAATGTGAAAAATGATATTTGTCACCAAAATAGCTAGTGTGGAAGAATAAAATGAGAGATTGGGCAAAATAGGACATATTTAAAAAATGAGCCGGATATCGAATTATTAAAAAAATAAAATAGAAAGACTTATTTATTTTCTGGGATAGCAGAATTATATTTCCCTAGTAATAATATAATCAGCATTTTAATTTTTTTTTTGAAAGCAAGAAAATTTAGATGCTCTTAGTGCATCAATTGAGTAGGCCCTCCAAAAAGTCCGGAGGCTTAACCCAATAAAATGGACTACATAAATTCTTGAAAGTCCGAGCAAGAGTGTGTGCTAGCATGTTGGCATTCCTACACGTCCAAGAAACCTTAATCGCCGGATTGACTCGTATAATCTCCAAACCCGCTTCAATAAAATCTTCGTGCGAAAGCGGTGGCTCCATGATCTATTTGCTTACGCATCAACAACCTGCTTAGAATCTGTTTCAACAACCACACATGTAAACCCATGATGAACAATCCAACGTAGGGCATTGAGTACTCCCCAAGCTTTGCAAGAGTTGTGAACGTTACTTCATTCCTGGCTCTCCACACTCCCCACAACATCACCATTGCCTTCTCCAACTCTGTTTTCTCCAGCACCGAAATGAGCTTAAGAAAAAGCTCGGTTGCAGAGTTAACCTCATAACAGAGGCCATCTATCTTGTACCACAAATCCAACTCATCCCCACAAGCTCTCGCAAAGACACAATCAACAAACAAATGCCACGTTGATTCACTAATGGATGAACAAAATGGGCAAAGGCTAGAAGCTCCCGGATACCATCTTGCAATTCTAGCTCCAACCGCCAAAAAACCTTCACCTATAAAAGACACGGATTTTCGGCGGAATCTTAACCCTCCATATTTACTTCCAGATCAGACCCACTCGTGATTGTGATTGTGAAATTTTAATCTTGTCGGGATGTTTATTGTGAAGTTAAAGAGAAAGAGAAAAATTATTAATCTCAGCAGGGTAGTGTTTTTTACGACTAGTTATATATATAATTTTCAAATCAATTACTAAAATATAATATATATAAATAATATAAAATTTATATTAATTCATAATGAGATTATATTTAGTGAACCTAAGATGATGATATCTTAAATATTTGAGTTTGATATATTTAATCCATTTTTTTATCTTATTCCATTTTTTTAATTCTTTAAAAAATATTCATGAATTAAATATAATTTTAGCTATTAAAATATTTTACACTGATGCATTTTATTAATAAATTATGACTCTATTTAAATTAATGTAACCTTTATAGAAATATTAGATTGTAGCCCAGCGTATTACACGGTATGAAATAAAAAAAAAATTATATTATTATTTTTAAATTAAATATTTTAAAAATATGAGGTTTTTTTAAAAAAAAAAAAACTGGGTATATAGCCCAAAGACCAACTAATCCTTAATTTAAATCTAGTCATGTTTTTTTGAATTTTTAATATTTAATAAATGTAATATGCAAGTTTTACGATTCGATGATGATAATCATCTGATATTATAATTTTTTAAAAAATATTATAATGACTGCATTAAGATAAATGTGGGTGATAGTAATTATATGTAAACTTAATATTATAATTATCTGGTATTGTTATTTTAAGTATAATATTAAAATAATTATATTTGAAGTTTTATATTTTAATTCTATATTTTGAGGTATATATATTGGACATGCGAGGATATTGCTCACTTATTCCATATATTATTGATAGACATATCATATTTATAATTCATATCATCATCTTTCTGAAGATAAGCCCCTCATCCGTCATACCCCTTCTTAAAAGTCACTTTATTATTTCAATTACTAATACAAAACTCGATCGCAACAACTCGTGTAAAAGTCAACTGTTTGAAGTCTTCTGGGACGGAAGGAGTATTATTTTAGCAGTTCATTTAAAATTTATACATATTTTATCTAAACTATTTTTATAGGGATTTTACTGAAATTTACAATTATAATGTATATATTATTACTCTCACTATTAGTAGTTTATTTGCAACTAATTACATATTTTTCAAATCAATTACTAAAACAATATATAAGTAATATAAAATTTATATTAATTAATAATGATATTATATTCAGTGAATATAAGATCATGATATTTTAAAGATTTGAGTTTGATCTTTTTTCACCAAAAATTGCATCTTAGTCTATTTTCTCTAATTCTTTGAAAAATGTTCACGAATTAGATCTAATTATAGCTATTAAATATTTTACATTCATATCATTTTACTTATAAGTTATTATTTCGATTGGTGGAACTTTTATATAAATAATTTTTCCCTTGATTAACTTGAATTATACATACTTACAAAAGTATAGATTTAACATTGAAATACACCTTGTAATATAAAACTTCTGATTTCAAATTTTTGGTAAAAGTTTCGATCGAATATGAGCATGATGCATTTGATAATAGTTATGTGAATTAACACATGTTTTTGGCATTATTCATCAAATATAACATTCGTATGGAATACATAAATTAAGAATCTTGTATGGAATACATATATCAAGAAAATCATATAGTATACCTTAAATGAAATAGATCAGCAATTTTAGTAAGTATTACTTGCAAAAGAAATAATTAAAACCAACACAAATTGTGTAGCAATCAATTTAATCAACATAAACTATAAGATTGATATCATTTTACTGAAATTTACAATTATAATGTATATATCAGAAATTTACAATTATAATTTATATATCATTACTCTCGGTATTAGCAGTTTATTTGAAACTAATTATATATTTTTCAAATCAATTACTAAAACAATATATAAGTAATATGAAATTTATATTGATTAATAATGTGATTATATTTAGTGAATAAAAGATCATGATATTTTAAAATTTTGAGTTTGATATTTTTTTCTCCAAAAATTGTATCTCAGTCTATTTTCTCTAATTCTTTAAAAAATATTCACGAATTATTTATTTTGATATTTTTTTTAAAAAATTATATCTTAATCCACCTTTACTAAATCTTTAAAAATATAAAGTTAAAAAGATTTGATATTGATGATATAATTTATTTAAAATTTATACATATTTTATCTAAACTATTTTTATAGGAATTTTACTGAAATATACAATTATAATGTATATGCCCACCGCCTACGTGGCTGAAGACGTGGCAGTGCCACATAAGAAAATTTAATTTTTTCCTTAATCACTATATATATGTATCTTTTTATTTTTGAATTTGATTTGATTTTATTCCATAACTGTCCCACTTTCTTTTTTCACCAGTCATCTCTTTCGTATTAGAACTGAAAATACAGAAAACAAAAATGTCAAATCTTGAAAAGTTTGAAACAACTCTCACGCCGATTTGAAATAATTAATGGAAGTAAAAATTCCAATTTTTCCAAAGCCCACTCCTCACAAATCCCTTGCACGTGCATATCTTCTTCAATATAGCCTAAATCCCCATTTCTACAAAATAAAATAAAAAAATTAAAAAAAAGTCCCCATTTCTCCTCACAAATCCCTTGCACTTGCATATCTTCTTCAATATAGCCTAAATCCCCATTTCTATCAAATAAAAAAAAAGATTAAAAAAAAGTCCCGTTTTCTATTTTTTAGAATTAATATTTGATTTGGTTTTAGTTCAGGTGCAGAAACGAAGCATAGCTTCCAGTGTTGATCTTAGAGATATGGAGAGGTAATTGGAGTATATATGAAGCACTGTTATGACTTAAAAATATGGGTTTGGAAAATATTATGGCCGTAATTGGAGCAAATGTGGTTGATAATTCAATTTCTGGAGGATACTTATATGCTTGTAATCAAATCTTGAATCAATTTCACCATGTAAATTTTGACTCTTGAGTAATGATTGAATTGCTGAATAAAATGTTAATGAAGATGATGACATAATTTATTACTTTCTTCCCCAAGATCCAATTTTACATTAGCACAATCCTTTGTTGTCCGAAATCACATGCAGTTCCAAAAACGTAGTCTACACTTAGTACATTGATTGAAAGTTCCAGGCCAAAAATATTAGAAATTTTTATCATAAAAATATAAAAATAAAAGGAGGGAAAAAAATCCAGATTATTGTGAAAAAGATGAAGATCTGTATAAATTTAGAAAATAAAATATTATTTGTGAAAGAGATGAATTTTTTTAAGATTGAGACGTTTTTGTTTTCTGCATTTTCAGTTCTACTACGAAAGAGATGACAAGTGAAAAAAGAAAAGAGGAAATATTTTTATATTAATTTGGAAAAAAACATATTACAATTATGGAATAAAATAAAATCAAATTAAAAAAAAATACATATATGTGGTGATTAAGGAAAAAATTAAATTTTCTTATGTGGCATTGCCACGTCTTCAGCCACGTAGGCGGTGGGCACAGTTATAGTACCCACCGTTGGGCTCTATATCATTCCCGTAGGTATTTAAGGGACACTTTTGTATCTAATTGTAATGTTTAAAATAGGTGGTATCCAATAGCCATACACTCTTAAAAGTTGTATTTACTAGTAATTATTAATATATGGTCTTAGTTAAATATTATGGTTTATTATTGTTCTTATTAGTTAGACGCCGAGTAGAAATCCTGAGTTGCCGAACTCACAATTAATATGTTCCAGTGATAATGTTTGGGAATTTTCAAATATTCCGAAGTTATTAATTTTTTCTTTTACTTGTGACATCTCTCAATTTGCTAAAGAGATAATTAATCACGATTTTGATATGACAGGAATTTTATATCATGAGAAATTGTAGCTACAATTGTACTATGGATTGCTTTATAAAGACAAGCTTGAAACGTTGCACGATGAACACGTACAATTCTGTTATTAGCTTAGTGATGTTGCCATGTTACCTAATATTGCCTAAAGTTGAAAGTGAGTTGAAATATTTCTCATCTGAACATTGCTACATCACATCAGAGCCGGTCTTATAATTCGAGTGGTCCGATGCAGAATTTTTTTACGTCTTTGTATTCATATTATACCATAAATCAAAAGTTATCATCTATACATATCTAATAATAAAAAGTTGGGCCAAGAGATTGTTATAATTTTGTAATAAAATTTTAAACATCTTAGCAAATTTGATGTAGTTCAAATGGTATGACAAATTTTTTTTTCTTCTTTGTATACAAGAGTACAAGGTTCAATTCCCCATATACCTACAATACATATATATTAATTTTTTTTTTAATATTTTCTAAATTATTAATATTATTTTTGAATTTATGAACTAGATCTATTTATATACCAAAAAAGAAAAAAAAATCAACAAAAAAATTATTACAAATTTTTGAACTAAATCAATATATATAATAACAAAATATTATAACAAAATAGAAAAAAATTCAACAAAAAATTATTAAATTTATCATAAAATTTTAAAAGTGGCACATTAATGATTAATAATATAAAATGTTAAATTTTGTAGTTGAAATATATATATATATATATATATATATATATATATTAAAAATCAGTTACTCCTTCTATCTGTTTTTTTAGATTGCTCACTTGATTTTGACACGGGTTTTGATGATGAAATTCTTTATTAATATTTGAAGGTAATAAAATAGCTTTTTGATATGGGTATTTTATCAATTTTTGTGAATAAGATAAAAAAATAAGTTATTTTTGTATGTAATTATTAGTGACATGTGATGTAATTTAGTGATATTTGTAAGGGGTAGAATGAACTGTATAGTTGCTTTATTGTTATTTTAAGTATATGATAAAATATGGACTTTTGAGATTTTGAGCAATCTAAAAAAGACGAAAAGTATTGTATATATGAAAATGTATAATTTATATACTTATTTGTATGATAATATTACATGATATTTGATTTAAATTGATTAGTCCAATTACCATAAATTAGTTGCATGAGCTATTGACATTAGACTTAAATTGTTAGTTGAATAATTTTTAATTAAATTATTAGTTGACGTTATTAGTTGAATTGTAAAATGACACTAGGTTGGTTGTAATAAAGCTCGATTTGTTTACTTATTTGTATGATTCTTTTATAGGATATAATATTTAACAAGTAGATTTTCCTCTCAACCCCGAGTTCACGTGAAATCTATTTTTTTAGTGTCCGCGATTATGCATTTACAGTTATACACTATTACTATCTTAAATTTCCGTCTCAAATTTGGGACGGTTCAAACTAAATCTCAAAATCCGTCCCAAATTTGAGACGGAAATTTAAGAATCGTCCCTAAATTTGAGACGCTTTGATTTAGGGACGGAAAAAAAAAAAAAAAGTAGTCTTGATTACCACCTTTTGATCTTGAACCATAGAACATGCATCCTTTAGTTCCTTCGGGGTACCCTATGAACATCCTTAATTCGAACGTGCATCCAATTTACCGGCTTCCTTGTATAAAGACGTATCTTGGGACACCCTAGATCCTCGATGTGTCGAAATCGGCTTTGTGCCCCGGCCCACAATTCTCTCGGGGTTTTAGGTACCGATTTGGATGGCACTAGGTTCGAATATAAGTCGTTGTTTCTAATCGTAACCCCGGAATGATTTTGGTAAATCCAAGATAACTCATCATCGACCTTACCATTTCTAAAAGTGTTCTACTCTTCATTTACGCAAACTGTTTTGTTGAGGGGGTACGGATGCGATCAACTCGGATGCAATCCCCACTTCCGATAGGTAGTTCGAGAAATTCATCATTTGAGGTATTCGCCTCCCACGATCGGATCGTAGAAACTTAATACTTTTTCCTTTTGATTCTCTGCTTGAGCCTTAAATTCTTTTTGAATTTATCAAAGGTCTCATTTATGCTTCATTAGGAAAATGTATCCGTAGCGTGAGTAATCATCGATAAAAGTAACGAAATACTCGTAGAGCCACCTCTAGCTTTTGATTTGCATTGGACCACACACATCGGTGTGAACGATTTCTAACACTTCTTTAGCTCTAAGCCCTTGGTTCCAAATGCCCTCTTGGTCATTTTACCTTCCAAGCACGATTCGCAAAGTCGGAAATGGCTCAATTTGGAGAGACCCCAAAGAACCATCTTTCACCAACCTTTGAATCCTTTTCGGGGTTAATATGACCTAATCTTAGGTGCCAAAGAAGTGTCTCGCTCACGTCGACCAAGCACTTTCGTTTACAAGAAATAGTAGATGTGTTATAGGATGCATTTTGTGAGTGATGTGCCGCGATTAATAATATAGAGATTGTTCCTCAAAGTTCCACGACGGATAATCGGATCGTTAAAAAAAAAAGAACATCTTTATTAAAAACGAATGTAATATCCATCGATAAACAGTTTAGAAATAGAAATAAGGTTTTTCCAAAAAACAGGAACATAAAGAACATCTCTTAAAATTAACGTCTTGTCTCCAAAGGACAGGTGCACTTCTCCCGCTGCTTTAGCTGCCACTCTCGTAGCATCGCCTAGCGTGATGAGGATCTCACTCTCACTTAGTCTTCGGGTCTGCTTGAAACCCTGCAATGTGAAACATACATGATCAGTGGATCACGTATTCAATACCCACGAATGGGTAGCATACTCCGCCAAACAAGTTTCAACTGTTGGGAAACGAATTGCCTGGATCTATTCGGGATGAATATTTAAATACAAATTTAATTCTAACAATTATTACTAGCATGAATTAATCCTATATTAATTCAAATAATAACAAATCATGCATATAAACAATTCACGTAAATCCTACGCATGCGAAATTACTACGAGTTTACGTGAACTTACCTCTTGGAATGACGATGGCCTTGTTGATGAAAACACACCAAAAAACCTTCCCAATTATTGCCTAGTCCTTGCTCGACAATCCGGTGGACGGACACTCGTGAACAATTAACTAAAAGGAAAAATAAAATTTGTTGCACCACTTTTGTGGATTTACTAATTTTTCCAGGACATGGAATTGTACTTGGGAATGAAAGAATCATTCCCTATTTATAGATGGGTGGTGGTCGAAAATTTGGGAAAAAAACAATGTGGGAAAATTTTTTCTTGATCTCCAAGAAATCTTGAATATATCTCCTATATTCTTTTCTCCACAATTAAAATATTCCACAAAAAATCTCACCTCATCATGCTATGGAATTTTCAAAATTTTAGGTTCAAGATTCCAAGATTTGGATCTTCTTGAATTTATGAGATATACTTGTATTTCAAGAAATACATATCTTCCATAATATTTTTTCAAGAAATCAAGAAAATCTTTCTTGCCCTTTATATTTCAAAATTTTCGAATTATCTATATGAATAACCAAGTGGGAGATTTCTTGAATTTAATGAGATAATCTTGTATTTCAAGAATACACATCTTCATTCCATAACAAAATTCAAAGAAAATCTTTCTCCCCTTTTATTCATAATTTTCGAAAAAGAGAGGAAAATTGGCAACAAATATTTATTTTATTTTTAAACACATTTTCCAGTTATTGGACTTTATGTTGGGCTACTTGGGGGGCCTTTAGGAGAATTAAGATTGGACCTTCCAATGGATCTTGAATTATCAATATTGAGCCACAATATTTGTTGGGAAATGAATTTAATAAAGAAGATTTTGATTAGATCTCAAAACCACTGAGTATGACATGTTCAGGATAATCTTGATAGTTGAGTCAGGATTCAGTTTTAGAGTGTTCAGGATGTTATCTGCAACGTGTATAGTCAACAGATATAGATCAGGTTAGATTCTGAAGATTCTGAAGACTTCAAGAAGTTTCAAGAAATCGGAGTTTCAAAGATGAGATCGAGAATGTGAAGACTCAAGATGAGATCGAAATCAAAGACTCAAGATGAAACCGAGAAATCAAGACTTAGTATGAAGACTCGTTATATCGGTCAAGATATCTCTCAAGACTCGTAAGACATCAAGACTCGTAAGATCGAAGGCAAAGGATATCAAGGCACAAGAATTATCAAGACTCAGAATGTCTTCAATGCTCAAGATAACTTTGAATGTTCAAGCAAAGAAATTGAGGAATATAGCCGCTGGAATCCAAATTGACGTGGACCAATGAGAGGGAAGACAACCAAATTGAAAAAAGTCAGAGAACTTACAAAAGAATAGTATGGATTTGAATGTGATTCTCTCAATCGGTAACATTCAAATCCACACTATAAATACAAGATCTTCCATCAAATTAAGTGTGGAGAATATGCAAAAGATGCTTTCTGAGCCAAGAGCCTTATATTCAAGCATTCCCACCATAGAACACAAGTCTGTAGATATACAAATATATTCAAAGAGTGTTCTAGAACCCAATCTAAGCAACCCACGATGTATCCTAAGCTTAGAGAGATTTTCTCAACCTTAGCATTGAGGCTAAACAAATGTAAGGGAAAATCTCACCATAGTTGGAGACAACACCAAACCCAAACCCCATTCTCGTAAGAGATAACTAGTGGTGAAGTGAGGTAGTTGTTAGGCAATCCCGAGAGGGGTGATAAGTCCCCAGAGGAGTGTGAACTCGTTAAACATCTAGAGGCAAGCCCGAGAGGGTGATAAGTCCAGAGGCGAACCCGAGAGGGTGATAAGTCCAGTTGGAGTGAGAGCTCGTTAAATATCTAGAGGCGAACCCGAGAGGGTGATAAGTCCAGTTTGAAGGAATTTCCCTAGGAACAGGGAGAGTGGATGTAGGAGCTTGAGTCTCCGAACCACTATACATTGTTGTGTTATTTACTGCTTTACGTTCTTATCTTGTCATATGCATTCGATTATAAGCAAAACACAACACATGAGCTTAAAACGCAAAAATCTGGAATCACCATTCCTTCACCCCTGTTTTTATATGCATTTCATGATTATTCTGCATTTCATGGGTTTTCCACCGGGCCTATCAATATTATTCAAGCCCATAAAATATTAATTAATCCCACTACATAATTAATATTGCACTATCCATCTTAACCCATATTATAGTCAATATGGCTCCCGGTTATTATTTCCCGTGTTTAAGATTATCTAGCCCATTAATTAATTCAAGTCACTGAAATAGCTTTCCATTAATTAATATCTTTTTGTCCTTGGTAAAGGAACGGTTCAACATTATTACTCATACCGGAAACTAGTTCCACTTGCAAGATTTGGTATGATAAAACTTATGAACCTCCCAAGGGGGCAAATCGAACAAGCGTACTTGCACACGATTCTTCGTATTAAATCTTAGCTACACATGTGACCAATAATATTGCCCAAGATATAAAGTATTGAATCTCGTTGATTCTCTACCCGTAATAAGTCAAAGTAATACTTACTAACCACACGTGATCCTATTTAAGGGACAAAGATTAAGAAATAACGAACCACTGAGGTCTAATTCTTCCTCGTTCAGTTCTGAAGAATTTGTCCTCCTATAGGTCCTCTTTAGTGCACTAGACATGCACTAGTGTAATCTCTTTGGTCAAGACAAGCCAATCTGAGCGTTACACTTCAACCTTTCACGATGGATTGTTCATTTCCATCTAGGTCGTGAATGGTGTACTTTTGGTTACAAGGAACTGTTAATTTAATCTTCTGTGATCTGGTATCACTAAATTAACTACAATTTAACACGTACTATTTATTGAACAGTTATGCAATAAATATATATAACATTCGATGATATTCACAGCATTAGTGATAAGCAATTTAATTCAGTAAATAAGTCTGAAATTCAGTTTGATTATACAAAGTAAAAGCATACTTTCCAGTATAATCCCAGCAATCTCCCACTTATACTCAAAGTCTGCTTTTAAGTATACTACAACATGTCTCGTGTAGATCCGTGACATATAATGTCACCTACACGAACCTAATAATGTCTCCCACTTATACTCAAAGCAGATTGACAACGGTCTTCACACCCATCCCTTCCACATGTCTCTCGAATGTATTCTGAGGCAGACCCTTTGTGAATGGATCAGCTAGGTTGTCTCCTGACGCGATCTTTGCCACCTCTATATCTCCTCTCTTAACAATATCTCGTATAAGATGGTATTTCCTTTCAATGTGTTTGCTGGCCTTGTGGGCCCTTGGTTCCCTTGAATTTGCAACTGCTCCGGCATTGTCACAATAAACAGTGATTCTGTTGGACAAATTCGAAACTACATCCAAGTCCACTAGGAAATTCTTGAGCCAAACCGCTACTTTCGCTGCCTCGCAAGCAGCTACATATTCGGCTTCCATGGTAGAATTTGCGACGCATTTCTGCTTGACGCTTCTCCATGTCATGGCTCCTCCCCCCATGCAAAACACACTACTGGAGGTAGATTTTCTGGAATCTATGTGTGATTGGAAATCCGAGTCCGTGTAGCCTATGGGGATTAGATTATCCGACTGATAAACCAACATTCTATCCCGAGTTCTTTTCAGATACTTCAGAATGTTTTTAACTGCCGTCGAATGTTCTCTCCCCACGTTACTTTGATATCTTGCCACCATGCCAACGACAAAGCAGATATCCGGTCTCGTGCACAGCATTGCATACATAAGACTTCTGACAGCCGAAGCATAAGGAATGCCTTTCATGTCATCTATCTCCCTTTGTGTCTTAGGGCACATTTCCTTGGGATAGATGGATTCCATGTCTGAAAGGTACGAAGCCTTTCTTGGAATCCTGCATGCTGAATCGTTTCAAGACAGTGTCTATGTATGATGCTTGCGACAAGCCTATCATCCTTTTCTTGCGATCTCGAGTGGTCTTGATCCCAAGGATGTGCCCGGCTTCCCCTAAGTCCTTCATATCAAACTATTTTGAAAGCCATGCCCTTACGTCCGATAACACCTTTACATCGTTCCCGATGAGCAGAATGTCATCTACGTATAGTACTAAGAATACCAATGCAGTTCCGACACGCTTTTTATACACACAACTTTCGAACTCATTTTGATCAAACCCATAAGACTTTATTACATGATCAAAACAATGGTTCCAAGCTCTGGATGCCTGTTTGAGTCCGTAAATGGACTTCATGAGCTTACAAACTAGGTGTTCTTGGCCCTTTTCAATGAAGCCTTGGGGTTGTTGCATATAGATTTCCTCATCAAGACTTCCGTTAAGGAAAAGCTCTTGACATCCATTTGCCAGATTTCAAAATCGAGATGTGCAGCAATCGACAAGAGAATCCGGATGGACTTGAGCATCGCTACAGGTGAAAAGGTTTCCTCATAGTCGATCCCTTCTTTCTGAGTATAACCTTTCGCCACAAGCCTTGCTTTGAAGGTTTCCACCTTCCCGTCCGATCCCCTCTTTCTCTTGTATACCCACTTGCAACCAATAGGTTTGACCCCATTAAGTGGTTCGACTAGCTCCCACACTCTGTTATGATCCATAGACCCCATTTCCATTTTCATTGCCTTTTGCCAAGAAACCGCATCATTGTCTTGGATTGCCTCATCATATGTCCATGGGTCTGATTCGTCTTGACCGGAAATTAAGTCCGAGGACTCTCCTATTCCCATGAATCTCTCGGGCTGTTTCACAACCCTCCCACTACGACGAGGTTTCGGTTGTGTAAGTGTGTCGTTTGGTATGTCATCTTGTACAGTTGGCAATGCGGTTAGCCTCCTTAGCTCACTTAAGGTAATCTAACTTCTGGGTCTTCTTTCGTTCATATAGTCTTCTTCCAAAAATCTAAAGTGGGTGCTTATTACCACCTTTTGATCTTCGGGACCATAGAACATACACCCTTTTGTTCCCTCGGGTATCCTATAAACATCCTTAATTCTGATCGAGGATCCAATTTCCCGGCTTCCTTGTCCAACACGTAGGCCGGACACCCCCAAATTCTCATGTGTCTCAAACTGGGCTTGCGCCCGGTCCACAATTCTTTGGGAGTTTTGGGAACCGATTTGGATGGCACCAAGTTCAGAATGTAAGCCGCTGTTTCCAAGGCATGACCCCAGAACGACTTGGGAAGATCCGCATAACTCATCATTGATCTAACCATTTCCAAAAGAGTTATGTTTCTTCGCTCTGAAACCCCGTTTTGTTGAGGGGTTCCGGGTGCAGTTAGCTGGGATGCAATCCCTTCATCCGACAAGTAGTTCAAAAACTCATCGCTGAGGTACTCGCCTCTACGATCGGATCGTAGAGACTTGATACATTTTTCCCTATGATTCTCTGCTTGAGCCTTAAATTCTTTGAATTTCTCAAAGGTCTCAGATTTATGCTTCATAAGGAAAATATAACCGTACCTCGAGTAATCATCAATAAAAGTGACGAAATACTCATAACCTCCTCTTGCTTTGGTTGACATTGGACCACATACGTCTGTGTGAACGATTTCTAACACTTCTTTGGCTCTATTCCCCCTTGGCTCCGAATGCCCTCTTGGTCATTTTACCCTCCAAACATGATTCACAGGTTGGAATTGGTTCAACTTGGAGAGACTCCAGTGAACCGTCTTCTACCAACCTTTGGATCCTCTTTGGATTAATATGTCCCAATCTTAGATGTCATAGAAGTGTTTCGTTCACGTCTGATGAACGTATTTTTTTGTTGGAAACAATTGATATGTTATAGGATGCATTTCGTGAGTGGTGTGCACAGTTAATTGTATAGAGATTACTTGACAAAGTTCCATGACAGATAAATTTATCATAAAGAGAAATGGTAACAACTTTATCAAAAGTAACCGAATATCCATCAAGGTAAAGTTTAGAAACTGAAATTAAGTTCTTTCTAAAATTCGGAACGTAAAGTACATCTCTTAAAATTAAAACTCTGTCTTCAAAGGACATGTGCACTTCTCCCACTGCTTCAGCTGCCACTTTCGTAGCATCGCCCAGTGTGATGAGGATCTCACTCCCACTTAGTTGTCGGGTCCGCTTGAACCCCTGTAAAGTGAAACAAACATGATCAGTGGATCCCGTATCCACAACCCATGAATGGGAGGCATACGCCGCTAAGCAAGTTTCAACAACTAGTGCGTGAGAATTACCTTTCTTTCCATTTCTTTTGGGTTTGGAGCAGGCTAACCTCCAATGTCCCTTTTCACCTCAGTTAAAACATTTTCCCTTTGGTGCTTTCTTGACACCCATACAGCTAGCTGTATTTCTCTTACTTTTCTTAGTGATGAGTTTGCTTTGGTCCTGACCACTTTCCTTTTTTTGAGTCTTGCCTTCCATTGGCCTAGACCTTGAGAAAAGACTTTTGGTCACCAATGCTTCGTCTTTCTTTCCAAATGCTTCTCTATTTTCTCCAAGGCTTCTTGTAGAATGTCCATAGTAAACATGTGATCACTCATCAAAAAACTACAGTAAAAACCATCGAAGCACCTTGGAAGAGTTAGCAAAAGAAATTCGATTTGAGTCCATCACAATACTTAGTACCGAGATAAGCTTGTTTTTCAAAATGGTGTTTTATTCTGAGAACATGCTCCCTTACGGGTGTTCCCTCAGCCATTTTTAGCCTTGCCACGTCGTCGTTTAAACTGATTGATCATGCGGTCTTTTGTTAAAAACATTTCTTCAAGACTTTGCATAATTTCTGCAGCAAATTCAATACCTTCACTAATGTGTCTCAAATCATGAGACAATGATGTCAAGATTACACGTTTCATAGGTTCATTGGCCTGCTCCCAAATATTATACAAGTGTCTTTCCGCATCAGTTGATCCATCAGTAGGCAAACGGGGCTTGGGTACATCAAGAACCCAATGATGTTCTTGTGCAGGTAGGACAAAACTCATATTTCATTTCCAAACAACATAGTTGTCACCAGTTAATTGATGTTCTTTGAGTGTATATAACAGTGGATTAAAAGGTTGCGACATGATGAACTGAAATAAATAATAATATGCATAAGCACAAATATATCACAAGGTTCGATCACATGTTTCATATTAAAATCTCAAAAAAAATATGAACATGCATCAGCCAACATCTCAAAACAGTTTAAATAAGCCACGTGGGGTGGGTCATTATTTAAACACATTCAAGCAGGTTACAAACAAGAACAGTTACAAACATTTAATAACTAGATTAACAGCCTACATAATTAATGTTGCACTATCCATCTTAACCCATATTATAGTCAATATGGCTCCCGGTTATTATTTCCCGTGTTTAAGATTATCTAGCCCATTAATTAATTCAAGCCACTGAAATAGCTTTCCATTAATTAATATCTTTTTGTCCTTGGTAAAGGAACAGTTCAACATTATTACTCATACCGGAAACTAGTTCCACTTGCAAGATTTGGTATGATAAAACTTATGAACCTCCCAAGGGGGCAAATCTCGAACAAGCGTACTTGCACACGATTCTTTGTATTAAATCTTAGCTACACATGTGACCAATAATATTGCCCAAGATATAAAGTATTGAATCTCGTTGATTCTCTACCCGTAATAAGTCAAAACAATACTTACTAACCACACGTGATCCTATTTAAGGGACGAAGATTAAGTAATAACGAACCACTGAGGTCTAATTCTTCCTAGTTCAGTTCTTAAGAATTTGTCCTCCTGTAGGTCCTCTTCAGTGCACTAGACATACACTAGTGTAATCTCTTTGGTCAAGACAAGCCAATCTGAAGCGTTACACTTCAACCTTTCACGATGGATTGTTCATTTCCATCCAGGTCGTGAATGTTGTACTTTTGATTACAAGGAACTGTTAATTTAATCTTTTATGATCTGGTATCACTAAATTAACTACAATGTAACACGTACTATTTATTGAACAGTTATGCAGTAAATATATGTAACATTCGATGATATTCACAGCATCAATGATAAACAATTTAATTCAGTAAATAAGTCCGAAATTCAGTTTGATTATACAAAGTAAAAGCATACTTTCCAGTCTTCAGAGTCTTCTGAGTCTTCAGGGTCTTCTGAGTCTTCTGAGTCTTTACAGATATACTGACTGATATACCGAGTCTTCATGCTGAGTCTTCAGTTCCTCAGTTTCATACTGAGTCTACAGTATCTCAGTTTCTCACTGAGTCTTCAGATTCTCAGTTTCTCACTGAGTCTTCAGATTCTCAGTTTCTTACTGAGTCTTCAGAAACTTCAGTTTCATACTGAAACTTCAGTTTCTTTAGAAACATACTGAGTTCTTCAGAGTCTTCAGAACCTATCCTGATCTATATCTGCTGACTATACATTTTGCAGATACCATCCTGAATACTCTAAAACTGAATCCTGACTCAACTTATCAAGATCAATCTGAACATGTCATACTCAGGGGTTTTGGGATCTTAATCAAAATCATATATCTTTTATTAAATTCATCTCCCAACAATTTCCCCCTTTTTGATGATGCCAAAACCTATCTTGTTACAAACATATAATCTATACTCAGGTTTCAGTTTATCCTATTACAAGATTGGTTAACAATTTTCAATAATTTCCCCCCTTCAATGATGAGTTTCCCAACAATTTCAGAGGGTCTCCCAACAATTAATCATTCAATAATTTCTTCAGTAATGAATCTTCTTAATAGTTCATTACTAAATACTTAAACAATTTCCCCCATAAACAATTAATTCAGAGACATTCATTCAGGCATATCAAATATAAAGACATGTAAATAAGATAATGAGATATTATCTTTTGAGCATAAATGATAAATCTTCATTGATGATTGGTTTGAGTTACAAATTACAATGAGTTTATCAAAAAAATAAAAAAGACAAAAATTTAAAGATTACAGAATCTTCAGAGTCTTCAGTCTTCAGTCTTCAGATTTTGGCTCTTCAGTCTTCTTGCTCTTCAGTTTGCTTCTACTTCAACTTCATCAGCGGGCACCTCCAGGTCGAACATTCCGAAAAATCTCTTCTTCATTTCATTTCTCTCCTTGATGATATCCGGACTGTTCCCTGTTAAACCCAACTGACCAGCATACTGAGCAATTTCTTGAGTAATGGCCTTCTCATTCACCAAGCCATTACCAAGTCTTGGAGGAGGATAGGAATATGGACCGGGGGCTACTATCTCCACCTCTCCTTCATCCGCAAGGTTTATCCAACTTTGGAGATATTTTGGATAGAAGGTTAGGAGATATTCAATGAATGCTTCATTCTGATCTGAGCTTTCCCCTCTCCATTCCCTGAGAACATCATAATAGAACCAGAAGGTTCTCTTGACCTCTTCCCACATATCGTTGAGTTTGATAGGCATCCATTTATCAGCGTGGGGCCATTTCGGCCTTTTGATGTCTCTTTCCTCTTGCTACTTAAACTTCTTGAATCCACTCCTTAAACCCGGCTCCTCTTGATCTTCTTTTCTTATCACGAGCCTTTTGAGGCGAAGCAGGCGGCTTTCTTAACTTTTTCTATCTGGAGTGTCTTCAGAGCATTCCTCGTATTGAAGACTTTCTTCTGAGCCTGACCTTCAGACTCTTCAATGTCTTCAATCAGCTTCCTCTGGACTGGCTTAGAAGCCTTAGCTCGCTTACTTTCAGGTTGAACAACACCCAAGGCTTTCCTCTTCATAAGCGATTCGTGCCGCGATCGCTTGTTCCAACCTTAGCTCTAGCACTTTCGGTTTCTCTCTTGCAACATCAAGCATAGTTTGCTCAGAAACTCGAGTGTAGATGGGCTTCTCCACCTGAGCAAACTTGAACTTCTCAGTAGCTTCGACTTCTTTCAAGGCTTTGGTTAGAATGTACATTTCAGCATCTTTTTGAGCCTTTTTCTCCATAGTACGTGCCAATAACTTCCTGAAGTCTTCACCTTCCTTTTCCCCCTTCTTGGCACCGTACTTTGGAAGAAGTCTGGAGAGTGTTGTGTCCATGTGATATTGTTCTTTGCTCACACAGCGCACCTCCCCTGCTAGCTTATCTTGCTCATCTTCCAGCCTCCTGATGTGGTTCTTAGCCACAGAAAATTCTTCAGACAGATGGGCAAACTGGCCAGAGAGAGCTTCTTTAAGCATCTATGTCATCTTGGTCATGAGCACTGAGCTCATTTCCTCAACAGCAGATTTGATCATCACCTCATTCCACTCTGCCAATTTCACCTCTAGAAATGCAGTTGTCTCCTGGTGCTTCATTTCATTTCAAAGATCGAGCTCGACCTTGACTCCCTCCAAATTTTTCATTCAATTTTTCTTCCATGGAGGTCATCTGTGAGGTCAGAGTGTTTTGGATTAGCACCAGTTCTGAAGAGTGACTAAGACTTTCCATCTTCTGAGCTTGGTTGACCAATGTTTCTTCCATCTGAGCAATCTTGATCATCATTGGCTCAACCTTCTCAAGTTTCTCCATCAAGGGGGAGAGTCGATCTCGGAACCTTCACTTTTTCAATCTTTGATTGATCATCCCGAGCATCGACTTCATCCCGAGCTCCGATCTCCAACCGAGCCTCGATCATTCATCGAGACAATTGAGAATTAAAGATAGAACTTTCAGTAACTTTGGTATAATTTTTTAATAGTGCCAAAAAGGTACGAAGAGTCTTAACTTCGATCTGAGTTTGACCGATTCAGGTTGATCGGCACCAAGTCTCCTTTTCCATCCGAGGCCGATCCTCGGCATCTCCCCGGGTCCCCATCTCCATCTTGAGATTTGTCTCCGCCGCTTAGGGGCAACAACTTGATGAAACTTTCCTCTCGGCTATCTTCCGTGAACTAGCTCATCAAAATTGGAGTTTTTCATCCCGAGCTTTGTCCTCCTGAACCCCGAGAAGCCGGTCGGAAGCGCCGCTCCTCATTCCACGATCTTCCCCTGCAGATGCAGCGATATCAGCATCTCGGGAAGAGTCCGATTGAGGATGAACACAACAGTCCTTAATCCAAAAAGACATCTTGCAGATCGGGGTATAGGCTAAGCCTCGGGTAGCGATCAAGAATGAACCCGTTCCCCGCCCCCTCCACTCGCCTTCTTGCCTTCGCCCATTCTTCATCTCGGGCTCTCTAGTTCAAATCGAAGCATCGACTAAAGGATCAAGAAGAGATCACCAGAGCTCATCAAAATAAGCCGCCCCTCGGTCTCGGCCAGGTCTCACGAACGTTGTGCGGTCAGGTCCTCGGTTGATCCGGAGTGGGTTACGGGGCGAGTGCACGTCCTCAGACACTCCGAAGTTGGCCTCTTCTTTGTCGGCATGCGGCTGACACTTCTTCGATTCAAGGAATCTCTCTCGAGGCCTGAAGTTCCTTTAAAAATTTCCTGAGAAATTTTGTCTGAACTTAATGATGTCTCAAGTACCTCAGAGAAGACCTGCTCCTCAGTCTGTTCTTGTGCCTTAGAGATAACCTGAGCCAAAACTTGCAATGGTGAACTCTGAGCGGTTTGGCCCTCAGGTTGAATCTCTTCAGAATCACTGCCATCTTCATCGGTGAGAACCACCAATCTTCTGCGCTTTGGGGCAAGGTTCTTCTGCTTCATCATTTTTACACCTTGCTCCAGCTTTGCCTCCAACAAAACCTTCCCCCTGGTTTGTTGAGTCTCTTCAGCAGCAGCAGCTTTAGGTGATTCTGCTTTCTTTTCTTTCTTCCCTCTGATGGCCTGCTTCTTCACATCAATGGGCTTGAATAGCACCTTGGACTTAGGGAATGGGGTCAAATTGGCAAAGATATCCTCCTCCTCTCTGCACATCTCCAAAATATATGCTATTTTGGTTGCATGGTGGATCTTGCCTTTAATCGAAATCGCCCCGTCTACCTTCTTGAAGACTTTGGCTTGCTCACTCACCATCTGAATCAGAAATTTCAGCCAGTTGAAGTCAGTGGTGGGTGAGGCCTCGATCGCCGCCATCGATCGAGCTTGAGTCTTGATTTGCTCAAAACTCCCATAAGACTCATGATGCTTTTTGCTCACAATATCCATCAAAACTCGATATTGTGGCTTCAAGTGCCTCTTATCTTGATTAATCGCCTCAAATTTCACAGGATTCTCAGCAATCCTATCTAAGTACTCCTGCTTTCTACCCAACATATACATCGCAGGATCCTCTCCTTTATCACAGAGCTCAAAAACATCATTTAAATTCTTTGGAATAATATACAATTCCCTTTCAAAATCGATGTATTTGGATGAATGCTCTAAGTCTGATACAGTAATCACAGAATGCATACCATCCTCTTCATCTATTCTCAAATTACAGATGAATTCGATTACCTCTTTTGCATACTCTTGATCTGGTCGGCTTGCGACTAGATGAGTGAGTTTGGTTAATCGAATCATATGGAGAGCCTCCTCTTCTGGTTTGGAGTTGGTTGTACTATCGAGCGAGACAACGAACTCGTACCACGGTTTGTTGGTTTCGGCTAATCTTTCGAACAAGGTAGGAGCCATTTCAGATATGAAGTATTGAAGATTTAGGGTTTAGGATTTTCTGGGCAAGGGATTTTTATTTGCAGAGGATTTGGGAACGAAGGGTTTGATAAAATTTTGGCTTGAATGGCTTATTGGAGAATATATAGCTTCGAGATCGTGGGGAATCGCGTTGGTTAGGTGAAAAGAAACGGTTGAGATTAATCTTCGATTAATCGGGTATATGAACAGACGATCTCCGAAAAGTAAGCCGCCAATATATCCTTATTGGTCAAGAAATGTAACAGAGCATTTAATGACTGTTGACCTTCTTCAGAATTTCAAACGATCCTGCCCAAAAAGATTCCTTAGGTGTTTTGTATTTATTGCAAATGATCACTGAGCTTCACTTAAGCAATAAATGAGTTGCATGAGTCATTACTTCTTCAGACTAATTTCTCTCTATTAGTCTTACTGAGTACTGGCCTTGATAAAATGTCGAAGATGATCTTGAAAATCGAATGGGTTCAAGATCTTCTTGAAATCTTGACCTTGATGAATCGAGTTTCACGAGACTCGATTCGAAGATTTCCATTTTATCCCGAGCTTCTCGATAGACTTACGAGAAAACTTCATGCATCTGAAAACCTTCAATTTCTCAGATTTTACTCTATACACCTGGACCTAACATCCCTAATTCAACTTAAAGTTCCTGAAATCTTGATTCACCAAAGGTTTAGTCAAGATATCGACTCTCTGCTTTATCGGTATGAATTTTCTCCATCCTTATGTCCTTCTTCTCGACATGATCTCTCGATGAAGTGATGTCGATATCCACATGCTTGCATCGGTGTGCAATACGGATTTTGTGAAATAAAGAATGGCACTATTATTGTCACAAAATATTGGTACTTCATTGGCTACAACTTTATAATCCCTTAATTGTTGTCCGAGCGAAAGAATCGAAAGCACAACACTTCCTGCGACCATGTATTCAAACCTCGATAGATCTTGGTTGCTCTCGAGGTCCATTTTTTCGAGAACCAAGATATCGACATTTCCTAGAAATTGACAAGTTCCTGTAGTGGACTTCTCACAAGTTCGCAACCTCCATAATCGATCCGGAGTAACCGTTAATTCAAGGTTATCATCACCGGATACCATAATCCTCTATTCATCGCGTGCCCTTAAGATACTTCAAGATCTTTTTGGCGACCTCCATGTGACTAGCCTTAGGATTAACTTGGTATCTTGCACATATCCCAACAAAGAAATGTTATATCGACCTACTTGTCACAGATAGTGCAATGATCCAATGATTTCTCTATAATCGGTTATGACTCATTGATTTGCCTTGAATCGGGATCCATCTTGTAGTTAGTATTCATAGGAATCCTAAATCGCATTGCATTAACTGTACACCATATTTTGCAATCATATCTCTACGTGTACTTTTGTGCGGTTGATGAATATTCCTTCCTTTGATTGTTTCATTTGAAGACCTAGAAAGAAATTCATCTCTCCCATCATTGACATCTCAAACTTGCCTTTCATCAGTGTTGAAAACTTTTCACACAGCCGATGGTTTGGAGATCAAAAAATGATGTCATCAACATATATCTGAACCAGTAAGATATCTTCCCCATCTTCTATCCTGAATAGAGTTCTATCAACAGTCCCTTTGACAAAATCATGGTCAGTAAGAAACTGAGAAAGAGTATCATACCAAGCTCTGGGTGCTTGTTTGAGACCATACAAAGCTTTTCTGAGCCTGTAAACTTGGTCATTCTGTTTGAAACCAGGAGGTTGTTCCACATAAACCTCTTCTTTAAGCACACCGTTCAGAAATGCACTTTTCACATCCATTTGATAGACTGTGAACTTCATGTGGGCAGCATATGTTGGGAAATTTATAGTTTTGATAAAAGTTCCAGAAATACATGTAATAGGACCAGTCAGACCTGTTAGTTGACTGATGTTTATATTACCGTTTATAGAATACCAGTTGATAATTACTGTATAGAACAACTGATGTAATAGATAGGTCACATATTGAGGAGGAACCTCAATATGCATAGGTCAGATTTGAAGATTCAAGAACGGTGATATCCCGAGCCGAGAAATGCTAGAGAAGAACAGAAGATCAGATCGATCTGATCAAGTCAGATATCGCAGCTGAAGTCATGAAGCTCAAACTCGAATACTTGAAGATCGGATGACTTCGGAAGATCGGACGGAAGACCTACATCGGTAGAGTCTGCTAGTTGAAGCTAAGTCAACCGAAGACTGAAGACTCCATCGTAGACCGATCGATCGAAAAGTGCGTCTGAATACCAATAAGAACAAGACACGTATGATCGGAGCCGACAATTAAAGGATTTGATGTCTTCTCTCTAACGGCTATATAAAAATACAAGTTCACGCTTTTCGGCCATGCCGTTCTCAAGCACGCCACATCAATCCTCAAAACCTACCTAATATAGCACGAAATTCAAATTGCTCTCCAACGGCTCTTTGATTTCAAGGTCTATAAATATGGGATCACACTTCAGAGTGAAGACACGGAAACACCGAACAATCGAAGCTCAAAGCAAGTATCGATTTCATGCGAAGAACACGATCAAGAAGATTATTTTATAAACTGTTCATCCCATAAGTTCTTAGCATAGAAATCTTTTCATCTAGGCGATAGGCTACCTTAAACACTAGAAAAGATTTCATAGTTGGAACCAAAACAATCTTATCCAAACCCAAAGTTAGGTTAAGTTGTTTAGCAAGATTTCGCATCTAGGGTTTCTAGTTACGATTTACGGGATCGGTTGAGTGAGAACTCCTTAAACATCTGTCGATTGTCTTGTGTTGGACTAACACATAAAACTAAGTCCAAATTGGTTAAGTTGGTGCCCTTTGTGATAGGGAAGAGTGGACGTGGGGCGGGTTGTCCGAACCACTATAAATCTTGTGTGCCTTTACCGCTTTGATTAACTGCTCTACACAATTACATAACCTTTAAAAGCGCATACATATTCTAAGTTGAGATCACCAAAGCATCAAGCTTCGATCCGATCAAGCTTTGACACTTGATCCAACCGGTTAAAAAGACGAACTTTGGAATCGATTTATAAAAACCGGTTTTTCACGGGTAAAACTTAAGCTTCCGTACACATCGGTTAAACCGATAGTTCTGAATCGATCGCCTTTTCAGCGATTAGTAAGTTGGTTATCGACCCAAACCGATTCACTTTCGCTCTCGATCGAATAACTTGCCATCACACCTGATCTGCAAGAAAAAGTTTTCTAAGTCTATTCACCCTCCCCTCTAGACTTACGCCCTCACAAAACTCCCGTTAAAGACCTCTGACATATGCAAGAAACAATCTGGTGGCTTCTAGTCTTTTAGCAACAGCAAAGGTTTCATCATAATCCAAGCCTTCTTCTTGGGAATAACCTTGTGCAACTAGCCTTGCCTTGTTTCTTACAATGTTGTTGTTTTCATCTCTTTTATTCTTAAAACCCACTTGGTTCCAATGACATTGTGCCTTTCAGTCTATCTACTAGCTCCCATACTTCATTCCTTGAGAATTGATTCATTTCATCTTGCATAGCGGTAATCCAATGAGAATCTTGTAGAGCTTCACCAATCTCGATAGACTCTTTCTCGATAGGAAGCGGCAGAAATAGTGCACTCTCACCATGGAACCTTCTTGTTTTAACACCTTCAGTTAGATCACCCACAATCTGACTTGTAAGATTACTATCTAACCATTTCCTTCTTAATGTTCCTGTTTCAACAGTTTCCTCAACATTTGAAATGTTAGGTTCGATTAATTCAATAAACTTCGAGAACAACGAAAAGGAGAAAGGGAATCATCTTCCTCGGGGAAATTCTATTCGAACATTGCGAGAGACATTTGTTCCCCTTTGGTTGATAGATTCGAAATTTGCCTCACCGTGACCACATCTTCATTGGCATCACATACCTGAGTCTGATTTGGTGTCTGTTCAGGTTGGTCACCTTTGGAGTGTTGGTTTTCCTGAGTCTCACCATCCTGAGTTCCATCCTGAACTTCTTTATCTGAGTCCGAGTCACTCCAATCATAGGATGTGGTGACTTCTTCTTTTCGTGTTCAATGAGATGATTTATCTTTACGTTTCAGCTTTAATCTGGTGATCCTCTTGGTCGGTTCATCTGCGTCATGTTCTGTTTCTTCCGAACACAAGTAGATTCATCAAAAACAACATGAGGTGTTTCTTCCACAATAAAGAGTCCTCAGATTTGTAAACTCTGAAAGCTTTCTTGACTTGAATATCCTAAGAATATTCCTTCATCGACTTTACTATCAAATGTTTTCAATCGATCTTTACCATTATTGTGTATGAAACACTTGCAAACCAAACACACGAAAAGAAAAAGAAACAAGAAGGGCTTCCTTTCATTCCAAAGCTCATAAAGGCGTTTTGCCTTGACTCTTTGTCGACATGGATCGTTACGTGAGTAGCATGCGATATTGATGACTTGACCCAAAACCTTTTAGGAATATCAGCTTCAGCTATCATTGTTCTTGCAGCTTCTTTAAGAATCCTGTTCCTCCTTTCAGCAACACCATTTTGTTGAGGGGTCCTTGCAGCTGATGTTTCATGTGAAATTCCATTTGCTGCACAATAATCAGATATGATATGATTTATAAATTCAGTTCCTTTGTCAGATCTGATTTTGACCACACTCAGATTTTTCTCAATACTGAGCCTTTTCAGTAATTCTGGCAGCTTTATCTGAGTCTCTTTCTTACTGAGTAAGAATATGACCCAAGTATATCTTGAGTAGTCATCAACTACTACCAATGTGTATTTCCTGTCATTAGTGCTCACTGGTGTTATAGGACCAAAAAGATCCATATGCAGTAACTGAAGTATTCTTTCAGTAGAAACATCAACTTTGCTTTTAAATGATGCTCTTATTTGTTTTCCTTTCTGGCACGCATCACAAATATGTTCCTTACTGAACACTTCATTAGGCAACCCTCTTACAAGAGCTAATCTTGCAAGCTTGTTCAAGGTTTTGAAATTTAAGTGATTCATTCTTTTATGTCATAACCAACTGGTATCTGTGGAACTTTTAGCAACTAAACATGTATCTTTAGGAGTTGAACTCCAATCAGCAAGATACACATTCCCTTTTCTTGTACTAGTCAGTAATACTTTCTGTGTTGTATCATCTTTCACAAAACATAAGTTCTTAGAGAACTCAACATTAAAACCCTTATCACAGAATTGGCTAATTGAAAGCAAATTATGCTTCAATCCAGATACATATGAAACACCATGGATATGAATCGAAATAATTTCCAAAGTTCCATATCCTTCAGTCTATCCCTTGGAGTTATCTCCAAAAGTGATCTGTGGGCCTCTTTGTTCAACATAGTCACTGAGTATCTTCTTGAATCCTGTCATATGTCTTGAGCATCCACTGTCAAGATACCATACATCAGGAGCTTTTTCATCTCTGCTCATCAGTGCCATGTGATCTTTAATCAGCTTAGTGCCCTTGTTTTCCTCCTGAAAAACAGATCAATTTTTAGGTACCCAATTTGTGTAGGGTCCTATAAGGTTAGATGTACCTTTCGGAATCCAAATTTGCCTGACAACTCTAATCACTTTAGAGTGGCTAATTTGTCTTCCATAAACATCAACATACACATTTACTACTTTGGGTGCCTTAGCAATTTTCAGTGTATGTGTGCTCGTTTTAGCATGAACATGGGCTTTTGAATTCTTCTTTGGTTCAGGCCTTCTGTTCATTTGCTTTGGCTTCAGTGCAGCCAGTCTAAATCTTTGTTGACTCGGGTTCAGATAACCTTTACCCTTAGGCAAGTGAGGTTCAAAGTTATGCATCTTTGAAATCTGGTCTTCGGCATCTTGAAGACTTGGTCTCTTCGATTGAGAATGTATCTGTTTGAGTGTTTCACATCGAGGATTCCTCCGATGGTTCGATGTGGAGCCTTCGAGTTTTGCATTCTTAGCTTTGAGGCTTTGAAGTACTTACTCGAACTTTCCAATCGAGTGCTCGGGTTTTCTAGCCCTTTTTTTGAGGTTTGGGCTTTCCTACCGATCATTCGGTTTCTTTCGAGACCATAGGTCTTTTTCCCTTGTCTACAACCTTGGGCATTTCTTGAGTTTGAAGTGTAGGTGCCACCGGTTTTTACAAAGATTATCTTCTTGCTACTTGATGCGATTCGGATGACCTTCGAGGTTCCCCTAGAATGTATCCCATCCAGATTTTATAGTGACAGATCTCGGTAACTCACTGATTTTCATCTATTACATTAGATGCATTATTCAATAGAGTTAACTTCTTACATGCACTATCCTCACAGATTCTGTAGAGTTTCATGCTTCTCGGAGAGGTCATTGAACTTAGTCCCGATTAGCTGAATCTCTTGATTGGATTTCTCTAGCTTTTCGATTAGGGTCATTATCTACTTCTATTTTTTACGAGAGTTGTACTTTTCGAACATCCGGTTCATCGATGGCTCCCATTAATTGAGAAGTGATTTGATGATTGCTATAGTCTTTCCATTTTAGATTTTTTCGACTTTTCGATTCCTTTATTCGCTCTTGAGTTTTATTTAGCGAGTTCTTGTAAAGCAAAGATAGTCCTTCATTAGATTCTCAAAAGAATCCATCGGTCAAAATATTTGTTTTTCGGTGGAACTTGAAAACTCTTGTGCTAGTGTAGGAGCAACAACAGAGAAAGAAGAGTTTACCTCCTCAATGGCCATCGGGCGGATGTCATCACTTTCACTTATGCGAGAATATTTCATCCGAAGAGCTAGATCCTCCTCGTAGTGTTCTTCTTCTTCGCAACCATGGCCTTTTTGCTAGAGAACTTCTTGTCTCTTTTTAGCTTGCCTTTCTCTTCTCTCCTTAGCACTCAAATCTGGACAATCATCTTTGGAAGTGACCTTTCTTTTTTGGCAATTATAGCATCTGTTGGTATCATCATCCCGATCACTTTCTTCTTTGGACTTGAGTCATTCCTTTTGGATGAAGATCCCTCAGCTTTCAGGTCTTTCTTCTTCTCAGTTGATCTGTCCTCAGGTTTCTTCTGGTACCTGTGGTTCCTGTAATAGTTTTTGTATTTTCCAAATCTACTATTAAGTCTTTCAAACCTCCTTGCCATCAGTGCTAGCTTATCCTCAAGCTCATCCTGATTTTTTGGCATGGGGGTTCTCGAACTCTCTAGTTTTCTGAGTTTTTATCTTTGGCTTTTAAAGCCACATTCTTACTAGATGATGAATCATCTTTGCTGTCAGCCTTTTTTTGATTTCTTATCAATTACAAATTCATAGGCCTTCAGCTCAGAGAAGACTTGTTGTTATGGCATTGAATTAATGTTATTGGTGTTTTCAATCACCACTGCATGAATATCCCATTTCTTAGAAAGACCTCTAAGAATTTTCAATGCAACTTCTCTTTGTGGATATTTCTTAACAAGTGCATTTAGATCATTCATGATGCTAGTGAATCTGACTTCCAATTTGTCTATTGATTCACCATCATCCATTTCAAAACTATCAAACTTTCCAATTGCCACTGAAAGTTTGTTTTCTTTTATATGATCTGTGCCTTGGCACATTACAGCTAGTGTATCCCAAATCTCTTTAGCATTATTACAGTGAGAGATCATTCCCATCACACCATCATCAATTGTACTGTATAATGTGTCTTTTGCAATGTAGTCTAGATTGACTAACTTTCTCTCCTAAGGAGTCAGTTGGTCATCAGACTTAGGAAATTCTGCTCTAGGATCAATTCTCTCATCTTCTGTTCCTCTGGGATTCACCACAGTAAACTGGAATGGTCCTTGAGAGACCACTCTCCACATACGCTCATGTTTAGAATACTGGTGAGCTCTGCATTCTCGATCTCCATAAATCATAGTTCTCCACCGAGAACATGGGAAGTTTTTAGAAGACATTTTTATCTGAGCTTTTTGAAAAAAAAAAAAATCAAGAATAAGATCGATTCAGATAGACCAAAAGTATTTTTTGAAAATAAAACTTTGGTCAACAAAGCAGTGGTCAAGTTGAACCACCGCTTTCGATACCACTTGTTGGTCCCACAAGAACGAAGTCTTACACGCGTGTATGGGGGAATACACGTGTTCGGTGTTTTTTAAACTTTTTTCTTCTTGAGGTCACTTTGGGTTAGATAATCCTCAAGATTAGGTTACGAGAAGCCTGAGATCGCTCTGAGTCAAAGTCTCTTGAGACAAAGATCCCGAAATGCTTTCGAATACCTCGATAATCCCAACCGAGTCCCGAAGTGTCGAGAGATCTGAGTTGCTTGGATCGGATAACTAACTTACATGAACCCTTAGATGAGTAAATTCGGTTTGGTAACTATCTGTTCTAGCTACTTTCGGATGTCTTGAATGGTTGGCCCTTAGTTTATACTCGTTTTTAAGCTTTCTTTGAAAACCTTTCCGAATGGAATAGTGATTAGGCCGTGATTCAATTCATGCAACTTCATGGATTGATTCCAACCCAATATCGATGAAAAGTATGCTTTCAAATTGGTCAATGCAACGATTAAGCACAAATAATGAAAGCAATAAATAACACAAAGAATTATAGTGGTTCGGAGACTCAAGCTCCTCGTCCACTCTCTCCGATCCTCAGAGAAATTCACTAATCACTTCTGAGCTTTCTGACTACCTCGCGTAGTTTACTTACTCAACTCGGCCCTGAGTTTTCTAACTACTCCACGTAGTTTACTTACTCAACCACCCGACCTTGAGCTTTCTGACTACCTCCGTAGTTTACTTACTCAAACACAAACAAGCTTTCAAACTACCCCTGTAGCTTACTAACTTCTCCTCTAGAGTTTTCTGACTACTCCGCGTAGTTTACTAATTCTTTACAACTCTTCTCACTAACAAACACACTCCAACTACCTTCTCAAGGGTTTGGGGTTTCTCGGTTGGTTTTCAACTAGGATGAGATATCCTTTACAATGAAGCACAATGCAAAGGGTTAGGATATCTCGACTAAGCTTTGGATAAATCTTATCAAGCTAGGCTTAGTTTAGTGAGCTCTCTTCAATATAGAAGCACTTGGGAAATTCTAAGTTTTTCGAGTGCTTTAACTTGCAGTAATAAGTTTGAGCTCTTGAGTTGCGTATAAATTTCCCGTAACCTTACAATGTAGAGGGTCGCCAGTATTTATAGGCATACACCAAGGTCACTCTTGAAAACTATCCGTTGGAGAGATAAACCGTGAGTTTCCTCTTATGGTGTGTGAGGAACGGCTATATTTAGGGTTTGAAACTCCCTAACACGTTTTAGGCAATAGCCTTTCATGTAGCCGGTCTTCACTTTTTGCGATGCGGAACTTTTGTACTTGACATCTTTTTTCACACAGTCGATGTCGGTATAAGTGCGATGTTGTCTTCCTCTTTTTGACTTTTGTCTCGATTAAAGGTAGACACCTTAAGCGGCTCTTTTTTGATTACAAACTCGAGTTTGATATAACCTTAACAACACTTCCGACTTAGTTCCTTTTTTTGCGCATTTGAATGTCTTGGCAAATATCTATTTTCTAAGGAATCGCGATCTTCTCGATGTTGCATCCTTGAGATAGATATATTGATGCCTCGGAACATTCAAGTTCATCTTGAGCATTGATACATTCTTGAGTCTTGATAATTCTTTGTGCCTTCGATATTCTTGATCTTGATCTTGATCTTGATCTTGCGTCTTGAGTCTTCCGAGTCTTGAAGTCTTGAGTCTTACGAGTCTTCTGAATATCTTGGTGATATCTTGAGTTTTTTCATCTTTGAGTCTTGATTCCTCCGGTTTCATCTTTTGAGTCTTGATATCTCGATTTCTCATTTGAGTCTTGATTCTCGATTTCTCACTTTGAGTCTTGATTCTCGATTTCTTCTTTTGAGTCTTGAAACTTCCGTTTCTTTATAAACATATTTGAGTTCTTGAGTCTTGAAACCTATCCCCTATCTATATCACCGACTATACATTTTGCAGATACCATCCTGAATACTCTAAAACTGAATCCTGACTCAACTTATCAAGATCAATCTGAACAGGTCATACTCAAGGGTTTTGGGATCTTAATCAAAATCATATATCTTTTATTAAATTCAACTCCCAACAGATTGTTTGCATTTATTCTTACAAGTGTTCCCATGAGTCATTGTTGTCATTGAGGTTGTGAGAACTCAGATGACTTAAGCATGATTCTAAAATAGCCCCGATCAAGGATCATCAAGATTGGGATATTTATGATGCAATGGAGATTGGTGTGCGGTCTGCATCCTACTCTTAGAGAGTGTAGTAAGATCTCACTTACTACGAGATACTAGGTATCTCATGATGGATGCACAAATACCTTAAAGGGTATTGGTATACCCATCCGAGAAACCGTTTGATGTAGTTCCACTATATGTGTCTACGGGTGTCTCAATTAGTGGGAGTGATGCGATACTCCTTTGACTTGAGGTCAATACGCACGACATGTATGGGATGATAAACTTTGACCATGACCGACGCTTGCACCCTTCCATGGGTAGATATGGCTTGGATTGGGTTCATCACGAAGTGCATGTGCGTAGTAGTTGAGCCAAGAATAGGATTCATTCCTCGAAGTGGATTTAGAGAGAATACTCATCTTCTTGTCATAATTGGATCTAAGTCATCGGCCGATGCACGTCAACTTAGACTTTGTGGCTAAGTGTGACATAAGTGATCAATAAGTGATTGGAGATAAAATTATTAAGTTATTTGAATAGACACTTCATCATGTTCAAGACTAATCGAGTATTCGCGAATGAAAGGAGGAAATCGTAATAGCCCATGTTTCAGTTACAGGTAGTTGCACGTTTCTCGCAATGTACCTCATATATTGAGAATGTCTGATTTATTGTCTAGGGTTCAATTAAGACCGTTAGTTTGACTAATCGCTCGATATATGAGGTCCTATGGGTCACACAACAAGTAGTTCCCTCTTATGGATTATAGTTGGTTGATTAAATGTTAAATTGGATTTAATATTTAATTTATGGAGAATTAATTAATAAAAGATTAATTTGAAATTAATTATTATTAATGTTTATTTAAATTGGATTTAATTAAATATGAATTCCCAATAATAATATATGGTATATTATTATAGGATTTAATATATATGGAATCAAATCCGTAGAGATTTGATATACATGGAAATTAAATCTGTAGGATTTAATATATGGAATCAAATCCGTAGAGATTTGATATACATGGAAATTAAATCAGTAGAGATTTTATATATGAGAATTAAATGAATGAGATTTAATTTACATGATTAGAGATTTTATTTCCTAATCAGGTTAGCTTAAGATTTAAGCTGGGTCTCCCCTATATATACAAGCTCTTGAGAATTCACAAACAACATTAATTCATTCTTCTCCATAAGATCTAGAGTTAGAATTTTCCAAGCAAATTCATCTTGGGATTCAACACTGGCAAATTCGTGCAGATCCGTTCTTGTGGATTACGTGGATACCATAGTTGAAGAATCTGCTCTACAACTGTCGTAAGATTTCTCGTTATGATTATTGTAATCCTTTTGTGCAATTAATTGTTCGTTGTTGGTGAACTGTTCTATTCCGCTGCGCATGTATTACGTGTTTACGTGCCTCTAAATTCCAACATATTATAGTAAAATCGTAATATGGGTTAAGATGAATAGTTCAATATTAATTTTATAGTGGAATAAATTAATATTAATGGGCTTGAATAATATTATGGCTTAATATTAAATTTTCATAGCTCATTGGAGGTCCAATCTTAATTCTCCTAAAGGCCCCTCAAATAGCCCAATTTTAAGTCCAATTAATGAAAAGGAGAATAAAATCTTCTTGCCTAATATTTCCTAATATTTTCGAAAATATTGTAGGAAAGAAGAAGAAAGATTTTCTTGATTTTCTTGAAGAGATTTTTATGGAAAGAGATAAGTATTCTTGTAATACATAATTATCCCATAAATTCAAGAAATAAAATCTTGTTTCATTTTCCTTGTAAATTTTCGAAAAAATAGGATAAAGGGGAATGAGATTTTTATGGAAAAATTTAATTATGGAGAAAAGAATATATGAGATATATTCAAGATTTCTTGGAGATCAAGAAAAAGATTTTCTTCCTTATTTTTCTAATGTAAATATCGGCCCCCTTAGTCCTATAAATAGGGGATGAAGTTTTCATTCCCAAGTGTAATTCCATGTGTTGGAAATATTATAAATCCACAAAGGTGGTGGCAAAATAATTTTATATTTCTCCTTTGTTAAAATCGTTCGTGCGAATCCTCCCACCGGAGTACGTTCGTGGACTTGGGATATATTTGGGAAGGCTCTTTGGGTTGATCCAACGTCCCAACGGTTGTCTCTACAAGATGTATGTAATCTCGTAACTCCTAGATTCCGCATGCTTAGGATTTACGTGGATTATGTGTACGCATGTTGTTTATTCGCTTATTAATTATTATGTTGAATTGACTTAGGATTAATTCATGTTAGTATTTAATTAGTTAATTTAAATATATATTTAAATTCATGTCGATTAGATTCGGGCACCCCTAATTTCCCAAAAAAATTCCATTCAACGTGACCAAGATTTAAAAAATAAAAATTTAATTTAACAAGATATATTAAAAAAAAAACTTGATTTAAATAACTTCTAATGAGAATGCACGATTTTGAAACGAAATAATCTGATTGAAGTGAATTTTATGCAGACTGACGTGGTTTCGCCACATATGCTGAATAAAGTTTTACCAATATATAATATTAAGATGTACTAATAAATTATGAATTTGTAGAGTTTCACTCTAATTTGAAAAGTATGGCTTAAATATCCAGTGAAGGTTTGTCTCAAGTATGAGATAGATATAAAATTATCTTTTAATATTTTAATTCTATACGTAATTTATTTATTTATTTATGCATATTAATATTAGATTGTCAATTCATTATATATAAGATTGTGTTTAGTGCCTTGAAACATTAATTAATTATATATATATATATATATATATATATATATATTAAAAGTTATACGTGATGTTGGTCAACATTAATAGTGTTGTTACCTTAGCTTATAGTAAGACATTTTATGATATAGAAAAATTATAAGTGATTATAATTATTTAAAATTGTGTGCAGAAATAATTTGGAGTGTTTTGTTTCTCTTTTATTATATTAAATAAGTGGTCAAATGGTGCTTTTGGTAGCTATTGGGGGTGTTTTTGAAAAATTATAAGTGATTATAATCACTTAAAATTGTGTGCAGAAGTAATTTCAAGTGTTTTTATTTCTTTTTTATTATATTAAATTAAATAATTAATAGTTAAAAGCTATAAGCTATAAGTTTTTTTATAAACAAAATCAACTTCAAATTTAATCAATTTTATCATATTCATTAATCTTATCAAATCTTCAAAAGTAATTTTTCTTTTCAAACACCCCCTAAAAAGACTCAAGTAAATTTATCTCAACAACTCAAGTAAAAAGAGAGATAATTTTATGAGACAATTTTATAATAAGATGGAACATAATCTGAACATGATGAAAATGTTGACTATTGATTTGTGTTAGTCTCAATCTCATGCATAAAATTGTTCCACACAAATTTAATTTTGTAAAGAAAAAAAGTTTAAATAGGTGTAGGAGGATGAGTGCTAAATAAAAAATTTCTTAAACAAAATATAATATTAATATTTCATTATGTCACGTGATAATGAAATAATGTCACATAGATACATAGTGATATGTTCAAAATAAATTTATATTTTCTAAAATAAAAGATTATATCAAGTCATTTTTAGGGTTCAAATTGCTAAAGGATGGAGGGAGTAGTCGGTACAAACTCCGTTGGTAATTTGATGTGTCAATTTGTCACTTGTCAGTAGTTTGTTGGTAAAATGTTGATAAATTCTGTCGGATTATGTAATCCTTTAGTTAAAAAATTCTTGTGTATCAGGACATCTGATAAAAACTATACTTAAATAAATTACATATAATATAAGGACATGCATGTGTAAATTAAATCATTATTTATTAAAATATAATATTATCCAATCAGATCCTCTGATAAATACCGTTTAAATACTCAAAGAAAAGATGTTAATCATACGTGACAATAACTTCAACACAACGTCGATTTGGCGAATTTTATATATATGGGTTTTCTGAGTTCAGTGTGTTTATTTCCAGGTAAAGCTACTCTCTTGATTTTAATATGATAAATATTTATTTCGAAACATAAATATAATTTTATTTATTCCTTTTATCCCATAAAGATAGTTCACTTTCATTTTTCACTTTATCAATAAAACATTATTTATTATGTGCTTAAAATTCTATTTTAATTTAAATTTTCTGATATAACCTCATTTATTAAATATACTTTGGTCATATTGACTTCTTCAGTGTATATTTCACTAATACACATTTATTTGGCATTGGACAGCTGTTAAAATAGCCCCTTAGAGAAAGATTATAACATTTGTCCACGTAATACATCAGACAAATTGTTAAAACCCTAAATCCTAATTAATTGAAGCAATTATTAAATTTCCACGTGGGACCTAACACGGGACCTTGGGCGATCGAGGGATCAATTCATTTCGGGACTTTAAATTTTCTTCTGCGTTCTTAATGAAATTAATTATATATGTCTTATAATTCATCTTTTTTACAATTTTTTTTTATTCTTTATTTCAATTATCTTATTTATTAATTCAATCACATTTTTTTATATAATAATAATTTTCTTATATAAATTTAAATTATATTATATTTAAATTATATTTTTTACTTGTTTTTTTTTAAAAGTACACTACGTACCTTTCTTTTAAACTTGTAATACTTTTCCTTCTAAACAAGTAATATACTTTTTTTTTATCTTAATAAGTAATATTTTTCTTATACAAGTAATATTTTTTCTTCTAAACAAGTAATATATATATATTTCTTTAAACAAGTTATACATTTCTATTTAAACATGCTAGTAATACTTTTCTATTTAAACAAGTAATTATTTTCTTTAAACAAGTAATACTTTTTCATCTAAACAAGTAATACTTTTCTTGTGTTTATTTAATGAAATTAATTCTATATGTTCTAAAAATCATTTTTTCTCACAATTTTTTTTAATTCTTTATTTCAATTATCTTATTTATTAATTCAATCAAATTTTTATATAATATTTTTTTTATATAAATTTAAATTATATTATATTAAAAATATATTTTTTACTTGTACTTTTTTTAAAAAAAGCACTACCTTTCTTTTAAACTTGTAATAATTTCCCTTCTAAACAAGTAATACCTTTCTATCTAAATAAGTAATATTTTCCTTTAAACAAGTAATACTTTTTCATCTAAACAAGTAATACTTTTCTTTAAACAAGTTATGCCTTTCTATCTAAACAAGTAATACTTTTCTATTTAAACAAGTAATATTATGAACAAATTTTACATAAGAGTTTGTGTTAATCTCATTATATACGATGAATATTAAAAAGAAATAACACGAGAATTTAAAGAATAAAATATTTGAACTGTACCTAAAAAGATTTTACAAATTAAAACAAAAAAATAAAACAAAAAATAAAAGCTTTACAAAAAAAAAAATTAATTCACTTGGAGAGCGGTTATGAACCGCTGCCCAAAGAACTTTTGATTAAATGGTTCAAAACCGCTCTCAATTTCTCCTTGCACAAATGATTATGAACAGGTTGTCTAAGTTTTGATCTTGGACAACGGTTTTTTAACCATTGTCTTTTGTTTTTTTTTTTTTTTTAATAGAACCGCTTCTCTCGAAACCACTTGAAGAAATTTATTCAAAAAAAAGGGTGTCAGTGGAATTTCTCCAAGCTCAAATGTGTAGTAGTGTTTGGTACGAAGCATATAATTAATATAATGTCTAAATAGATCGAATATATACAAAGGATGGAGGGAGTAATCACCGATAGTGCGAATTTACAAGTGTAATCACCGATAGTGCGAATTAATATAATGTCTAAATAGATCGAATATATATGTCTGTCCCATTTGCCCCATTTGCCCTGTTATTACTTATTTGCATATCCCCTGAGAATTTCTTTAAAGCAGAAATGGCAAAAATTGATGTAATATCTTCATGTCTGGTACGAAGCAACACAACTCCGATCTCAAGATTGGACCTAACTCCATGGGATCTATTTACAATCCTACTCAACTCCATTCAACAAGGGATTATATTTCACAACCCTCAATCCCAAAAAATCGATGACAACATCATTAATCACCTCAAAAACTCACTCTCCCGCACTCAGACTTTTTCCCTCCCCTCACCGGCCGTTTATCCACCCATCAGAACGACGACAAAACCGCGTGTTTCTTCGTGGACTGCAACAATGCCGGTGTTGAATTTGTCCACGCTGTCGCCCGAGATGTGTCCGTTTCTGACATCTTGGAACCGAAAAGCGTACCGGAGGAGTTAGTTTCTTCATTTTTCCGATCGAATGGTGTTCGCAATTTTGAAGGGACTTGCAAGCCTTTAATGGGAGTGCAAATCACGGAGCTCGTTGATGGCCTTTTTATAGGTGCGTCTATAAGTCATAGCATCGTGGATGGAATTTCTTTCTGGCATTTCTTCAACTGTTGGTCCGAGATATCCCGCGGTTTTGACACCATTTCGAAACCCCCTGTTTTCGACCGTTGGTTTTCGTTTTCGACCCCCATCCCTCTTCCTCCATTCGAGAAAAATGCGTCTCGGAGCTATGTTACACCTTCTTTAGTAACAAGGGTTTTCCAGTTTAGCAAAGAAAGCTTAGCTAAACTCAAAGGTAAGGCCAATTCCGAAGCTGAAACCGACAAAATATCGTCCTTTCAAGCGCTCTCTGCTCACTTATGGCGGAGCTATACGCGTTGTCGCCCGAGTAATGAAGAAGCTGGATTCATGATGTCAGTTGGTGCACGAGCAAGAATCCCTCTGCACGAGGGGTATTTTGGGAACGCGGTTGTGGTTGCTTGAACTGCTGTTAATGAGGCAGAGCTTTTGCAGAAGGGATTAGGCTACGCTGCATTGAAGATCAATGAGTTGATCGCTGATCAGACGAAGGAAAGAGTGGTTAAATTGGTTGAAGATTGGGCGAAAAATCCTGTATTACTCGCGGAAGGGGTTTTTCCATTATTCATCTCAAGTTCGCCTCGCTACGATGTATATGGGAATGATTTCGGATGGGGGAAACCGATTGGCGTAAGGTGTGGAAATGGGATTATTTTTTAAGGGAATATGATAACTTTCCCGTCGGCCATGGATGGTGGGATCGAAGTTCATGCTTGCTTGAAGCCGGAGGTATTGAGGGCAATGGAAGATGATGCAGAGTTCATGGAAGTTTTCACTCTTTGATCACTTCTGGGTTTTTGGTTTTTTTATTCTGAGGTGTGAATTGGTTAATATCAGTCAATGTGTGTGTAATCCTTGAATAAATTTGTGATTGAACGGTTACGGTTAAATTTGAAGAGCCCGCAGTGAACCAGGTCTATATATGAACTCTATCACTGTCATGTGAAAAAATTATCACTGTTATTCATAAAAACTTTCACTGTTTAAAAATATTAAGCATTTTTTAATAGTGATAGTTTTTGTGCATAATAGTCAAGATTTTTATGCTTAACAATGGTACTTTTTATACAAAACAGTGATACTTAAAAAATCGAGTTTAAGGTGAACTTGGGTTCATACAAGTTTTTGTCAAATTTGAATGGCAAATTCTTTAGCAGTATCATTTATTTTCACTGAACAATAGTAACCTTTTTTTATTAAAGTATTTCTTCTTCTTATTGATAAGTATTACTTGATCAGTATTAGTGATTTTTAGTTAACAATATTACTTGTTTTTATTGAACAATATCAATGTACAATTGATGTACATAAGCGTTATTAAATGTGAAAAATGATATTTGTCACCAAAATAGCTAGTGTGGAAGAATAAAATGAGAGATTGGGCAAAATAGGACATATTTAAAAAATAGCCGGATATCGAATTATTAAAAAAATAAAATATAAAGACTTATTTATTTTCTGGGATAGCAGAATTATACTTCCCTAGTCATAATATAATCAGCATATATTTTTTTTTTTGAAAGCAAGAAAAATTAGATGCTCTTGGTGCATCTATTGAGTAGGCCCTCCATAAAGTCCGGAGGCTTAACCCAACAAAACGGACTACATAAATTCCTGAAAGTCCGAGCAAGAGTGTGTGCTAGCATGTTGGCATTCCTACACGTCCAAGAAACCTTAATCGCCGGATTGACTCGTATAATCTCCAAACCCGCTTCAATAAAATCTTCGTGCGAAAGCGGTGGCTCCATGATCTATTTGCTTAGAATCTGTTTCAACAACCACACATGTAAACCCAAGATGAACAATCCAACGTAGGGCATTGAGTACTCCCCAAGCTTTGCAAGAGTTGTGAACGTTACTTCATTCCTGGCTCTCCACACTCCCCACAACATCACCATTGCCTTCTCCAACTCTGTTTTCTCTAGCACCGAAATGAGCTTAAGAAAAAGCTCGGTTGCAGAGTTAACCTCATAACAGAGGCCATCTATCTTGTACCACAAATCCAACTCATCACAATCAACAAACAAATGCCACATTGATTCACTAATGGATGAACAAAATGGGCAAAGGCTAGAAGCTCCCGGATACCATCTTGCAATTCTAGCTCCAACCGCCAAAAAACCTTCACCTATAAAAGACAAGGATTTTCGGCGGAATCTTAACCCTCCATATTTCCTTCCAGATCAGACCCACTCGTGATTGTGATTGTGAAATTTTAATCTTGTCGGGATGTTTATTGTGAAGTTAAAGAGAAAGAGAAAAATTATTAATCTCAGTAGGGTAGTGTTTTTTACGACTAGTTATATATATAATTTTCAAATCAATTACTAAAATATAATATATAAATAATATAAAATTTATATTAATTCATAATGAGATTATATTTAGTGAACCTAAGATGATGATATCTTAAATATTTGAGTTTGACATATTTAATCCATTTTTTTTATCTTATTCCATTTTTTTAATTCTTTAAAAAATATTCATGAATTAAATATAATTTTAGCTATTAAAATATTTTACACAGATGCATTTTATTAATAGATTATGACTCTATTTCAATTAATGTAACCTTTATAGAAATATTAGAATGTAGCCCCAATTACGCGGTATGAAATAAAAAATAATTATATTATTATTTTTAAATTAAATATTTTAAAAATATGAGTTTTTTTTTTTTTTTTTTTTAAATGGGTATATAGCCCAAAGACCAACTAATCCGGGGATCATAACCCACCGCCCATGAGTTTTATTAATTTAATTTAAATCTAGTCATGTTTTTTTGAATTTTTAATATTTAATAAATGTAATATGCAAGTTTTACGATTCGATGATGATAATCATCTGATATTATAATTTTTTAAAAATATTATAATGACTGCATTAAGATAAACGTGGGTGGTAGTAATTATATGTAAACTTAATATTATAATTACCTGGTATTGTTATTTTAAGTATAATATTAAAATAATTATATTTGAAGTTTTATATTTTAATTATATATTTTGAGGTATATATATTGGACATGCGAGGATATTGCTCACTTATTCCATGTATTATTGATAGACATATTATATTTATAACTCGTATCATCATCTTTCTGAAGATAAGCCCCTCATCAGTCATACCCCTTCTTAAAAGTCACTTTATTATTTTAATTACTAATACAAAACTCGATCGCAACAACTCGTGTAAAAGTCAACTGTTTGAAGTCTTCTGGAACGGAGGGAGTATTATTTTAGCAGTTCATTTAAAATTTATACATATTTTATCTAAACTATTTTTATAGGGATTTTACTTAAATTTACAACTATAATGTATATATTATCACTCTCACTATTAGTAGTTTATTTGCAACTAATTACATATTTTTCAAATCAATTACTAAAACAATATATAAGTAATATAAAATTTATATTAATTAATAATGATATTATATTCAGTGAATATAAGATCATGATATTTTAAAGATTTGAGTTTGATGTTTATTCACCAAAAATTGCATCTTAGTCTATTTTCTCTAATTCTTTGAAAAAAAATTCACAAATTAGATCTAATTATAGCTATTAAATATTTTACATTCATATCATTTTACTTATAAGTTATTATTTCGATTGGTGGAACTTTTATATAAATAATTTTTCCCTTGATTAACTTGAATTATACATACTTACAAAAGTATAGATTTAACATTGAAATACACCTTGTAATATAAAACTTCTGATTTCAAATTTTTGGTAAAAGTTTCGATCGAATATGAGTATGATGCATTTGATAATATTTATGTGAATTAACACATGTTTTTGGCATTATTCATCAAATATAACATTCGTATGGAATACAGAAATTAAGAATCTTGTATGGAATACATATATCAAGAAAATCTTATAGTATACCTTAAATGAAATAGATCTGCAATTTTAGTAAGTATTACTTGCAAAAGAAATAATTAAAACCAACACAAATTGTGTAGCAATCAATTTAATCAACATGAACTATAAGATTGATATCATTTTACTAAAATTTACAATTATAATGTATGTATCAGAAATTTACAATTATAATTTATATATCATTACTCTCGGTATTAGCAGTTTATTTGCAACTAATTATATATTTTTCAAATCAATTACTAAAACAATATATAAGTAATATGAAATTTATATTGATTAATAATGTGATTATATTTAGTGAATACAAGATCATGATATTTTAAAATTTTGAGTTTGATATTTCTTTTCTCCAAAAATTGTATCTCAGTCTATTTTCTCTAATTCTTTAAAAATATTCACGAAATATTTAATTTGATATTTTTTTAAAAAAATTATATCTTAATCCATCTTTACTAAATCTTTAAAAATATAAAGTTAAAACGATTTGATTTTGATGATATAATTTATTTAAAATTTATACATATTTTATCTAAACTATTTTTATAGGAATTTTACTGAAATATACAATTATAATGTACATATCATTACTCTCAGTAGCAGTTTATTTGCAACTAATTATATATTTTTCAAATCAAAAACTAAAACAACAATGAAGTAATATGAAATTATATTCAGTGAATATAAGATCGTGAGGTCATGAGTCAGAGTCACCATTTATAATCAGTGAATACAAGATCGTGAAGTCAAGTGGTTTGAGCACAACTACCTATGTAGTGAGGTCATGGGTTTGAGTCACCATTTGCCCGATCATGATATTTTAAAAATATGATTTTGATATTTTTTTCCTCAAAAATTTGTATCTTAGTCCATTTTCTCTAATTCTTTGAAAAAAATTCACGAATTAGATTTAATTGTAGCTATTAAAGATTTTACATTCATATCGTTGTACTTATAAGTTATAACGCTATTTCGATTGGTGGAACTTTTATAGAATTAAATTTTCATTGATTAATTTGATTAGATTAAATCTCAAGTATAACTTCAAATTATTACAAAATTCTCGCCGATAATTAAGTTTCAGGAAGACAGTAATTTATTTAAGATCAATTCCTATTGACAATAGGTGTGTAACTTTTCAAGCTAATTTTAACTCATAATCAAGTGTGGCTAAATATTCCACCAGGTAAATATATATCAAAAGCACCATATCATCAATAGGTGCTTATAAAATTACAGAATTAAAATTGAAATACGCCTTGTAATATAAATTTCTGATTTCAATTTTTTGCAAAAGTTTCGATGGAATCAAACCATGTCGCATTTGATATTGATTATGTTATTTAACACACATCTTTGACATGATTAATCTGATATAACATTTGTATGAAATACAAAAATTAAGAATCTTGTATGAAATACATATATCAAGAAAATTATATAGTATTACCTTAAATAAAATAGATCTATAATTTTAGTAAGTATTACTTGCAAAAAAAAATAATTAAACCAACACAAAATGTGTAGCAATCAATTTAATCAACATGAACTGTAAGATTGATATACAATAAATAATTATTTCACCGGGCCATTTGATGTAAAATAAAAACTTGCAAAACAAAAAAATCCCCAAAGCAACAAAAAAATTACGCATCTTGATGATATACATATAAAAAAAAATCATATAGTATACCTTAAATAAATAGATCTACAATTTTAGTAAGTTTTACCTGCAAAAGAAACCATTAAACCAACACAAACTGTGTAGTAATCAAATAAATGAACATGAACTATAAGATTGATAAACAATGACGAGTACTTCACTTGCAAAATAAAACCTTAAACAACACAATTGTGTAGCGGTCAAATAAATCAACATGAACTATAAGATGGACATCCGGAGAAGAATATATCACCTAATCATTAGACGTATAATAAGAACCTAAAAAACTAAAATCCTCAAAGCAACACATAAATTAAGCATCTTGTATAAAATACAGATATCAAGAAAACCATATAAGTATACCTTAAATAAAATAGATCTGCAATTTTAGTAAGTATTACCTGCAACATAGATCATTAAACCAACACAAATTGTGTAGCATTTAAATAAATAAACATAAACTATTATAAGGTTATTATACAGTGAATAATTATTTCATCAAATCATTAGATGTAAAATACTGAATTTAGAAAGAAAAAAAATTGCAAAGCAAAAAATCGAACATCAAAAGCAAAAAAATAAAAATCCTGCAAAATAAAAAAATCAAACATCAAAAACATAAAAAAATATCTTATGAATAAGAAAAGGGGGAGTGACTCTTAGGTACAAAGTCACTCCCAAAAGAACTCTAAGATACAAACTACATTTATTGTGACTATAAGGTACAAAACTATAGCATGAAAGACACAATTACTCTTCTGTGAAATTTTGGGCGCTATTTTTACTAAAGACCAAAATAAAAAGAGGAGTGCAATTAATTCCACCTACCACTGTCCTTTTTCCCACCCCTGCTGCTCTTCTGTGAATTTTTGGGCGCTATTTTTACTAAAGACCAAAATAAAAAGAGGAGTGCAATTAATTCCACCTACCACTGTCCCTTTTCCCATCCCTGCTGCCATTTTTATGCGGACCCCACTTCACCATTTTTATTTTTTCTTTATTAGACATAGATTTCTATTTTCTTATTTTTTTGGTATCTCACCACCTTCTATTTAAAAGTACAGATTTTTAATTTAATTCAAATTAAGTGTAGTTATTCAATTCAGTAGTTTTTAATTAAATTTAAAAGTGCAATTAGTTTATTAAATTTCTGCAGTATTGCGTTAAAAATGAATTTTAAATTTTTGGAGTGAATTTTTTTTTTTTAATTTACATTTGTGTTTTGGAGTGTAATTTAAAAAAAATGCATTTAGTTCATTATTGGAGTGCATTTTTTTAAATAAAATTGTATTTTGTTCAATTTTGGAGTGCATTTTTAAAAAAAATTGTACTTTAGAGTGCATTTTTAAAAAAAATTGTATTTTGTTAAATTTTGGAGTGCATTTTTATAAAAAAAATTATATTTTATGCCAATTTTAAAGAAATTAAACAAATTAAAAAGAAAAATACTAAAAAAAATCCTAGAGAGATTATAAATTACAAATTACACAAATCTGCAAAAATAAAACTCTAAAAATTACACAAATCTACAAATCTAATGGAAATCCTAAAAAATAAAATAAAAATACAGAAACTACCTAAATTAAAAAAATACAGAAATACCTAAATTCAGAAATTAAAAAATACAAAAAAAATAAAGAAAAATGACAAAAATCCAAAAAAACGACATCGCCTTTCTCCGGGTACGGCCCTTTCTTTCTCCGACGAACCACCAAGACCTCAACCACCCACCTCCACTATCGGAATAAAAACCCCATGAAATTAACATAAGCAACAAATACAAATTAACACAGGAAATCACACACATTCAAACAAAAAATCACATAAAAAGCACGAGAGAGAAAAAAATGTTCACCATCGCGGTTCCGGTGAGAAGATTAGGTTGGCGGTTTCCATCGCGCGTCTCCACCATCGACTTCAGCCACCACCATCGTCTTTTTCGCCGTTCGTCTCCACCATCATCCGCCGCATTCACGACCATCAACCGCCACCACCAAAACCTAATCTGGTACAGATCAACCAACCACCGGCCGCCGCCGCCCAAAATCCAACTGACACCGTAAACCCAACGCACAATTTTTGTCACAAACCCCCGGCCCACAACCTCCGCACAAACCCCACCATAAAAAACACCACCAAACCCTGATTTACCACCAAAACCAACCAGATCTACCCAAAATCCCTACCCTCCACCATTTGTCTCCGCCGACGACTAAACCAAGACCACCATGACAAGGCCGCCCGTCTACCAACCTCCACCAAATCAGCATCTTGGACTCGGGGTTTGTGCTTTGGGTGGGGGCGCCTGGTTTTTGTTCGTGGGTGGGGTGGGGGGAATATAGGAGGTGGAGTTTTTGTTTGGGCAGTGGGGGTTGTGCACAAGAAAAAGAGAGAGTTCGGGGGTGGGGAGGAAAAAGTGGGATGAGTGAATTGAAATCTGAATACTTGTGTGTAGGGTGGGGGGTTATTAATCTGAGATAACTGGCAAAATGGGTACATTTTGTAGTGGAGTGTCACTACCTTTTTCTTTTGTATCTTAGAGTACTTTTGACTCAAAATTTGTAGTGGAGAGTCTTTATTCCAATAAGAAAAGGATAGAAACGCAAGAAAGGGTAGGACAAAATTTGAGAATTGTAAAATAAGAAGTAGTCAAAAGAAAAGAATGGAATAATGCTTATAAAATTAAAATTTATAGAACCTAAAATTTAAGATGTAGGGTTGAATTTTTCTTTTTTTTTTTTGTTAAAATCTTTAGATGTAGAATAGAGATTAAATTTAAGATATAAGGCTAAAAATTATCTACCTAATCATTAAATGTAAAATAAGACTTTGCAAAATAAACACCTCCAAAGCAACCCAAAATTTAAGCATCTTGTATGGATTATAAATATCAATAAGACCATATAGTATACCTTAAAATAAAATAGCTTTGTGATATAGTAAGTATTTGCCTGCAAACAAAAGAAAAAATAAACCAACACATTTTGTGTAGCAATTAAATAAATCAACATGAACTGAAAAATTGATATACAATGAAAAATTATCTCACCAAATCATTAGATCTAAAATAAGAACCTGCAAAATAAAATTTTATGCAAAGCAAAACAATTAAACCATACAAAACTAAAAATCGAACATCAAAAGTAAACAAATTTATCTTACCAAATCATTAGATCTAAAATAAGGATCTGCAAAACAAAAATTCCCACAAAATAAAAATTCTAACATCAAAAGCAAAAAACGAAAATCCTACAAAACAAAAAAATTGAACATCAAAAGTAAAAAATTATCCTATAGGAAAAAATGTTGAAAATTGTAAAATAATAAGTAGAAAAAGAAGAGAATGAAATAGTAATGATTGTAAAATTGAAATTTATAGAAATTTTGAAATAGATAAAGAGGTTTTGAAATAGAGTGATTTGACTTTACCTAAAAGTTTGTCTTTATATATAATAGAGATAGAGATTTTTTTTTATATTGATTCATTTGAACTAGACTAAATTAAGTATAACTTTATATTATTCGTCTAACTTTTAAAATTAAGAACAATCCCTATTTACAATATATGTTTCCTTTCAAGCTAATTTTATGCTTACAAAATAAACATCAGGAAATAAACATTAAAATATCTTGTAACATATATTTCGAATTTTTGGTAAAAAATTAGATTGAACCCGAGCCCGCTGCCTCGATGATCTTCAAGCGATTTAACACATGTCTTTGACATTTTTCATCAAATATTGCATTCGTATGGAGTACAAATATAAAGAAAACTACATATTATACCTTAATAAAATTAACGTACAATTTTAGTAAATATTATCAATAAAAGAAACCAATAACCAACATAAATTGTGTAGTAATCAATATGAACTATAAGATTGATTAACGGTGAACACTTCATCAGGTCATTAATTAGATGCAAAATAAGAACCTGCAAAATAAGAACCTGCAAAATAAAAAATTCTTAAAGCAATAAAAAAATTAGAGTAGGTCTCATGGCACCCGGGTGCACCTGCACTCATAGTACATTTTAGAAGCGTGCAACTATACAAAATAGAAATGTGCAAATATTTCAAACAGAAGCATGCAACTATGTTCCCATATTAACAGTTGCACTTTTCTATGTAAATAAGTCGCACTTTTCAATATAACAAGTTGCACGCTCTAAAATGCACTATGAGTGCACGGTGCACCCGAGTGCATACAAGACCTAGCCAAAAAATTAAGCATCTTGTATGAAATACAGAAATCAAGAACCATATTGTATATTTTAAATAAAATATATTTGCAATTTTAGTAAGTATTACCTGCAAATGAAACCATTAAATAAACACAATTTGTATAAAAATCAAATAAATCAAAATGAACTATAGAATTGATATACGTTGAAGATTATCTACCTAATCATTAGATGTAAAATAAGAATATGCAAAACAAAAATCTTCAAAACAATATAAAATCTTGTATGGAATACAGAATTCAAGAAAACCATATAGTATTACCTTAAATAAAATAGATTTGCAATTTTAGTAAGTACTACCTAGTCATTAGATGTAAAATAAGGACATGCAAATTAAAAATCTTCAAAGAAACATAAAATTTAAGGATCTTGTATGGAATTCAGATTTAAAAAAAATCATACAGTACTAAATAAAATAGATTTACAATTTAGTAAGTAATTACCGGAAAAAAAAAGAACTAACACAAATTGTGTTGCAATCAAATTAATTAATATGAATTGTAAGATTGATATTCAATGAAGTCATTAGATGTAAAATAAGGTCATGCAAAAAAGAATTTCATGCAAAGCAAAAAAAAAAAAAATATTCCGCAAAACAAAAAATCTAACATTAAAAACGAAAAAAAAAATCCTATAAATACGAAGAAGAAAATGGCACAAGAAAAGGTAGGAAAAAATTGAAAATTGTAAAATAATATGTAGATAAAAGAAGTGAATGAAAGAGTGATGGTAAAAATTGAGAATTTAAAAATTAATATTAGAACCTAGGATTTAAAATGTAGGGTTGATTTTTTTTTTTATATTTAGATGTAGGGTTGTGATTAAGCATACAATTAAAGTTAATTAAATTAGAGAAATTTTAAAATAATTGTTAGCATATTTTATTATAAAATATGTAATATCTCATATAATTTACGGTTGAGATTAAAAAATTTAAATGTAAGGTCAAAATTAAAATGAAAATGAAAATTATTGATATTAGAGAGATTTTAAAATAGAGTGATTCGTATTTAATTTGTCTAAAAGTTTATCTTTATATATATTAAATATTAAAGATAAAGATTAAAGATGATATTATCCCAATAGATCATGTGATAAATACTTTTGAAATAGTACTCCCTCCGTCCCAGCTAAATTTTTATATTTGACAAAGACATAATTATATACATTAAATATTAAAGATAAAAATTAAACAATGAAGATTAAAGATGATATTACCTAAGTGGATCATGTGATAGTACTCTCTCCGTCCAGCTAAATTTTTGTATTTGAAAAAGCCACACTATATATAATAAAGATTAAAGATTAAAGATGGAATATTAAAGATTAAAGATGATATTATCCCAACATATCATGTGATAAACACTTTTGGAATAGTACTTTCTTCGTTCCAGCTAAATCTTTATATTTGAAAAAGACACAATTATATTAAATATATTATTGATTGGTGGAAAGTGAAACAAAATAAAAAGGTGGAGAAATAAAATAGAATATATGTGTGTTTTAATTGAATGATATTACTGTAATTTTGAGTAAAATTTGTAATACTTATTATTTAAAGTGTGACCATAATTTGCTAAAACAAAAAATGTAAAGCACTGGCTGAGATTTTCGAAATGACAAAAAAGTTTTGGTTGGAATGGAGGTATTTGATTTTAGAATCGTGCTACTCATTTATAATGAATCGTGTAAATATTTTTGTCATATTAATAGCTACACGATTTAGTGTAAACAAGTTATACTTTTCAGTATAACAAGTTGTATGATTTTAAAATGCACTTTGAGTGCACGGTGCACCTTGGTGTACATGAGACCCAGTTAAAGTAAAAATATTTTTAATATAATCTTATTTATTAAATGCATTTTGCTCCTATTGTCTTTTGGCTAGGTCTTGTATGCACCCGGATGCACCACGTACCCATAATGTATTTTAGAAGCGTGCAACTTTTTATGTTAAAAAATGCGACTTATTTACACAGAAAAGTGCAACTGTTAATATGAGAACATAGTTGCATGATTCTGTTTGGAATAGTTGCACGTTTATGTTTTGTATAATTGCACGCTTCTAAAATGCACTATGAGTCACCCGGATGCACATGAGACCACTCATTGTCTTTAAGATTTTGATTTTCTATAATATTTTTGGTACGTTTGACTTTTAATTTTTTTTTTCGAAACATTAAAACTTATTTTTTGTCTTGTAATTTACACAATTTTAACACTTTTTGGTTTTACTATTTTTATTATTTATTACTCACTTTTTCCTCTTATCGAAACATCATATATTCCGTGAGAAATTTTTTTTTAAAGCAGACATGGCAAGAATTGATGTAATCTCTTCAAGTCTGGTGGGAAGCAACACAACTCCGATATCAAGATTAGACCTAACTCCATTGGATCTCTTTCTAATCTTACTCAACCCCATTCAAAGGGGGATTATATTTCACAAGCCTCAATCCCAAAAAATCGATGACAACTTTATTCTTCACCTCAAAAACACACTCTCCCGCACTCTAGACTTCTTCCCTCCCCTCGCCGGCCGCTTAACCACCGTTCAGAACAACGATAAAACGACGTGTTTCTTCGTAGACTGCAACAACGCCGGTGTTGAATTTGTCCACGCCGTCGCCGGAGATGTAACCAAAGTGCGTACCTGATGAGTTAGTATCTTCATTTTTCCGATTGAATGGCGTTCGCAATTTTGAAGGGACTTGCAAGCCTTTAATGGGAGTGCAAATTACGGAGCTAGTTGATGGTCTTTTTATAGGTGTGTCTATAAGTCATAGCATCGCGGATGGGATTTCTTTCTGGAATTTCTTCAACTGTTGGTCTGAGATATCATCGCGGATGGTTTTGGTTGCTGGAACTGCTGTTAATGAGGCAGAGCTTTTGCAGAAGGGATTAGGCTACGCTGCATTGAAGATCAATGAGTTGATCGCTGAGCAGACTAAGGAAAGAGTGGTTAAATTGGTTGAAGATTGGGCGAAAAATCCTGTATTACTCGCGGAAGGGGTTTTTCCCTTATTCATCTCAAGTTCGCCTCGGCACGATGTGTACGGGAATGATTTCGGATGGGGGAAACCGATTGGTGTGAGGAGTGGAAACATGACTATGTTTGATGGGAATATCACGACTTTCCCGACGGCCGTAGTTGGTGGGATCGAAGTACAAGCTTGCTTGACGCCGGATACATTGAAGGCAATGGAAAATGATGCAGAGTTCATGGAAGCTTTCACTTTTTGATCACTTTTCGGTTTTTGATTTTGATATTATGCAAGTTCCAGTCACCTCTTTAAAATCAAATTCATTATCCCCTTAAAAAAACTAATAAGAAATTACACGACATTCGATATTGTACAATACTAAAAAAGTACACTTTTATTCCAGTTATATTACTTTGTTATTTTCACTTCTTCATATATAGTAATTTGATGTATGTATATCACAAATTTCAGTCACCTCTTCAAAATTAAATTCATAATCCCCTTCAGAAAAACTAATAAGGTGAAGCCCATTAGGGTTCGAGTTCATGACCTCTACAATGTCGCGATGGACCTAATCCACTCGGGCAATATTACTATTGTGTTTTGTCATTGTATATTATATATATATTATATTTATAAGCATAAATATTTGTGGGCCCCTAAAAGATCACGAAAATTTTGAGCCTGAGTTGATCGACTTATTTGCCTCGAGAGAAGTACGGCCCTGCAACTGGTACACATAACAATATTTGTCTCCAAAATAGCTTAGTGTAAAAGAATAAAATGAGAGAATGGATAAAATAGAAGAACCTATTTATACTTCCTTCGTCATAATATAGGGCAAATTGCACATTTGGTTACAAGAGAATATGACAATTGCAAAGTAGTCTTTCTTTTCCAAATTTAGTTCCATATGATATTCCTTCCATTTCTATCCCAAATTAAAATATTATAGATTTGGTTCCAAAAAAATTAATTTATTTTAACTGTAATTTTTATATTTTATATAAATTAATTTATAATTTGTTAATTACACTTTTATAATTCATTTATAATTTATTTAGTATAACATTAAGATATTTCTATAATTTATTCATATTATCTTTAGTTTATGGTTTGATTTTTATAAAATTAATATTTAGATAAATTTTGTTAAACCTTTTTAAAAAACTTGTTGTATAAAATAAGTTTTTATATTATTATTTGATTGAAATAAATTTAGAGATGATCACTATGCATTAGGTGCACCGTGCACTTCATAGTGTACTTTTGAAGTATATAATTTTTGGCACTGAATCAGACAAGTTGTTGACACTGAAAAATGCTACATGTGTTCGTAAAATAAGATGCATGTTCAGTGTAAAAAAGTTGAATGGTTGATTGCAACAAGTTATATGTTAAAAATACACTATGAAGTGTACAGTGCACCTGATGCATAAGAGGCCTAGTTATAATTTAATATTAATTTTTAATATATTTAAATTATCCAAATAAATTTAATTTTTAATTTAAAATTCAAATATTATTTAGCATTATTTCATTCATTTAGATTTATAAAAAATGTAATTAATATTTTTGAATTCGGTTTGATATTACAGATTGTATATATTTTTAAAAAGTTTTAGATTATAAATAAATTATTCAATTAAAGTAAGCTCTTCAATGATTCCTTTTAACTGAATAGTCTATATACGATCTAAATTTAATCCAAAACACATTAGACACAAGGATAAAGGACAAACAAATTCCAAAATACGCAAGCTCGATTAGAAAAAAACCGATTTAAATCATAAATCACTCTTGCAAAATATTACTAGTTGCTACTAGTTGTCATAAATCTGTAACAATTACGGATTACAAATTTATAAACTAGTTAATATATACAGAAGAATAATCTAACCTAGGTGGCTAAACCAAATTAAATATTTAAGCATGTTGATAATTAAAACAGATGAAATAAATAATTCTAAGATAAATATCATAAACTGTTGGAATTTAGAGGCATGTAAACACGTAATACATCGCAGCGAAATTAAACAGAGTTCATCAAAACCGAACATATAATTGCATAAATGATTACGAATAAACATAACAAGAAATCTTATAGTAATTCAAGAGCAGATTTCTCGACTACGGTATCCATGTAATCCCCGTTCACAGATTTGCATAGATTTGTCAGCTTTGAACCCCGAGATGAATTTGCTAGGAAAATTCTTACTCTAGATTTTATGGAGAAAATATGAACAACTGTTTTATGGATTCCCAAGAGGTCATATATATAGGAGAAACTCAGCTTAAATCTTAAGCTAACCTGATTATGAAATAAAATCCCTAATTTTTATTTAAATAAATCTCTTAGATTTATTTCCTACATATAAAATCTCGACGGATTTAATTCCCATATATGATAAATCTCTACGATTTATTGCCATGTATATTAAATCCTACAATAATATTCCATATAATATTGTTGGGAATTCCTATTTAATTAAATCCAATTTAATAAAATATTAATAATAATTAATTTCAAATTAATTCATTATTAATCAATTCTCCAAAAATTAAATATTAAATCCAATTTAACATTTAATCAACCAACTATAATCCATAGGCCCTCATATATTGTGTGACCCATAGGCCCTCATATATCGAGCGATTAGTCAAACTAACTGTCTTAATTGAACCCTAGAAAATAAATCAGACATTCTCAATATATGAGGTATGTTGCGAGAAACGTGCAACTACCTGTAATTGTAACATGGGCTATTGCTATTTCCTTCTTTCATTCACGAATACTCGATTAGTCTTGAACATGATGAGGTGTCTATTCAAATAACTTAATCACTTATCTCCAATCACTAATTGATCACTTATGTCACACTTGGCCACAAAGTTCAAGTTGACGTGCATTGGCCAATGACTTTGATCCAATTATGATGAGAAGGTGAGTATTCTCTCTAAATCCACTTTGAGGAATGAATCATATTCTTGGCTCAACTACCACGCACATGCACTTCGTGATGAACCCAATCCAAGTCATATCTACCCATGGAAAGGTGCAAGCGTCGGTCATGGTAAAAGTTCATCACTCCACACATGTCGTGCGTATTGACCTCAAGTCAAAGGAGTATCGCATCGCTCCCACTAACCGAGACACTCGTAGACATATATAGTGGAACGACATCAAACGGTTTCTCTGATGGGTATACTAATACCCTCTAAGGTATTCGTGCATCCATCATGAGATACCTAGTATCTTGTAGTAAGTAAGATCTTACTACACTCTCCAAGAGTATGATGCAGATCGCACATCAATCTCCATTGCATCATCAATATCCCTTTCTTGATAATCCTTGACCAGGGCTATTTTAGAATCATTAAGTCATCTGAGTTCTCACATACCCAATGACAGCAGTGATTCAGGGGACCACAGATAAGAACAAATGCAAACAATGGAACATAATATTCTAATAAGTGTAATGTCATACATTTAATGTTAAATAAATAATAGTATTAAACCAACACTGAATATTATCTGAGTACTTTGTCCTTACAATAGATTGTCTCTAGGACACTAACACTAACAATCTCGCACTTGAACTAGAGCCAATCATCTACATGTCTAACCCCTAGACCATCAAAATATCTAGTGTGTACAAGAACACTCAAAGCCTTGGTGAAATGATCAGGCAGGTTATCCTCCATGGGGACACGTTCTAACTTTATCTCTCCTCTAGCTCTTATTTCTCTTATCAAGTGATAATGCCTCGGTACATGCTTATTTCTGTTATTGGATCTCGATTCTTTAGCTTGCGCAACCGCACCAGTGTTGTCACAATACAACTTTATTGGTCTGTTGGCACTCAAACTACCCCTAGCTCATTTAAGAACTGTTTTATCCAGACAGCTTCTTTAGCAACTTCTACCGCAGCAATGTACTCAGCTTCGGTTGTTGAATCCGCGGTAGTCTCTTGTTTGGAACTATTTCAACTAACCACCCCACCATTAAGAGTAAACACATAACATGACTGAGATTTGTAATCATCACAGTCAGATTGGAAAGTTGCATCAGCATAGCCAGTGGCAACCAGCTCTGACTGTCCTCCATAGACCAGAAAGCAATCTTTAGCACGTCTGAGGTACTTAAGAATGTTCTTGACAGCAATCCAGTAAGTTTCACCCAGATTCTGTTGGTATCTACCAGTGTTACTGATAGCGAAGACCACACCTGGCCTAGTACAGGTCATGGCATACATGATGGATCCAATCGCAGATGCATATGGTATATCCTTCATGCGCTGGATAAAAGCATTTGTAGAAGGACAATCCTTCTTAGATAGCTTTATCCCATGACATGCCAGTAGAGAACCTCTCTTAGAGTTCTCCATCGCAAATCGCTTCAACACCTTGTCTACATAGGTGGACCGTGACAGCCCCAACATCCTCTTGGATCTATCCCTATGGATCTTGATCCCTAAAATGTAGCAGGCTTCACCAAGATCCTTCATCATGAAGGTCTTTAACAATCATTCTTTCACTGACTGCCTGAGTGAGATATTGTTTCCATAATGAGTATGTCATCAACATACACAACTATGAAGACAATATTCTTCCCATTGCATTTCCGATAGATGGACGGATCTTCCGAGTTTCTGATGAAGTCAAATGATTTGACAGCCTCATCAAAACGGATATTCCAACTCCTAGAAGCTTGCTTCATTCCATAAATGGATCGTTTAAGCTTGCACACTAGATTAGATTTTGGCTTTGATACGAAACCTTCAGGTTGAGTCATAAACGTTTCCTTATCAATGTTCACATTGAGGAAAGTTATTTTAACGTGCATCTGCCAAAATTTCATAATCTAGGTGTGCCGCTACTGCAAGTAAAATTCGAATGGACTTGATCTTAGCAACTGGTGACTATAAAATTTGTCATAGTCAATGCCTTCGCGTTGACTATAACCTTTCGCCACCAACCTAGCCTGTAGGTTTTTACTTTGCCATTTGTATCAGTCTTACGGTTGAAGACCCATTTGCAACCTATGGGTCTAACCCATTTTGGCAACTCAACCAAGTCCCAAACTTGATTGATGTACATTGAGTCCATCTCGAATTTCATGGCTTCATGTCACTTCTTTGAGTCAACATTTAATGTTGTCTCAGTGTAAGTTCTAGGTTCGTCTTTATTCGGGATCTCCACGTCATCATGTTCCTCCACGAGGAAACCATAATATCTGTTGGGGTTATACTGAAAAGTATGCTTTTACTTTGTATAACCAAACTGGAGTTTCATATTTATTTACTGAAATAAATTATTTAATCACTATTGCATTAAATATGAATGAATATTATATATGTTTATTGCAAAACCGTTCGATAAGACAGTACGTATTACGTTGTAGTTAATTTGGTGATACTCGATCACTGAAGATCAAATTAACAGCCCTCGTAATTAAGTACAAATTCACAACCCAGATGGAAATGAACGAACCATCATGAACGGTTGAAGTGTGAGACCCAGATTGGCCTGTCTTGACCAAGGGATCACACTAGCGCATTTAGGTGCGCTGAATGAGGACATACAGGAGGACAAATTCTTCGGTACTGAATACACAAGAATTAGACCTCAGTGGTGCGTTGTTTCTTTATCTCCGTCCCTTAAATAGGATCGTGTGAAATTAATAACTATTGCTTTGACTTATGATGGGAAGAGAGTCAATGCGATTCAATACCTTATATCTTGGGCAATATTATTAATTACATGACAATTGCTGACATTTAATACGGAGAATCGCGTGCAAGTACGTCTTGCTTGATTTGTCCCCTTGGTGGCTCATATCTTTTATCATGTCAAATCTTGCAAGTGGAATTTTTTTTTCCGGCATGGATAATAATGTTGAGTTGTCTTTACTCCAAGGACAAAGATATTAATTAATATAAAGCTTTTTCAATGGCTTAATTAGTTAATGGACTAAGATAATCTTAAACGCGGGAAATAATGACCGGGGGCCGTGTTATATGTGAAATCGTAATGTGGGTTAAGATGGATAGTTCAATATTAATTTTATAGTGGAGTAAATTAATATTAATGGACTTGAATAATATTTGGCCCAAAATATTAAAGCTTCATAGTCCATTGAAGGTCCAATCTTAATTCTCCTAAAGGCCCCCCAAATAGCCCAAAATAAAGTCCAATTAATGAGAGAGAGAAGAAAATATTCTTGCTATATTTCCAAGTAGTAATTTTCGAAAATTATGTAAATAAAAGGAAGAAAAGATTGTCTTGATTTTCTTGTAGATATTTTATGGAAAGAGATAATTATTTTACCATAAATTCAAGAAGTCAAATCTTGACTCCTTATATTTTGTTAATTTCGAAAATATCAAGGTAGAAGAGGGAAGAAGATTTTTATGAAAAATTTAATTAAGGAGAAAATAATATAGGAGATATATTCAAGATTTCTTGGAGACCAAGAAAAGATTTTCTTCCTTATTTTTCCAACCCTAATTTTTGCCCCCCTCCTCCCTATATATAGGGGATGAGCTCTTCATTCCCAAGTGCAATTCCATGTGTTGAAAATATTAAAAATCCACAAAGGTGGTAGCAAAATATTTTATTTCTCTCCCATTAAAATCGTTCGTTGAAATCTTCCCACCGGATAGCGTTCGTGGACTTTGGGGATATATTTGGGAAGGCTCTTGGGTTGATCCATCCGTTTGATTCTTCAAGAGGTTAGTAATTCCGTAACTCCTAGTTTCGCATGTTTAGGATATACGTGAATTATGTGTACGCATGTTGTTTATTATTATGTTGATTTGACTTAGGATTAATTCATGTTAGTAATTAACTGTTTAATTTAAATATGTATTTAAATAATCACCTAGAATAGATCCGGGCACCCCGTTTTTCCCAACAACTGGTATCAGAGCTCTGGTTTCGAGCTCTGATTTTTTAAATTGTTATTTAAATTGTTGGACATTAAATTGAAATTGGATAGTAGAATTGTTAAATATGTTTTGCAGGTATCCAATTGTCTTGGTATTTAATGTGTTTTATTTTCATGCGTATGAATGAATGGTTTTTAATTCAACCCGTTCGGATTTGTTTTTCTCGTGAGAAAATTCACGAGTAGATTAGGCTATTTGATTTGTTCAATGTAATAAACTAGTCTAGATTTAAGATATTTTTTTTTTGTTAAATAAATTGCAACCTGATCGGAGACGAAGATGGAGACGAGTTAAAGATGGATCCGAAACCGTACATGGGCGACGTACGTCGCGCGAAACGTGCTAAGGGATGCACACGCTAGGCGCGGACAACACCGCGCGCACGGGCCTAGGCGCTAGACGCCAAGGCGGGATCTGGCCCCCCAGGCGTATGCGTGCGGATGCGGGCGACGTGCGCTGCGCCTAGGCGAACGGGCGCGGTCGCCCGGCCAAGCGGTCGGCCAGATGCTGGAGTGCATCCTGGCTGCGAGCTGCTTAGCGTGGCGTTTCAAGATGGAGTTCTTTTCGAGACGAACGAGTGAGAGAAATTCAAGACGGCCTTTCTTCAAGATCAAGGCAAAGAAAATCAAACTATGACAGTTGGATAATTTGTGCCCAATGTGTTTAATTTCTGCTTTGCTTGATTTATTGTTGTCGTATTTTCTTGTGCTTTATTTAATTTGTTTAAATGTGTTTGCATGAGAATTGCCCAACGAAAAATCTCAAATTCAAAAATTACTAAGTATGTTATGATAATTAATTTGTTTTGACACAAATTAATTTTGACCTCCATGATTTATTTATCTGTGAAATCTTTTGGAGAAATTCCCCTACGGGACGGTCAAAAGATAGCTTTCACTGAATAAATTCCCAAAAGGATGATTGTTAATTATTATTAGTTGCGACGATGACCCTCCAACAAGGCTCGATCAAAGCGATGTAATAATTCTGTATTTAATCATGGTTATTACTTAGGTATAAAATTAATATTTATATACATCTCCGAAGTCCCTGTCAATTTTATATTGGTCAAGTGGGAGCCGACTATTAATTTTTTAATTAAAGGTTTGTAACTATTCTTGTTTGTAACCTGCTTGAATGTGATTTAAATGATGACCCTCCCACGAGGCTCATTTAAATCTATTTTGAGATGTTGACTGATGCATGTTCATATTTTTTTGAGATTTTAATATGAATCATGTGATCAAATTGTGTGGTTTAATTTTGTGTTGATCTGGATATTGATACAAAATATATGTTTATTTCAGTTCATCATGTCGCAACCTTTTAATCCACCGTTCAATATACTGAAAGATAACCTCCTCACTGGAGAAAAATTTGTTGATTGGTATCGAAAACTCACTATTGTCCTCACTGAACAAAGCCATAACTGGGTTCTCACTACACCCAAACCAGAAAAGCCATCTGACGAGTCAACCAAAGCGGTTAAGAAAGAATATGATAACTGGGAGCGTTCTAACGAAATGGCAAAGTGTACCATCTTGGCTTCAATGTCAGATGTGTTGCAACACCAACACCAAAACGTTGAGACCGCTGCGGAAATCATGGTCAATCTTAAAGCGATGTTTCAACATCAGAACCGTGTAGCTCGGCAGATCACCATGAGGGACATGCTCTCTATGAAAATGGTGGAGGGATCACCCATAAGGGAATATGTTCTCCAGATGATGGCTCACCTCAAAAAACTCAAGGTGCTTGGAGCTGAATATGACATCGAGACCCAGATCAATTTCATACTCCATTCCCTGCCCAAGAGCTTTGAACAGTTCAAGCTGAATTATCAATGAATAATCAAAAGTTCACTTTGCCTGATTTGTTGCAAGCTCTTGTCGCGGCTGAAGGAATTTTAGGAGAGAGCAGTCAAGCCTTAGCGGCAGTTGGGTCGTCCTCTTCTTCTAGGCCAAAGGGAGGCAAGAGGAAGAGGGAGCCCAAAAGAGAAAAACAAACTAACTCGAGTGTTGCCAAAGACAAAGGAAAGGTGAAGAGGGATGGTGAAGCAAAGAATCCGGCTAAGGGGAAGTGCTTCAGCTGCGGTGAAAAGGGACATTGGAGGTTGGCCTGTTCCAAACCCAAAAGGAATGGAAAGAAAGATAATTCACACTCGCTAGTTGTTGAAACTTGTTTGGCAGAGTATGCTACCCATTCGTGGGTATTGGATACGGGATCCACTGATCATGTATGTTTCACATTGCAGGGTTTCAAGCAGACCCGAAAACTAAGTGAGAGTGAGATCCTCATCCCCTATTTATAGATAGGTGGTGGCCGATTTTTTGTCATGAAATAGGGAGGAAAAAATCTTTTCTTGATCTCCAAGAAATCTTGAATATATCTCCTATATTCTTTTCTCCATAATTAAAATATTCCATAAAATTTCACCTTCTCTTGTTATGGTTATTTTCGAAAAAATAAGGATAAAGATTCCAAGATTTTGATCTTCTTGAATTTATGAGATATACATGTATTGCAAGAATACATATCTTCCATAATATATTTTCAAGAAAATCAAGAAAATCTTTCTTTCCCTTATTCTTTCAAAATTTTCGAAAATAACATATAAATAACCAAGTGGGAGATTTCTTGAATTTAATGAGATAATCTTGTATTTCAAGAATACATATCTTCATTCCATAACAAAATTCAAAGAAAATCTTTCTCCCATTTTATTTATATTTTTCGAAATTAATGAGGAAAAATAGCAACAAAATTTATTTTATTTTTAAACACCTTTTTCAGTTATTGGACTTTATGTTGGGCTACTTGAGGGGCCTTTAGGAGAATTAAGATTGAACCTTCCAATGGATCTTGAATTATCAATATTGAGCCACAATATTATTCAAGCCCATAAATATTAATTAATCTCACTACATAATTAATATTGCACTATCCATCTTAACCCATATTACAGTCAATATGGCTCCCGGTTATTATTTCCCGTGTTTAAGATTGTCTATCCCATTAATTAATTCAAGCCACCAAAATAGCTTTCCATTAATTAATATATTTTGTCCTTGGTTAAGGAACGGTTCAACATTATTATCCATACCGAAAACTAGTTCCACTTGCAAGATTTGGTATGATAAAACTTATGAACCTCCCAAGGGGGCAAATCGAACAAGCGTACTTGCACACGTTTCTCCGTATTAAATCTTAGCAATCGCATGTGACCAATAATATTGCCCAAGATATAAAATATTGAATCTCGTTGATTCTCTAGCCGTAATAAGTTAAAGCAATAATTACTAACCACACGCGATCCTATTTAAGGGACGAAGATTAAGAAATAACGAACCACTAAGGTCTAATTCTTCCTAGTTCAGTTCTGAAGAATTTGTCCTCCTGTAGGTCCTATTCAGTGCACTAAACATGCACTAGTGTAATCTCTTGGTCAAGACAAGCCAATCTGATCCTTACACTTCAACCTTTCACGATGGATTGTTCATTTCCATCTAGGTCGTGAATGGTGTACTTTTGGTTACAAGGGACTGTTAATTTAATCTTCTGGTGATCTGTATCACTAAATTAACTACAATGTAACACATACTATTTATTGAACAATTATGCAAAAAATATATATAACAACATTAGATTATATTTAAAGCATCGATGATAAACAATTTATTTCAAAGAAATAAGACCGAAATTCAGGTTTGATTATACAAAGTAAAAGCATACTTTCCAAAGATAATCCCAACAATCTCCCACTTATACTCAAAGTCCGCTTTTAAGTATACTACAAAGATGTCTCGTGTAGTTCTAATACGTGACATATAATGTCACCTACACGAACCTAATAATGTCTCCCACTTATACTCAAAGCAGATTGGCAACGGTCTTGACACCCATTCCTTCCACATGTCTCTCGAATGTATTCTGAGGTAGACCCTTTGTGAATGGATCTGCTAGGTTGTCTTCTGACGCGATCTTTGCCACCTCTATATCTCCTCTCTTAACGATTTCTCGTATAAGATGATATTTCCTTTCAATGTGTTTGCTGGCCTTGTGGGCTCTTGGTTCCCTTGAATTTGCAACTGCTCCAGCATTATCACAATAAACAGTGATTGTGCTGGGCAAATTCGAAACTACATCCAAGTCCACTAGGAATTTCTTGAGCCAAACCGCTTCTTTCGCTGCCTCACAAGCAACTACATATTCGACTTCCATGGTAGAATCAGCAATGCATTTATGCTTAACGCTTCTCCATGTAATGGCTCCTCCCCCCATGCAAAACACAGTGCCGGAGGTAGATTTTCTGGAATATAAGTCTGATTGAAAATCCGAGTCCGTGTAGCCAATGGGGATTAGACTATCTGACGGATAAACCAACATTCTATCTCGAGTTCTTTTCAGATACTTCAGAATGTTTTTAACTGTCGTCCAATGTTCCTTCCCCGGGTTACTTTGATATCTTGCCACCATGCCTACGACAAAACAGATATCCGATCTCGTGCACAGCATTGCATACATAAGGCTTTCGACAGCCGAAGCATAAGGAATGTATTTCATGTCATCTATCTCCTTTTGTGTCTTAGGGCACATTTCCTTGGATAGATGGATTTCATGCCTGAAAGGTACGAAGCCTTTATTGGAAACCTGCATGCTGAATCGTTTCAAGACAGTGTCTATGTATGAAGCTTGAGATAAGCCTATCATCCTTTTCTTGCGATCTCGAGTGATCTTGATCCCAAGGATGTGCCCGGCTTCCCCTAAGTCCTTCATATCAAACTGTTTTGAAAGTCATGCCCTTACGTCTGACAACACCTTTACATCGTTCCCGATGAGCAGAATGTTGTCTATGTATAGTACTAAGAATACCAATGCAGTTCCGACATGCTTTTTGTACACAAAACTTTCGAACTCGTTTTGATCAAACCCATAAGACTTTATAACATGATCAAAACATTGGTTCCAAGCTCTGGATGCCTGTTTGAGTCCGTAAATGGACTTCATGAGCTTACAAGCTAGGTGTTCTTGGCCCGTTTCAATGAAGCCTTGGGGTTGTTGCATATAGATTTCTTCATCAAGACTTCTGTTAAGGAAAGCTGTCTTGACATCCATTTGCCAGATTTCAAAATCAAGATGCGCAGCAATCGACAAGAGAATTCGGATGGACTTAAGTATTGCTACAGGTGAAAAGGTTTCCTCATAGTCGATCCCTTCTTTCTGAGTATAACCTTTCGCCACAAGCCTTGCCTTGAAGGTTTCCACCTTCCCGTCTGGTCCCCTCTTTCTCTTGTATACCCACTTGCAACCAATGGGTTTGACCCCATTAAGTGGTTCGACTAGCTCCCACACTCTGTTATGATCCATAGAACCCATTTCTGCTTTCATTGCCTTTTGCCAAGAAACTGCATCCTTGTCTTGGATTGCCTCATCATATGTCCATGGGTCTGGTTCGTCTTATCCGGGAATCAAGTCTGAGGACTCTCCTATCACCATGAATCTCGCGGGCTGTCTTACAACCCTCCCACTACGACGAGATTTTGGTTGTGAAAGTGTGTCGTTTGGTATATCATCTTGTACAGTTGCCAATGAGGTTAGCCCCCTTAGCTCACTTAAGGTAATCTCACTTCTGGGTATTCTTTTGTTCATATAGTCTTCCTCCAAAAATCTAAAGTGGGTGCTTATTACCACCTTTTGATCTTCGGGACCATAGAACATACACCCTTTTGTTCCCACGGGGTATCTTATAAACAACCTTAATTTTGATCGAGGATCCAATTTCCCCGGCTTCCTTGTCCAACACGTAGGCCGGACACCCCCAAATTCTCATGTGTCTCGAACTAGGCTTGCGCCCGGTCCACAATTCTTTGGAAGTTTTGGGAACCAATTTGGATGGCACCAAGTTCAGAATGTAAGCCGATGTTTCCAAGGCATGACCCCAGAACGACTTGGGAATATCCGCATAACACATCATTGATCTAACCATTTCTAAAAGAGTTCTGTTTCTTCGCTCTGCAACCCCATTTTGTTGAGGGGTTCCGGGTGCAGTTAGCTGGGATGCAATCCCTTCATCTGACAAGTAGTTCAAAAACTCATCGCTGAGGTACTCGCCTCCACGATCGGATCGTAGAGACTTGATGCGTTTTCCCCTATGATTCTCTGCTTGAGCCTTAAATTCTTTGAATTTCTCAAAGGTCTCAGATTTATGCTTCATAAGGAAAATATAACCGTACCTTGAGTAGTCATCAATAAAAGTGACAAAATACTCATAACCTCCTCTTGCTTTGGTTGACATTGGACCACATACATCTGTGTGAACGATTTCTAACACTTCTTTGGCTCTATTCCCCTTGGCTCCGAATGCCCTCTTGGTCATTTTACCCTCTGTAGGGTCCCGAACGGGTTTTGTGAGGGTAGAAGCCTAGAGGGGAGGGGTGAATAGACTTCTAAAACTTTTCGTGCGGATCAGGTGTGATTTGTAGATTTCCTGATCAGAGTGCTAGTGTATCAGTTTAGACTGATGTTCAATCTTACTGAGTGCCTGAGGGCAGATCAGATTGATATTTATCAGTTAACTGAGAGTGCGAAAGCTTGTTTTTACCCGTGTGAAAAACCAGTTTTATCAATTCAGATTCTTAAGTCAATTTTCAACCAGCTGACTAAGGTGTCAACCTGATCAGATCAGTTGCTTGGTGTAGACTGAGCTTAACTTAGAATATGTATGCACTTTTAAACTCAGTTGTGTGAATAGTGTAAAGCAATAAGAAAGCAAGTAAATGCACACAAGACTTTTTACAAAGTGGTTCGAATTTAAACCCGTCTTACGTCCACTCTTCCCTTAACACAGGGGAACCTTAACCGAACTTAACCAAACTTAACCTGCGAGACTTATCTCCCTCACGGGACTGCCGATAGATGTTTACCGAGTTCACACTCAACAGATGTTTATCGAGTTCACACTCAACCGAACTAGAACTTAGAAAACTAGAATCCCTAGTCTGAAATCTTGCGGTAACAAACTTGACCTAACTTGAGTTTGGGTAAAGAATGTTTGAGGGTTCCAACTGGAAATCTATCCTGGTATTTTAGGTAGCCAAATGCTAGTGGATAGGATTTCTTGCTAAGACCAATGGGATAAACACTCTAAGAATAATCTTCAAATATGGTGTTCTTCCAGCGGAAATTCTGAAGGCTTTTTGCTTCTTGAGAATTTGCATTAATGTTGTTGTTCCGCTTTGCTCAATTGTTCATGTGAGAATAGTTGGTCTCTTGTCCTCTCTACATTTCACTTGACGAGCAATCCCATTTTATAGACCTCGAAATCAAAGAGTCGTTGGAGAGCAATTTGAATTTCGGGCTATGTTAGGTAGGTTGTAGGATATGATTGTGACGTGCTCCGAATATCGGCGTGGCCGTAGGCATGATTAGCGCCGTTTATGTCCGCAGCGTTGAATCCTGTAATGTCAGCCCTTTTTGTGCACGTGTCGCTTTCTCCTTCGCTTCGTGAGGCGGCACTTTAGTAATTTGTCCGTTAGACGATTCATATTCCTTTTGTAGAAGATTCGTCTTGTCTGGTGTATCTTTTTGATTGACGCCAGGTGTGAGCTGACTTGATCAAGTAATTGATCAGTCTACCTTGTTGAGTCTTCGATGCGGTTGTCTTAGCTCAATATCTGCGGACTTCGGTGATATAGGTCTTCCGGTAGTCTTCGATCTTCAGTGACTCGAGCTTCATGTCTTGATCATACTTTTGAGTCTTGAGGTTTATTCTTGAGTCTTGAGTTTATCTCGAGTCTTGAGGTTTATCTCGAGTCTTGAGTTCATCTGAGACTTGAGTTCATCTGAGTCTTCAGTGTCTTCTGTCTTCACCTGATCTTCTGACTTCTTATCTTCTGATCATCTGACCTTATCTGGGTCATATGATATTTTGACCTGACCTATACATATTGAGTTCCCCCTCAATATGTGACCTATCTTTTACATCAGCTATCTATATGTTGGGAGATGAATTTAATAAAAGATTATATGATTTTGATTAGATCCCAAAACCCCGAGTATGACATGTTCAGATAATCTTGATAGATGGGTCGATTCGGTTTTAGAATGTTCGGGATATTATCTCGCACCATGTATAGTCGGCGAGATATAGAACAAAGTTAGTTTAAGAAGACTCGAAGAAATCGAGATCTTGAAGACTTCGATGAGGATATCGAGAACCAAGGCTCAGAGAACTCAAGACTCAGAGAGAACTCAAGACTCGGAGAGAACTCAAGACTCGAGAGAACTCAAGAATCGAAAAACCTCAAGACTCGGGAGAAATATTTGAAGGCACAACGTAATTACTAAAGACTTCAAGAATGTCTTGAATGCTCAAGATATCCCAGAATGTTCCGAGGCGCTGAAGTTGAGGAATATAGCCGTTGGAATCCAGCTGACGTGGACCAACAAAGAGGAAGACAACCAAATTTGAAAAAGTCACAGAACTTACAAAGAATAGTATGGATTTGAATGTGATTCTCTCCAACCAGAACATTCAAATCCACACTATAAATACAAGTTCTTCCTTCATTATCGGTGGTGGATGCATGGAGATTATGCACAAAATGCTACAAAGCCAAAGAGCGTTATAGTCAAAGCATTCCCACCATAGAACACAAGTTTGTAGATATACAAATATATTCAAAGAGTGTTCTAGAACCCAACCTAAGCAACCCACGATGTATCATAAGCTTAGAGAGATTTTCCCAACCTTAGCATTGAGGCTAAACCATTGTAAGGAAAATCTCACCATAGTTGGAGACAACACCAAAAACCAAAACCCAGAGAGGTGAAGTGAGGTAGTTGTTAGGCAATCCCGAGTGAGGGTGATAAGTCCCGTTGGAGTGTGAACTCGTTAAACATCTGTAGGCAATCCCGTGGAGGGTGATAAGTCCCGAGGCGAACCCGAGAGAGGGTTATAAGTCCGGTTCAGTGAGAGCTCATTAAATATCTATAAGCAATCCCGTGGAGGGTGATAAGTCCCGTTTGAAGGAATTTCCCTAGAGAGGGAGAGTGGATGTAGGACTGGTTGTCCGAACCACTATATATTGCTGTGTTGTTTACTGCTTTATGTTTATACTTGTCATATGCATCTAGTTATAAGCAAAACACAACACATGAGCTTGAAAAGGTGAAAAATTGGAAACACTCTGCCCTCACCCCTGTTTTTATATGCACCGAAATAAAACGTTTTGCTTCCGCACGCGCAAAATAGGTTTTCCCACCGGGACCAACACTATACATTTCAGCTGGTCATCTTAATCTGATTCTAAATCATCAGTCAGCTAACATGTCTGACTGGTCCTATTACAACCTGTTTTGGAACTTCCATCAAAAACTAAAATACAGATTTCCCAACAATTTCCCCCTTTTTGATGGAACCAAAACACTTAATCAGAAAAACAGATACCACGAATAGAAATGCAGATAATGAAATTAGTACATACCTTAGAAGACAATGAGATGTTTTCTTAGAATCAGAGAGATGGAATATTTCATTCAGATAGGTGTGTGCATTATAGAATACATGAAAAGTGTACCTATCGTCTGATTCCAAGTAGTCTTCTTCAGGTGTACTTGAACATTTCCAGCTCTTTGGGGAAGCCAAACATCTTGTACATCCTTTGCATCAGCTTGTCTAGATCCTCTCTTCTATGGATCCCTCCCTTTTCAGCAAATCCATAGTAGGCATTCTTGAACTTTACAATGTCTAGCTTTTTGTCTGGACGCAAAGGTGGAAGGAGTAGTTCAAAGGGTGGAGCTTCTGGTATCAGTGACATGATATTTCCTTCTTTCATCACAGTCTGGTAGAAGTCTGGATACTTCGTTTCTAACCAGTTCCGGAATTCATCCATCATTTTCAGTCTGATCTTGATGAATTGGAATCTTCTCCAGGATGTAAACGTCGCATAACCATTCTCGTCTGATCTGATCCCATTCTGGAAGCATATCTAGCCGTGCACAGAGGATGTCTTTAACAGGTGCCGGAAGGGCATTCTTCTCCCAAGCAATCTCCTCTGCTGCAGCTTCGTTCTTCCTCTTCTTTCGGATGTAAGCGATGTTTAGTCCCTTAGCCTCTGCTAACTTCTGCTTCTTGATGCGGCCTCTCTTATTCTCTGTCTTGTATGCTCTTGAATTTGTTCAGGAGTCATCTGGCTTTTGGTGGAGAATAGCTGGCCTTGTCTCTGATCTTCCGCAGTTGCTTTCATCATCTTGCCTTTTCCTTTCTTTCTCCTTAGAGTCTGCTCAGGTTCATCTTATTCGTCTTCTTCAGCTAATTTCTTAGCGAGTTCAAGGCTCTTGGACTGATCATCCGTTTCCATTCTTTTCTGTACGAACGAAGAAAAGTCTTCAATCTTGTCGACTCTGGCAGTAACCTCTGAAAGAGCAGTTTTCTGTTCAACGATCTCTTTACTATGTTGCTCCACAGTTTCTTTCACTTCAGCAACGAGATTGGTAGATGGAGTGGCTGGCAAGTCTGATACAGTGGTTTTTGGTAGAGATGCAATTGTTACCAACTGTGTCTGTTTTTCTTTCTTCTCTTTATTCTCATGTCCTTCCCCCTTTTTGGTTTCATCAAAGAGGTTGGACATCTTGCGGTTCAGAGCATTGAATTGTCGTGTGATCTCCTCTCTGAGTTCCTCGACAACAAGAGGGGTGATCTGAACGGTGGCGTAAAGAGTCACGAGTTTCAAGAAGCGTCCCGAGAGCGGTTTCGATGTCCTGTCTTGCTCGTTCTTCAGAAGCTACAAAGTGTTTCCAACCCATATCCATGTGGTTGTTAGTTTTCTCCAAAGATGCCCAGACATTCTCCAAAAGTACCTGTGTCTGATTGAGCATATCTGTCTGAACTTTGAGTTTGTCAGACTGGAGATTGAGCTTCTCGGCAAGAGGATTGACTAGTTGCATTACTTCAGAAAGGATGGCATTATGCATCCCAGCTGTGTGACTTCTTTCTCTGTCAACTAGTTTTGCTTGCTCTTCTTCAAATCGCTTCATCGATTCTGCTTTGTGGCCACCGAATTTGTCTTCAATAGCGACCTTGATCCCATCCTGAATCTTCTCAGTATAAAGATATAGGGTATCAGAGCTCATCGTAGCAGTCTGGTCAGATGTTGAAGCCTTGCCAAGTCGGGTCTCATCTGCAGCACCCATTCTTGGTTCATCGACAGCTCTTGAACGGTTTCCTCCCTGTTATCAGCAATCCCGAACCTTTCGTGAATCAACCATCTGATATCATCGTCAGATGCCAATTCAACAGCACTTTCAATCCCAGCATTGTTTAAGCATTTCAACTCCAAGTCTACAAAGAAATCTGATCCTAGAGTTGTCATGAGAATCAGAATTTTTTTGATGCTTTTCAGTCGGATATCCCTCCAGAACACGATTTCTTCTATCTGTTGCTGGATGTTAGGATGTTGATCCAATTCAGGGCATAGATCCAGCAGATACTCCGTGATCTGTTGCTTCATTATCCTTATGATGGGGCTTTCTGGAGCAGGTGAAGCAAGCATTGTTCTGGTGTTGAAGGAATTATGAGAGATGGACACTCGCTTGTCGGATCTCTCAGGTTCTTGAGACTTGATCGGGGATTGAGATGTTTGTGGTTCAGGTTCGTTTTCAGCGTGTTGAGGGTGTTCAGTTTCCTGAACAGGTTCATTGATTGGTGGTGTGGGGGATGTTGTTCTGATAGGTGAGGGTGAGGGTGAGAAGGTTTTGTGGGGATAGGGTGGTGGTGATGATTTTTGAGGAGAGGGTGATGTTGATTTGGAAGTGGGTGTTGGCGATCTTGCTCTCTGGAAGATCATGGTGAGAGGCAGAGAATCAGATGGTGATTCTTCCTCAGATTGCTCCACTTATGTCCCTCCTCGATTTCTCTCCTTCTGCTGCGATCATCGCTCTTCCTTACTTCTCTACGATAGTGGGCTCGGAAGCGGTATCTATCTCTTCTTGATCCTACTTACATCGGATCGCCGTTACTGGCGACTTGCTTGGCGAGAACTTGGGCGATTTTTGGATGAGATGTGACTCTCTTCCGTTTCGGCTGAAACATCTGGTTTCTTGGCGAGATCCTTCCTCTTCATCCGCTTCTCGAATAGCCTTTTCTGCACTTGAGACTATCACGGTTGCCTTATCTTTTCCCTTCTTTTCTCCCCTTGGGTTTGGGCACATAAGGAGTTGGATCTTCATCAGTTGTCGGTAGGGACTCATCCTTGCCCAATATGGCCTTGTGCTTTGCTTGGTATATCTTAAGCTCCATTCTCGTTCCATTCATAATTACATGGCGGCTTATCGGAGAATGATAGAATTTTGTGTATGAAGGAGCACTTGGAAGTTAATCACACTTCATTGCTCTAGGTCGATTCGAACTTCCCGAGTCTTTCCTCAGTCGTGCCTTGACCATACCCAACCAATCGATATTTGAAGCCTTCTTGATTCTTTGCGGCCATGACACCGATCTTATACTGGTGTGACATCATCAAGACTGGTAGGTTGAGCACATGATCACCTTCCGAACGATCTCAAGAAGAAGGCGATATTTTCTTCAGATAGGAGGCTTTGGCGTTAAATGCGTGTTCTCCTTGTTTGCGGTCTCAACAAATTTCGGCTTCAAGAAATTCCTTTTCTCCTACATCAGTCGTGTAGGTCTCTGGATTGATGCTTCCTCGAGTTAGACCGAATATCCTCTAGAGATCTTCATTCGACACTCGAACTTCCAGTCTGCCAACGGAAGAAATCAGGTCAGCATCATTGTCTTCATCCCTCTGTAGATTATATAGAAACTCCAGGGCTTCATGGGTGTGGACGATGTTCTGATGTGTAGAGCAATATCGTTCCAGCCCACACGCTCGCAAGCACTCCAGAATTTCCAGCGATTCAGGATCTGAGGTGATGGTGAAGACTACGTACTTTTCATCAATGATGTCTTTCTTCATCGATGCAAAGTTGCAGAACTTTTTCCCTTGGCCCGGTCGTGGAACAAGATATGTCATTTCTGTACGATATGCAAATTGATGTTTAGTTTGAGTAAGATATTTCAATAAATTCAGTCAAACCGGTAATTTTAGCATCAATTTAGCAATTAAGCGTTTAGATCTTATAAAAATTACAGAACCATAGCATCACTTGTAAACCTAGGTACCAGAGAGAAATTAAAATCATGCAATATTTAATGCAATATTTAAACACGAAATTACCAGAAATTGATTCGAATGATTTAAAAAACCGGAAGAGTAGAATCAATTGATTTAGAAGGTAATTTTCTGAAGATTTTGAAATTTTTGATCTTTTAAGAACTTTGAGAAGACGAAGTAGTGGAAAGAAGTTTTCTGAGAAAGAATTGGATTTTATAGTATGCGAGGGAAAACCTTTTTGCACAACTTTCCAAAGTACTCAAGTATCCGTATTTTGAAATCAGTGGCTGAGATTAGTCGGCGAAAAGTTATTTTGATCGCACGGTTGAGAAAAGTAGCCTTCTCGTATTTCGAACTCGAAAATTCGCAATAAAACGCATTAAAATCACATTTCCAAGTCCGCATTAAAAGTTTTGCAGAGCATGCGTCATAAAGTGAAAACAGAATAAAATCATTTATTTAAATAACACATATAAGGTATTCAGAAAGGGATAAATAAGAGAACGTATTTGACTGATTGATATTGTAATCAACCAGTTACCACTGTGATCTGATCTGGTACTTGTTGACCTTACTGAAGGTAGCCTTAGGCATTTCCCAACAATATCTCACTCATCTGATCAGATTCTTGTGTGAAGCAAGTCGTTACTTATCTGATCCACTTATCTGATACACTTCATCCTTCAATCTTCTTCTAATCAGCCCGCATTTACTGAAGTCAACTCCCGCCAAAACATTTACTTCGGGGAGTTAAAAAGTCGCCTCGATTCCCAAATCGATGCGATTTGACATTCTGTAATAATGGCATAGATATGCTGTGATTACTCACACCGTCAACTCATCCAACCATTAGCCGCGTGTTCCTTACGCGTTGTCGATGCAAATTTCTCTTAAGATCTTCTAAGAAAATAAATTTGCATTTATACCCCTAATTTCCTTCTATAAATTAGCCTGGGTGTTTAGGCAAACAACATAACATAAACCATTCATCTTCTTTAGCATATACTTCATGCTTTTCCGATGAGTTCCTTACCTCGTCATCTAAGATTTCACATACGATCAATGCTAAGCTTCTTTACCACCATGGAGGCGGATCTGCTAAGGCAAATGAGAAGGCACTTATCCTAACCATATGCACCTTGTGCGCCGATCGAGATGAAGGAATTAGCATCAACAGACTCAGTCTGAAACAAAACGTGAGTTTGGTATACAATCTTGATCAGATAACAGCTGATCTTCGTATATCAAGCTCAATTTTTACATGCGACACTAGTGTCCGTTTGATCCTTGTGACCAAACCTGTGGCACTGTGCCCCATTTAACAGCTAGAGAGCCCATTGATTTCACATCTGAGGGCTCCTGGCTTGGACATCCTTCAAAGCCTCTCTCGCTCCTCACTCCGAAGCTTTTGAGATTGGCTCAGAATTCTAGAAGTCTCTCTGACGCCCCTTCTAGGATCGAGGGAAAATGAGAGCATCATACCTTGAACTCTCTCTCTCCTTCCCTGCCTAGGGTTGGCTTAGGGCTTATGGTTTATGTAGCGACCTCCGGGTCTTCTTGTACTTGTAATACCACTTGAAGATAGCTTTGTAGGTAGCTTGTGATATCACTTGTAACTTGTAAATCTGACCTCCGGGTCCTTATCAATGAAAAATTCTGTTATTCCATTGTTGTGTTGCTTCTTCTGACTTATGCGATCTGTAGCTTTACTTGACTTGCTTGTTGACTGCAGCTTTAATCGACTTATAAAGTAATATTCAAATCTGATCAGTTCCCCCTTAATCTGATATGCCTTGAACTGATCTGCTTCTTGTCTGAACTTCAGATCGGCTACTTATCTGACTTTCTAATCTGCTCCTTATCTGAACTTCAGATCGGCTCCTTATCTGGTCGTCTGATCAGTTGAGATTCCTAACTCAATTGATTCCTCTTAACCTGGTTAGTCTTTTAACCAAACCGGTTACGAGATCAGTCCACCAATCATTTCTGGTGCATTTTCTCCAAGATCCAGAAGCCCTAGCTCATTGCATAACTCTCTAAATCTGATCTCAGCTAGCGGCTTGGTTAGAATATCAGTTTTCTGCTTGTCAGTATGGATCTTTTCCATCCTGATATTCTTCTTTTCAACGTGATCTCTGATGAAATGGTGTCTGACATCCACATTCTTGCATCTTGTATGTAGAACGGGGTTACGAAGTTATTGCAATAAAGACTATTATCGCAACGAATATAGGTAATTCTTAGCTACGATGTTGTAATCCCTCACCGGGCTTCGGCCCGGCGATTGGGAACAACCGCTTTCCTGCAATATATATTTCGCTTTAGTAGTAGATGTCGAATCGATGTCCGGCTTCGAAAACCAAGAGATCGGTTTATTTCGAAAATCGACATGAACCCGAGGTTGACTTCTGCCGATTCGCAACCTCCATAATCAGAATCAGAATACCCACTAAGCTCTAGATTATCATCTGATGGGTAAAATAAACCAAGGTTTACAGTCCCCTTCAGATACTTGAGAATCCGCTTAGCTGCTTCTAGGTGGCCTTGCATTGGATTTGCTTGAAATCTGGCACATACACCTACTGCAAAAGTAATGTTTGGTCTACTGGCAGTCAGGTATAGTAGTGATCCAATCAGAGCCCTATATTCTTTCTGATTAACTTTCTGACCATCTTCATCTGGATCCATCTTGAACCCGGTCATCATGGGAATTCTGGCTTCCTTGCAATGTTGAACTCCAAACTTTGCCAGTAGATTCCTTGTGTATTTCCTTTGGCGAGATGAATATCCCATACAGACTCAGCTTGACTTGTAATCCCAGAAAGTAATTCATCTGACCCATCATGGACATCTCGAACTTCCCTTGCATCAATTTGCTAAACTTCTCACACAGCTTCTTGTTGGGAGATCCGAAGATGATGTCGTCCACGTAAATCTGAACCATCAGAATATCTTCTCCATCTTCTATTCTGAATAAGGTTATGTCCACTATTCCTTTAGTGAACCCGCCGCCTATCAAGAATGGGAGAGTGTATCATACCAAGCTCGAGGAGCTTGTTTGAGTCGTAAAGAGCTTTCCTTAAACGGTACACTTGGTTACCTTTTTCAAAGCCTGGAGGTTGTTCGACATAAACTTCCTCTCCTAGTACCCCGTTTAAGAATGCACTCTTTACATCCATCTGATACACAATGAACCCTCTGTGGGCAGCATATGCGAAAATTGATCGAATGGCTTCTAGGCGGCGGCCCGGGTGCAAAGGTCTCATCATAATCAATTCTTTTTCGATTGTGAATACCCCTTAGCAACAAGTCTTGCCTTATTCCCGTTATGACATTATTCTCATCTCTCTTGTTCTTGAATACCCACTTCGTGCCAATCATGTCTTGATGAGTTGGTTGCGTCCACCAATTTCCAAACTTGATTCCTCTCAAACTGCTTCGATTCTCTTCCATGGCTAGAATCCAGCTTGCATCTTGTAGAGCTTCCTCTACTATAGTTGGTTCCTTAAAAGACAGATAACAACATTACATGGCACTTTCACCAATCTGATGTCTAGTTTTGACTTTATCAGATGTGTCTCCGATAATCAGATCAGTTGGATGACTGGTAATCCAGGTCCTTCTTTTCTGATGTGCGTCTATTTGGAGAATATCATCCATTTCTGATAGTAGTTCATTACTAGTGATTGGGAGTGGTCTTGGAATTATGATCCACTTGATAAGAACATGTCTCGGTGATGTTGGACTCATCATGTAATTGATGTCCGCTTAGTAGGAACTTCAGAGTTCCCCCGAACCGGATGGTTCGATTGATATTTATCTCGGTTGTAATGAACTTCTTCACTAACAGTCGTGAGTACCTTAGGGTCTGATTGACTTGTTGAATCAGCAAGATCAAGTTCTGGGATGTACACTGTTACGTGTTCAGCTTCTTTCTCCTTGATGCTTAGCAGATCCATTTTCTACGTATCAGGTAGCGGTTGCTCTAGTACGGCTTGTTCTGAGGTAGCTTTCTCTTGTTCAGAAGATGTCTCATCAAAGACCACATGGGGTGTTTCTTCCACAACTAGGATTCGATTGTTGTAAACTCTGAAAGCCTCGCTGGATGAGGAATATCCTAAGAATATACCCTCATCTGACTTGGCCTCAAAAGTCTTCAACTGACTTTTCTCATTGTTGTGAATGAAACACTTACACCCAAAAACATGGAAGTATGAAACACGAGGTTTTCTGCCCTTCCACAGTTCATAAGGTGTTTTGAAGTGAGTCTTAGTCAGAGAACATCTGTTCTGAGTATGGCATGCAATATAGATTATACGCCTGAAACGGCTTGGTGTCGCATGTTCACCAACATAGTCTTGAAGCAGCTTTCCTTGAGAGTTCTATTTCTCCGTTCTGCTACTCCATTTTGTTGTGGCGTTCTTGCAGCTGACGTCTCATGATGTATACCAAACTCAGTGCAAAAATCAGCAATAAAGGAATTCAGGAACTCCGTACCTATATCTGATCTGATTTTTACTATGCTGACACCCTTTTCGTTTTGTAGCTTCTTGAGCAAAATCGAGGTATCTTTTGTCGTTGTCTTGTTCTTCTTGTATAAGAATACAACCCAAGTAAACTTGGAATAATCATCCACAATTACTAGAGTATATTTAAGTCTTCATCGAGACCCACTAGTGTAATCGGGTCCGGAATAGATCCATATGGGCGATTCTTGATTTCATCGGATCTTTGGTCCGTATTCCCTTGAATGAGGCTTTAACTTGTTTTTTCCTTTCTGACATGCGGCACATGTCTAATCTTTGGAGAATATCTCATTCGGAAGTCCCTCAACCAAAGGCACCCTAGCTATCTTGTTAAGAGTCTTAAAGTTCAGATAACTCATTCTTTTGTGCCAGAGCCAACTGCTACTTTTGGAACTCTTAACAATTAAGCATGCATTTATTGGGCAATTGTTCCAATCTGCTGTGTAGATCGTGCCTTTCCTTGAACCAGTTAGCAGGATTTGTTGAGTAGCTCGATTCCTTATCGTACACTTGTCACTCGAGAACTCAACGTTTGAATCCGTTGTCGCAGCAATTGTGAAACCGAAAGTAGATTGTGCTTTAATCCTTCGGCTCTGAGACTCCAGTTACTTGTACATCATCATTCTCTAAGGTTCTGAATCCTTTGGTAAAACCAAAGTTATCATCACCGAAGAGTACACGTGGGCCTTCTTGTTCTTTGTAAGAGCTAAGGAGATGTTTGCTTCCAGTCATGTGCCTTGAGCATCCACTATCGATGTACCAGATAGTTGCTTGTGCACCTCCTTTGTTGGCCAATCCCAGCGAACCCGCAATCGAATCGGGCTTTAGGTACCCCTTTGAATTGGGTCCCAGGGGGTTAGTGGTGGATTTAGGGATCCACACAAACAGAAAGCACTTCTATGAAAATCGAGATAGATTAGAAGGTCCGATTTGTCTCCCATACATATCAACATAATCATACGCCTCTTTATATCTTTTTCGATTAGTATGATTATTAGTGTGAGCCTTGGGTGACTTAGAAGACTTGGGATTTTTCTTTATATTTTGTCTTCTTTTAATCCAGTGTGGCTCATGTGCAGTAGCCCTAGATCTTTGGTTATAAGGTTAGGTACGACTGCAACCATCGAAAGATTCATATCTTCTTGGAATAGATGGTCTTTGTAGTTTACCTATAGCTTGCTTATTAGGCAGCTGACCTTGATTGGGTCTCAGATTAGATTTCCTTCTTAAAGGTTGTCTCTTCTGATACCTAATCTGCTGATCAGGTTGAGGTTTTTTCAGAAGAACTGGATTCTTCTGTTGATTCCTCGGCTGATGCTTAATCAGTTGGGGCCCATTTCTGTTTCCTTTCTGATTAGGCACTTGCCTTACTTGCTCAGCAGGTCTTTTTCCCTTATCAGATACATGTTTAGCTTTTTGTGTATCTTTGTCAGAGACTCGTTTGATTACACCTTTACAAGTGAATCAAAGCGGGGCTTTTGAGGATGTAGAAGGGTTCTCATACCCAATTCCTTCTTGTTAGTCGGCCGTTCAAAATAGGTGTTCATTTCTTGAACGGTTTTTGATGACCGTGAAAACCTCTATTTTCTTGCGCAAAAACTATCCTCGATGAGATTTTAGACTCACATGTAGTCGGAATAGCTCATCAAATTTAGCTTGAAGGGTTTTGAAATCATCGACTTGTTTGTTTGTTGATTGCTAGTCGATCTTTGATCCGCTTCTCCGATTAGAAGATTTAACTTTTGAACATTAAGTTCCTCAGTTACCTTCCGATCGGTTTGGTGATTCGGTTTAGAAGCTTTTGTGGCGACGTTTTCTTTAACAAGATGATTATTTCGATTCTTAGCTTGTCATTTTCACTTCCACTATTGTATAAGTGTTCTCTTTGCATCGGAGAGATCATCAAGCAATTGCTCGAGTAAGCCGCAAGTCAATCTCTCCAAAGCGGTGTGCTAATAATAGCGGTGTGGAAATTGAAAAAGCGAAGGTTTGGAGGTTACCTCAGATTGGTCTTCCTCGCCATCGTGCAGATTTCATCGTCATCCGAAGAGAATATCGATCTGTTTGAGGAAATCAACAACAACCGCCATCGGACAGAAGTCTTCTCGGATGAGCAGCCGTAATCCTCGAATATGATATGAATCTTCTATTCCAGATGTGTCAGCGATCATGGCTTTTTTGTCTCTGACGCTTTGCTCTCTTTTGTTCCGCTTTTCTTCTCTTTCTCTGGGAGTCAGGTCAGGACAGTCAGTGCTGTAGTGGCATGGTTTCTCGCAGTTGAAGCATGATCCTCGATCTACGGAACTTTCTCTGCCAGGTGAGTCACTCCTTCTGTAGGATCTGTCAGATGACTTCCCTTTCTGATGGTAATCTGAACTCCTTCTGTCAGATCTGTTATCTCTTCTCTCATCTGACAGATCATCTCTTTTCTTTTCTTCTCTGTGATCTCTTCGATCATCATATCTGGTTCTTTCTAGTGATCTGTCAGTTGGCCTCTTGTTTCTTCTGTCGTCTTTATAGTCTCTGTAGAATCTGTGATACTTACCAAGTTGAGTATTTGATCTTTCAAGTTTCCTGGTAAGCAGAGAGATCTGTTCTGCTTGACTCATTATGTTTCCAACAGGTTTAGCGGCCTTTGATCTGCTGCTGGTTGCTTTGAATGCAACAGATTTAGATGTTGAGGCTTCAGCAGGTGTCTCGTCTTCATCTGCTTGCCCTCTTTCGATTAAATTGAACTCATGGGCTTTAAGGCTTAGGAACAAGCTACTTGGCTTCATCTTAGAAATGTCTTGGCAATCCTTGATTACCGTGACTTTCATGTCCCACTTCTTGGTGAGAGATCTCAGTATCTTGTAATTGATGTCTTTGTCTGACATCTCTCTTCCAAGTTCTCGTAGCTTATTCTTGACATGGTGATCCTCCCATCGAGCTTGTTGATGGTCTCATTGGGCGACATTTTGAGCTTTTCGAACTTCACCGGTTTCGGCTTTGTATCGGTTTGTCTTTGATCGATCATTTCCTTCGCACATCTCGGCAAAAAGAGTATCCCACATTTGTTTCACAGTTTTGAGATACTTTATCTTCTCCTTGGTGACTTTATCCATCGTCTTCGTGATTATATGCCTGGCGATTGTATCTAGAGTATACACCTTTCTTTCTTACGCATCCATCGTAATTTGGGCTTTTTTAAATATAAGACTTTTCGGTGCATGATCTGGATCTCCTCCAACTGCTGGGTTGTCGTGATATATGATGATGGTTCCTCGTTCAATGACTTCCATCATTCTGCCGCTTATCGATCCCAGATGATTGCACATGTATATAGTCCAATCTGCATACTCATCAATTGAAAACTTAGGCAGATCATGATACATACCAGAGGTATTATCCATGCTGAGTGATTTTGAAAACGAATGAGTTTTGAAAATGGTTTTTCAAGATCTGTTCAAATGACCACAAAGATTCTTCCTCAAGAATCGATGATAGTCAAAAAAGATTAGTGCAGCAGAACCCACCGCTCGATACCACTTGTAGGTCCCGAACGGGTTTTGTGAGGGTAGAAGTCTAGAGGGGAGGGGTGAATAGACTTCTAAAACTTTTCGTGCGGATCAGGTGTGATTTGCAAATTTCCTGATCAGAGTGCTAGTGTATCAGTTTAGACAGATGTTCAATCTTACTGAGTGCCTGAGGGCAGATCAGTTTGATATCTATTAGTTTAACTGAGAATGCGGAAGCTTGTTTTTACCCGTGTGAAAAACCAGTTTTATCAATTCAGATTCTTAAGTCAATTTTCAACCAGCTGACTAAGGTGTCAACTTTGATCGGATCGATTTGCTTAGTCTTGATCGAGCTTAACTTAGAATATGTATGCGCTTTTAAACTTCGGTTATGTGAACGATTGTAAAAGCAATAAGAAAGCAAGTAAATGCACACAAGACTTTTATAGTGGTTCAGACGAAACCCGTCTTACGTCCACTCTTCCCTTAACACAGGGGAACCTTAACCGAACTTAACCTACGGGATTTATCTCCCTCACGGAATTACCGATAGATGTTTACCGAGTTCACACTCAACAGATGTTTATCGAGTTCACACTCAACCAAACTAGAAATCAGAAAACTAGAATCCCTGATACTCAAATTCTTGAACAAACTTGACCTAACTTGAGTTTGGGTAAAGAATGTTTGAGGGTTCCAACTGGAAATCTATCCTGGTATTTTAGGTAGCCAAATGCTAGTGGATAGGATTTCTTGCTAAGACCAATGGGATGAACACTCTAAGAATAATCTTCAAATATGGTGTTCTTCCAGCAGAAATTCTGAAGGCTTTTTGCTTCTTGAGAATTTGCATTAATGTTGTTGTTCCGCTTTGCTCAATTGTTCATGTGAGAATAGTTGGTCTCTTGTCCTCTCTACATTTCACTTGACGAGCAATCCCATTTTATAGACCTCGAAATCAAAGAGCCGTTGGAGAGCAATTTGAATTTCGGGCTATGTTAGGTAGGTTGTAGGATATGATTGTGGCGTGCTCTCGAATATCGGCGTGGGTCGTAGGCATGATTAGCACCGTTTATGTCCCGCAGCGAATCCCGTAATGTCGGCCCTTTTTTGTGCATCGCTTTCTTTCTCCTTTCCTTCATGAGCTAAGACTTCATAATTTATCCGTTAGACGATTCATATTCCTTTTGTAGAAGATTCGTCTTGTCTGGTGTATCTTTTTGATTGATGCCAGGTGTGAGCTGACTTGACCAAGTAATTTATCAGTCTACCTTGTTGAGTCTTCTGATGCAGATTGTCTTAGCTCAATATCTTGGACTTCGGTGATATAGGTCTTCGTGTCTTCCGGTAGTCTTCGATCTTCGGTGACTCGAGCCTCGGTGTCTTGATCATCTTGAGTCTTGAGTTTATCTCGAGTCTTGAGTTCATCCGAGACTTCAGGTTCATTTGAGTCTTCAGTGTCTTCTGTCTTCACCTGATCTTCTGACTTTTTGTCTTCTGATTTGTTCTTAGTCTTCTGATCATCTGACCTTATCTGGGTCATATGATATTTCGACCTGACCTATACATATTGAGTTCCCCCTCAATATGTGACCTATCTTTTACATCAGCTATCTATACATTTCAACTGGTCATCTTAATCTGATTCTAAATCATCAGTCAGCTAACATGTCTGACTGGTCCTATTACAACATGTTTTGGAACTTCCATCAAAAACTAAAATACAGATTTCCCAACACCCTCCAAGCATGATTCGCAGGTTGGAATTGGTTCAACTTGGAGAGACTCCAGTGAACCGTCTTTCACCAACCTTTGGATCCTCTTTGGATTAATATATCCCAATCTTAGATGCCATAGAAGTGTTTCGTTCACGTCTGATGAATGTTTTCTTTTATCGGAAATAGTTGATGTGTTATAGGATGCATTTCGTGAGTGGTGTGTACAGTTAATTGTATAGAGATTACTTGACAACGTTCCATGACAGATAATTTTATCATAAAGAGAAATGGTAACAACTTTATCAAAAGTAAACGAATATCCATCAAGGTAAAGTTTAGAAACCGAAATTAAATTCTTTCTAAAATTTGGAACGTAAAGTACATCTCTTAAAATTAAAACTCTGTCTTCAAAAGACAGGTGCACTTCTCCCACTGCATCAGCTGCCACTCTCGTAGCATCGCCCAGTGTGATGAGGATCTCACTCCCACTAAGTTGCAGGGTCCGTTTGAACCCCTGTAAAGTGAAACAAACATGATCAGTGGATCTCGTATCCACCACCCATAAATGGGAGGCGTACGCCACTAAGCAAGTTTCAACAACTAGTGCGTGAGAATTACCTTTCTTTCCATTCCTTTTAGGATTGGAACAGGCTGACCTCCAATGTCCTCTTTCACCGCACTTGAAGCACCTCCCCTTAGTTGGCTTGCTCACTCCTCCACCTCCCTTCACCTTTTCTTTGCCTTTGGCAACACTTGAGTTCACTTGCTTGTGGCTCTTGTCCTTTTTCTTGTTCTTACCACCCCTTGGCCTAGAAGAAGAAGAAGGTCCATTTGCCACCAAGGCTTAGCTCTTTTGCCCTAATATCGCCTCTGCCGAGACTAAAGCTTGCAACAGATCAGGCATCGAGAACTTCTGATTATTCATCTGGTAGTTTAACCCGAATTGTTCAAAACTTTTTGGCAGAGAATGGAGCACGAAATCGATTTGGGTCTCGATGTCGTATTCGGCGCCAAGTACCTCAAGTTTATTAAGGTGAGCCATCATCTGGAGAACGTGTTCCCTTACGGGCGTTCCCTCCACCATTTTCATAGAGATCAAGTCCCTCATGGTGATCTGACGAGCCACACGGTTCTGATGTTGAAACATCACTTTAAGACTAGTCATGATGTCTGCAGCGGTCTCAACGTTCTGGTGTTGGTGTTGCAACACATCTGACATTGAAGCCAAGATGGTACACTTTGCCATTTCGTTGGAACGCTCCCAGTCAGCATACTCTTTCTTAATTGATTTAGTTGACTCATCATTTGGCTTTTCTAGTTCAGGTGTAGTGAGAACCTAGTTATGGCTTTGTGCAGTGAGGACAATAGTAAGTTTACGACTCCAATCAATAAAGTTTTCACCAGTAAGCAAATTGTCTTTAAGTATATTGAACAGTGGATTAAAAGGTTGCGACATGATGAACTGAAATAAATAATAATATGCATAAGCACAAATATATCACAAAATTCGATCACATGTTTCATATTAAAATCTCAAAAAAATATGAACATGCATCGATAACATCTCAAAAACAGTTTAAATAAGCCACGTGGGGTGGGTCATTATTTAAACACATTCAAGCGAGTTACAAACAAGAACGATTACAAACCTTTAATATCCAGATTAATAGTTGGCTCCCATTTGACCAATATAAAATTGACAGGGGACTTGGGAAAGTATATATGCATATCAATTTTATACCTAAGTAATAACCATGATTAAATATGAAATTATTATTTAAAGCTTTGATCGAGCCTCGTGGGGAGGGTCATCGTCGCCACTAGTAATAATCCACAATCATCCGTTTGGAATTTATTCATTTGAAAGCTATCTTTTGAACGCGTCCCGTGTGGAATTTCTCCAAAAGAATTCACAAATAAATAAATCATGGAGGTCAAAAATTAATTCAATTTTATTATCCTAATAAAATTGTCAATTAATTGTTTAAGCATACTTAGTAATTTTTCGAAAAAGTGAGATTTTTCAAAACATTTTCTCATGCATCGCAAATTTAAACACAATTTAAATAAGCATAAATAATGCATAAACATCAAGACAAAAAATTAAACATATTTGGCACATTTATCCAATTGTCATGGTTAATTTTGTCATGTCTTCGATCTTGAGAAATCGCTCTTCATACCCTTCATCGCTCGCCTTGAAAAGCTCCCACTTGAATGTTTAAAAAAATGCCTTGTCAAGCCACGCCGAAATGGGTCGAGTGCCCACCTAGCACTCCCAGAGCCGTGTCAAGTGGCGGCGTCAGGCGCTGCGAAGCGCCTCGGCCAAGACGTCAGTCTGCAGACGCCCACGCCGCCGTCGCCGCGTGCCAAGGCCTCTAATAGCGTTGGTCCGCCACGCCACCGGCAGTATCGCCCCAGGCGCCCAGCGTAGACGTCAGCCTCCGAGGTAGATCCTCGTCGCGCTGCCCCTTCCTTCGCCTGCATCCTCATCACGCTAGGCGATGCTACGAGAGTGGTAGCTGAAGCAGTGGGAGAAGTGCACCTATCCTTTAGAGACAAGACGTTAATTTTAAGAGATGTTCTTTATGTTCCTATTTTTCGGAAAAACCTTATTTCTATTTCTAAACTATTTATCGATGGATATTCTGTTCGTTTTAATAAAGATGTTACTATTTTTCGTGGAACTTTGAGGAACAATCTCTATATTATTAACTGTGCACATCACTCACAAAATGCATCCTATAACACATCTACTATTTCTTTTAAACAAAGCGCTCTGCTGACGTGAACGAGACACTTCTTTGGCTCCTAAGATTAGGTCATATTAACCCGAAAAGGATTCAAAGGTTGGTGAAAGATGGTTCTTTAAGGTCTCTCCAAATTGAGCCATTTTCGACTTGTGACTCGTGCTTGGAAGGTAAAATGACCAAGAGGGCATTTGGAGGCAAGGGGCTTAGAGTGAAAGAAGTGTTAGAAATCGTTCACACCGATGTGTGTGGTCCAATGCAAATCAAAGATAGAGGTGGCTACGAGTATTTCATTACTTTTATCGATGATTACTCACGCTACGGATACATTTTCCTAATGAAGCATAAATCTGAGACCTTTGATAAATTCAAAGAATTTAAGGCTCAAGCAGAGAATCATAAGGGAAAAAGTATCAAGTTTTTACGATCTGATCGTGGAGGTGAATACCTCAGTGATGAATTTTTGAACTACCTATCGGAAGTGGGGATTGAATCCCAGTTGACTGCACCCGGTACCCCTCAACAAAACGGGGTTGCAGAACGAAGGAATAAAACGCTTTTAGAAATGGTAAGGTCAATGATGAGTTATGCGGATTTACCAAAATTGTTCTACGGTTACGCATTAGAAACATCGGCTTATATTCTGAACCTAGTGCCATCCAAATCGATACCTAAAATCCTGAGAGAATTGTAGACGGGGCGCAAGCCAGTTTCGGACACATGAGGATCTGGGGGTGTCCGGCATACGTGCTAGACAAGGAAGCCGGTAAATTGGATGCACGTTCGGAATTAAGGATGTTCATAGGGTACCCCGAAGGAACTATACGATGTTGGGGAATTAATTGCCCGGATCTATTCGGGATGAATATTTAAATACAAATTTAATTCTAACAATTATTACTAGCATGAATTAATCCTATATTAATTCAAATAATAATTCAACAACAAATCATGCAGATAAACGGTTCACGTAAATCCTACGCATGCGGAATTACTACGAGTTTACGTGAACTTACCTCTTGGAATGACATTGGTCTCGTCAATGAAAACACACCAAAAGACCTTCCCAAGTATTCCTAGTCCTTGCTCGACAATCCGGTGGAAGGAAGCTCGCGAACAATTAACAAAAGGGAAAATAAAATTTGTTGCACCACCTTTGTGGATTTACTAATTTTTCCAGCACATGGAATTGTACTTGGGAATGAAACACTCATCCCCTATTTATAGAGGTGTAGTGGCCGATTTTTAGTGACAAAATAATATGAGAAAATCTTTTTCTTGATCTCCAAGAAATCTTGAATATATCTCATATATTCTTTTCTCCATAATTAAAATATTCCACAAAATCCCAACTCCTCTTGTTATGGCATATTTCGAAAATCTTAAGATAAAAGAATCCAAGATTTGGATCTTCTTGAATTTATGAGATATACTTGTATTTCAAGAAATACATATCTTCCATAATATCTTTTCAAGAAAATCAAGAAAATCTTTATTTCCCTTTTATTTAAAAAATTTCGAAAATATCCACATGAATAACCAAGTGGGAGATTTCTTGAATTTAATGAGATAATCTTGTATTCCAAGAATACATATCTTCATTCCATAACAAAATTCAAAGAAAATCTTTCTCCCCTTTTATTCATAATTTTCGAAAAATATGAGGAAAAATAAGCAACAAATTTATTTTATATTTAAACATTTTTTTCAGTTATTGGACTTTATCTTGGGCTACTTGGGGGGCCTTTAGGAGAATTAAGATTGGACCTTCCAATGGATCTTGAATTATCAATATTGAGCCACAATATTATTCAAGCCCATAAATATTAATTAATCCCACTACATAATTAATATTGCACTATCCATCTTAACACATATTACAATTAATATGGCTCCCGGTTATTATTTCTCGTGTATAAGATTATGTAGCCCATTAATTAATTCAAGCCACTGAAATAGCTTTCCATTAATTAATATCTTTTATCATTGGTAAAGGAACGGTTCAACATTATTATCCATACCGGTAACTAGTTCCACTTGCAAGATTTGGTATGATAAAACTTATGAACCTCCCAAGGGGGCAAATCGAACAAGTGTACTTGCACACGATTCTCCGTATTAAATCTTAGCAATCGCATGTGACCAATAATATTGCCCAAGATATAGAGTATTGAATCTCATTGATTCTCTTCCCGTAATAAGTCAAAGCAATAGTTACTAACCACATGCAATCCTATTTAAGGGACGAAGATTAAGAAATAACTAACCATTGAGGTTTAATTCTTCCTAGCTCAGTTCTGAAGAATTTGTCCTCCTGTAGGTCCTCTTCAGTGCATCAGTCATGCACTAGTGTAATCTCTTGGTCAAGACAAACCAATCTGAGCCTTACACTTCAACCTTTCACGATGGATTGTTCATTTCCATCTAGGTCGTGAATGGTGTACTTTTAGTTACAAGGAACTGTTCATTTAATCTTCTGTGATCTAGTATCACTAAATTAACTACAATGTAACACGTACTATTTATTGAACATTTATGCAGTAAATATATGTAACATTCGATGATATTTAAAGCATCAGTGATAAACAATTTATTTCAATAATACAAAGTAAAAGCATACTTTCCAGTATAATCCCAACAAAGGATGCATGTTCTATGGTCCCGAAGATCAAAAGGTGGTAATCAGTACTCACTTTAGATTTTTGGAAGAAGACTATATGAACAGTCAAAAGCCTAGAAGTGAAATTACCTTAGAAGAACTTAGGGGGTCGACTCCATTGCCAACTGTCCAAAATGACATACCAAACGTCACGCCTACACAATCGGAACCTCGTCGTAGTGGGAGGGTTATCAGACAGCCCAAGAGATTCTTGGGGATCGGAGAGTCTTCGGACTTGATCTCCACAGAAGAATTAGATCCATGGTCCTACAACGAGGCGATCAAAGACAAGATGCTCAATCTTAGCAAACAACAATGGAAGCCGAGATGGGTTCAATGTATCACAACAAGGTGTGGGAGCTAGTCGAACCACTTGATGGGGTAAAACCCATCGGATGCAAGTGGGTATACAAGAGAAAAAGGGGACTGGACGGAAGGGTTGAAACCTTCATAGCAAGACTTGTGGCGAAAGGGTACACTCAGAAAAATGGGATCGATTATGAGGAAACTTTTTCGCCCGTAGTCATGCTCAAGTCCATCTGCATTCTCTTGTCGATTGCTGCGCATCTAGATTTTGAGATCTGGCAAATGGACGTCAAGACAGCTTTCCTTAATAGAAATCTTGACGAAGTAATCTATATACAACAACCAGAAGGCTTCATTGAAAAAGGCCAAGAGCATTTGGTTTGCAAGCTCAGGAAGTCCATTTATGGATTGAAGCAAGCATCCTGAGCTTGGAATCAGTGTTTTGATTAAGTTATAAAATCCTACGGATTCGATCAAAATGAATTTGAAAGTTGTGTCTATAAAAAGCGTGACGGAACTGCATTGGTATTTTTGGTACTATACGTGGATGACATTCTGCTCATCGGAAACGATGTAAAGGTGTTATCATACGTAAGGGCATGGCTATCAAAATAGTTCGATATGAAGGACTTAGGGGAAGCCGCTCACATCCTAGGGATCAAGATCACTCGAGATCGCAGGAAAAGAATGATCGGGCTTTCGCAAGCCTCATACATAGACACTATTTTGAAGCGTTTCAACATGCAGTATTCCAAGAAATGCTTTGTGCCCTACAGACACGGAATCCATCTATCCAAAGAGATGTGTCCCAAGACACAGAAAGAGATAGATGACATGAAGGGCATCTCTTATGCTTCGGTTGTGGGAAGCCTCATGTATGCAATGCTGTGTACGAGACCGGATATCTGCTTTGCCGTAGGCATGGTGGCAAGATATCAAAGTAACCCTGGGGAAGAGCATTGGACTGCAGTAAAGAACATTCTGAAGTACCTAAAAAGGACACGGGACAAAATGTTGGTTTACTAGTCAGACAGTCTGATCCATTGACTCCAGAAAGCCGACCTCGGGTAGTGTGTTCTGCATGGGGGGAGGAGCCATGACATGGAGAAGCGTAAAGCAAAAATGCATCGCTGATTCTACCATGGAAGTCGAGTACGTCGCTGCTTGTGAAGCAGCGAATGAAGCGGTTTGGCTCAAGAACTTCCTGGTGGACTTGGACGTGGTCCCGAATTTGCCCGGCAAAATCACGGTATACTGTGATAACACCGGAGCAGTTGAAAATTCAAGGGAACCGAGAGCCCACAAAGCCAGCAAACACATTAAAAGAAAATACCATCTCATATGAGAAATCGTTAAGAGAGGAGACATTGAGGTGGCTAAGATTGCATCGGAAGACAACCTAGCAGATCCATTCACAAAAGGTCTGCCTCAGAGTACATTTGAGAGACATTTGGAAGGAATAGGTGTTAAGGACGTTGCCAATCTGCTTTGAGTATAAGTGGGAGAAATATTATTAGGTTCGTGTAGAGTGACATTAGATGTCACATAGAACACGTGACATGCTGTAGTATAATTAAAAGCAGACTTTGAGTATAAGTGGGAGATTGTTGGGGTTATACTGAAAAGTATGATTTTACTTTGTATAACCAAACTGAAGTTTCTTATTTATTTACTGAAATAAATTATTTAATCACTGTTGCATTAAATATGAATGAATGTTATATATGTTTATTGCAAACCCGTTCGATAAGACATTACGTATTACGTTGTAGTTAATTTGGTGATACCCGATCACTGGAGATCAAATTAACAGCCCTCATAATTAAGTACAAATTCACAACCCAGATGGAAATGAACGAACCATCATGAACGGTTGAAGTGTGAGACCCAGTCTTGACCAAGGGATCACACTAGCACATTTAGGTGCGCTGAATGAGGACCTACAGGAGGACAAATTCTTCGGTACTGAATATACAAGAATTAGACCTCAGTGGTGCGTTGTTTCTTAATCTCCGTCCCTTAAATAGGATCGTGTGAAATTAATAACTATTGCTTTTACTTATGATGGGAAGAGAGTCAATGCAATTCGATACCTTATATCTTGGGCAATATTATTAATTACATGACGATTGCTGACATTTAATACGGAGAATCGCGTGCAAGTACGTCTTGCTTGATTTGTCCCCTTGGTGGGCTCATATCTTTTATCATGTCAAATCTTGCAAGTGGAAATTTATTTCCGGCATGGATAATAATGTTGAGTTGTCTTTACTCCAAGGACAAAGATATTAATTAATATAAACTTGTTCAGTGGCTTAATTAATTAATGGACTAAGATAATCTTAAACGCGGGAAATATTGATCGGGAGCCATGTTATATGTGAAATCGTAATATGGGTTAAGATGGATAGTTCAATATTAATTTTATAGTGGAGTAAATTAATATTAATGGACTTGAATAATATTTGGCCCAAAATATTAAAGTTTCATAGTCCATTGAAGGTCCAATCTTAATTCTCCTAAAGGACCCCCAAATAGCCCAAAATAAAGTCCAATTAATGAGAGAGGGGAGAAAATATTCTTGCTATATTTCCAAGTAGTAATTTTCAAAAATTATGTAAATAAAAGGAAGAAAAGATTGTCTTGATTTTCTTGTAGATATTTTATGGAAAGAGATAATTATTATCCCATAAATTCAAGAAGTCAAATCTTGACTCCTTATATTTTGTTAATTTCGAAAATATCAAGGTAGAAGAGGGAAGAAGATTTTTATGGAAAATTTAATTAAGGAGAAAATAATATAGGAGATATATTCAAGATTTCTTGGAGACCAAGAAAAGATTTTCTTCCTTATTTTTCCAACCCTAATTTTCGCCCCCCTCCTCCCTATATATAGGGGATGAGCTCTTCATTCCCAAGTGCAATTTCATGTGTTGGAAATATTGGAAATCCACAAAGGTGGTAGCAAAATATTTTATTTCTCTCCCATTAAAATTGTTCGTTGAAATCTTCCCACCGGATAGCGTTCGTGGACTTTGGGGATATATTTGGGAAGGCTCTTGGGTTGATCCATCCGTTTGATTCTTCAAGAGGTTAGTAATTCCGTAACTCCTAGTTCCGCATGTTTAGGATTTACGTGAATTATGTGTACGCATGTTGTTTATTATTATGTTGAATTGACTTAGAATTAATTCATGTTAGTAATTAACTGTTTAATTTAAATATGTATTTAAATAATCACCTCGAATAGATCCGGTCACCCCATTTTTCCCAACAATATCTGGTGATCGGATTGCGAATTCTAGTGGACTTACAGAGTTGTGGTTGTTCAGGCTGCACATTCTGATCGTGAAAAATTTGTGGTACAGCGATTTCATCGTCTACCTGGGAGGTCTCAAGAGCGACACTTCCGCATGCTTCTTAAGCACTTCCGGATGCCTCTTGAGCAGGAGTTTGAACTATGCTATTCTTATTCAGCCTATTTGTTGTTCGTTGCTTGGGCACTGGAACTCCAATTATGCTCCCACTGGTTGAAAGAGGATCACTTTGTGATAAACTTCCACCATGTGAGCTGCTGAATGCTCCCACTGATTATTTGTCATGTTGTTTTGACAAGACACCAGTCTCCTTGTTAATTTGTAGTTCTTGAATTTCTTCAAGTTCTATCGTCTTACGACCTTGTTCCTTGAAGACGTAGTCTTCTTCAAGGAATTTGGTCTGCCTAGAAACAATCATTGTTTGTTTCTCAGGGAGATAGAAATAATATCCTCTAGTTTCCTTAGGATATCCCACAAAATAACCCTTTTCACCTTTTGATTCCAACTTATTAGTGAGCATTTTCTTCACAAACGCCGGGCAGCCCCACGTTCTCATGTGAGAGAAATTTGGCTTCTTGCCATGACATAGCTCGTATGTCGTATGCTCAACTGATTTGGATGGAATCATATTCAGCATGTAAATTTAGGTTTGAAGTGCGTATCCCCATAAGAATGTTGGAAGAGAGGAAAAGCTCATCATGGACCTTACCATGTCCAACAAGGTTCGGTTTCTCCTCTTGGACACTCCATTCATTTGGGGTGTACCGGGAGGAGTCCATTGTGATTGGATTCCATGAAACTTCAGATAATCAGTGAATTCATGGCTAAGATATTCTCCTCCTCGATCTGATTGAAGAGTCTTAATACTCTTACCAAGATGCGCCTCTACTTCAGCTTTATACTCTTTGAATTTCTCAAAAGATTCAGATTTGTGTTTCATCAGATACACATACCCGAATCTAGAGAAATCATCAGTAAAAGTTATGAAGTAGCCGAAGTGACCCCTAGCTAGAGTGGACAATGATCCACAAACATCACTGTGGATCAACTCTAGAACTTTTTTGGCACGAACCCCTTTCCTAGAAAAAGGTTTGTTGATCATTTTGTCCTTAAGACAAGATTTTCAGTTTCCATAAGACTCAAAGTCGAATGGGGCTAAGTAGTCCAACTTTCTTAGTCTTGCGATTCTTTTCTCGTTTGCGTGACCAAGTCTACAGTGTCATAAGTAAGTCGGGTTTTCATGATTACTAAGTTTGAGTCTTTTGTTTTTTATATTAAGAATGTTATGTCCACAATGCAACAAATATAAACCATTAGATAAAGAAGCATTTCCATACACATCACCATTAAGTGAAAAATAACAATTATTATTTGCAAAATGGAAGGAAAAACCTTCAATATCCAACATTGGAATAGAAATAATATTGCGGGTAATAGAAGGAACAAAATAACAATTATTCAGTTCAAGTCTAAAACCAGAGGGTAAATCTAAAACGTAAACGTCAATACGTTCAGCAGTAACTCTTGCTCCATTCCCAACGTGTAAAACGACTTCACCTGGCCTAAATGCCCTGATATCTTTGAGACCCTGCACATTTGTACAAATGTGTGAGCCACAACCGGTATGTAATACCCAGCAGTTAGTGTCATTTGTGGACATGTTTATCTCAATAACAAACATACACTGCTCGTTTGGCCGGACACCTTGTGTCTTTTTTTTAAAATTTCTAGAACCTTGCAGTCCTTCTTCCAATGCCCCTTCTGCTTGAAGTGGGGGCATGCATCCTTATCCACCCTCTCCCTCTTTTGAATTCCGCCTTTGGGCTTAAGGAAGTTTGGCTTGGAGCATTTCTTTGCCTTGCCCCTTCGCTTCTTCTTTCCTTTCGGAGCAGAAGAAGTAGAGACACTCACCATGAGCACGAGTTTTTCTTTAGCAGTGGAAGACTCAAAGGTCTTTAGCATGTTATGCAGCCCGAGCATAGTCGATTCCATCTTATTCATATTAAAGTTTACTATGAAACTCGAATATGAATCGGGAAGTGACTGAATAATGGAATAAACAACAACATTGGTCTTGAGCTCAATGCCCAGACGACCAAGTTTCTTGATTAGCCCAATCATCTTTAACACATGAGGAGAAACCTTCCCTCCCGCCGGACAATCTAAGACCTAAACGGATCTCTCATCACTTCATAAATCTCTAACGAAATTGAGAATCAAAGAGATCCTTCAGATCTTTAATCATCTTGAACGGAAGCATCTTCTCATCTTGCCTTTTGCAATTAGAGTCATCCCGAGTAACAGTGAACACAATGAGCACAGGAAGCATCATCTTGATGCTTCTTCCGAGTTCATGAATGTTTTTCCGAAATTCGACGGCGTCACGCCTCAACCTCTTGATGCCGACCTCTACGGGATAGCGAGGATTGGCGTGTTCAACACGATTCAATCTTTTCTTGCTCGACCACCAAGCTTAATGTTTTGGTGTCACGAGAAAGTTTGGCCCAACCAATTTGTTCGTTTTCCAAAATGCTTCTCAACGACAAGTTATTCATTTCAACAATCCTGAAAATAAAATAAAAAATGGGAATTAAAACACATAATTCCTATGATCAATATTCAAAGAATCAAAATAAATATGGCCTTTTAAATTTATTTTGTTTTCATTATTTTCACACACTTAACGATCTCATCGAAAAAGATGAATTTATATCTAATATAAATCATAAATGGACTGGATCCACATTACTACTATCATAATCCAAATGGCGCCGATCATTCTGATAAGATAACCCCAGAGGTCTCCAAACCAATTGCAAATCAAGAACTCCTAGTTTGTCAAACCTAGTTCGATCGATGTCACTTACCCCCTTTGTTCTAACGGCGCTTGCGAAAACAAAGTTAAGTTGGTTTATAACCATCGTTTCGACATTTCATGTCCGATATAAAGTCCCCGTTAGATGTAGATCCGAGCAAAAAAGACGAGGGTCTTTAAGACTCATTGGAACGAAATCTCCTTTTTTTTTAACTTTGATGGAAGACGCCTTATCAAATTAATGAGAAAATCATATTTTAGTGAGGAACGTTTTTAAAAGCGGGGGATTAATTCTTGTCGAGATCCACCACGATATCTAAGTCACATTTGATCAATTCTGGTACCTACCCAACACGCATATATCTGGACTAACAAATATTTGAGTCTTAATCTACAAGATTTAATACTATCAAAACAATTATTGGTATGCCGCCAACCCAGATAGTTATAATGCGGACTATAAACGAGTTAACTAATTTAAACGAGTAAACAAGTTAACAATGGATTTTAATAAATCTCTTTTGAAAACGAACTTTAAGTCCAATTTAAAGTTTCAATTTTAAGATTATTAAAAATTACAATTAATCCAATTGGTCCAACCAATTTTAATTTCAGAATTTAAATTCGATAAAATTCCAAAATCAATTTTAATTTATTTTATTTTGGGGCTCATCATCACCCTTTTCGTATCAGATCCAATCCGAAAACCAACACCCAAATTAGCCAATTTTTTTATTAATCAGTATCATCAATCATTGAATCAACATCAAATTAACCCAAACAATTCAGTCCCAATTAATCGAATGAAATAAAAAAAACTACTAAACTGTCTAGATTTCCAATTCGAAGAACAGGGCGCCAAAACCGAGGCAAAGAAACTCAACGAACACGGCCAGCTAAACAGGCTCGAGTCACCGCCGCCACGCACCGCGTGCGAGCGACTCGCCGCCATGAACGAGCACAGAGCGAAAGGGCGCGTGAGGAGCCGTGACCCCTTGCTCGGACTGGTTCGAAACTAGAGCACATCGAGGAAGACAAACGAAACGGCGTGTGCGCCGCCACTGAGTCATCTCGATTCCGGTGGCGCGCCGCTTTAAAGCGCATCGAGACAGACACACCGTCCAGGTCTTGAAAACAACAAAGCGCACCGCCGTGAAAGGATTCGACACCAGGGAGGACGAATTGCGACGGAAATCGTAGATCGCGATGGAGATCACAAATCGCGACGGAGCACTGCGAACCACACCGCAGGCTTCCGCACGCATCGCGAGGCATAGCGCCGCCGGCCGTGGGACGAACAGGGTGCAGCGGCGGAATCCCCAACGTGGGGAAACCCTAATTCTGGGTTGGGGACGAAGACAAAAACAGAGCAGCCAAATAAGATAAAGGGGGTGCGGTTTTAACAAATACCCCTGCCCCTTCGGTTTTATTTATTTTTATTAATTTTAATTTTAAAACCAAAAGCAATTATAATAAAAAATTCTCGTTCTCCGATCTACCATTGGAATTTAGAAGACCTTTGGAAATACATAATAAGTGGTTGAATTAAAACAAACCAATTAACAACGCGTATAATAATGCGTAAACGATTATGAATAAACATAACAAGAAATCTTACCGTAATTCAAGAGAAGATTTCTCAACTACGGTATCCATGTAATTCTCTTTCACAGATTTGCCAACTTTGAATCCCGAGATGAATTTGCTAGGAAAATTCTTACTCTAGATTTTATGGAGAAAATATAAACAACTGTTTTATGGATTCCCAAGAGGTCATATATATAGGAGAGGTTCAACTTAAATCTTAAGTTAACTTGATTAGGAAATAAAATCCATAATCTTTATTTAAATAAATCTCTTACATTTATTTCCTACATATAAAATCTCTACGGATTTAATTCCCATATATGATAAATCTCTACGATTTATTTTCACATATATTAAATCCTACAATAATATTCCATATATTATTGTTAGGAATTCCTATTTAATTTAATCCAATTTAATTAAACATTAATAATAATTAATTTCAAATTAATCCATTATTAATCAATTTTCCATAAATTAAATATTAATGACAATTTAAAATTTAATCAACTAACTATAATCTGTAAAAGGGAACTACTTGTTGTGTGACACATAGGCCCTCATATATCGAGTGATTAGTCAAACTAACTGTCTTAATTGAACCCTAGACAATAAATCAGACATTCTCAATATATGAGGTATGTTGCGAGAAACGTGCAACTACCTGTAACTGTAACATGGGCTATTGCGATTTCCTCCTTTCATTCACGAATACTCGATTAGTCTTGAACATGATGAAGTGTCTATTCATATAACTTAATCACTTTATCTCCAATCACTAATTGACACTTATGTCACACTTGGTCACAAAGTCCAAGGTGGCGTGCATTGGTCAATGACTTTGATCAAATTATGATGAGAATGTTAGTATTCTCTCTAAATCCACTTTAAGGAATGAATCATATTCTTGGCTTTACTACCACGCACATGCACTTCGTGATGAACTCAATCCAAGCCATATCTACCCATGAAAGAGTGCAAGCGTCGGTTATGGCCAAAGTTCATCACTCCACACATGTCGTGCTTATTGACCTCAAGTTAAAGGAGTATCGCATCGCTCCCACTAACCGAGACACCCGTAGACACATATAGTGGAACTACATCAAACAGTTTCTCGAATGGGTATACCAATACCCTCTAAGGTATCCATGCATCCATCATGAGATACCTAGTATCTCATTGTAAGTGAGATCTTACTACACTCTCCAAGAGTATGATGCAGATCGCACACCAATTTCCATTGCATCATCAATATCCCTTTCTTGATGATCCTTGATCGGGACTATTTGAGAATCATGCTTAAGTCATCTGAGTTCTCACATACCCAATGCAGCAGTGATTCAGGGGAACAAAGATAAGAACTAATGCAAACATAATATTCTAATAAATGTAATGCCATACATTATTATTAAATAAACAATAATATTAAACCAACACTGAATATTATCTAAGTATTATGTCCTTACAATAGATTGTCTTTAGGACACTAATACTAACATAAATGTCACGGAATTCAATTAACAAACATTAAAGTATGAGTTCTGAAATTCGTGGAATTGGAATAAAATGTGTAGCCGTCGACAGGCATATAAAAAATGTAAGAGTTTATAAGAGAATTCACAAAGACTCAAGAGCAAACTCTCAAAAGGTTTTCTTCTTCCACGTTGAACGTTCTCTTCCTTGATTCTGCCTTGTTCTTCAAGCTCTCTTATGCTCCAGCGGCTGAATGCCTGAATTATCTATCCTTCCACCCTTTTTAAAGAATGGAAAATAGGGTTGCTTCATTAAAATCCTACTGACCCATACTGCTTCAATTTTTGGGCCACTCGGGGCCTATAATTGTTGGCTGCACTTAGGAGTGGGAATAGGCCAGATTATCCGGCAGAGACGTATTGCCTGGCCTACTAAAGTCAAGCTCGGCTTGACTCGTTTAATAATTAAATAGGTCAGACTTAGACATTTTTAAAAGCATATCTACTTAAATAGGTAAGACTTGAGTTTTTTCGTAAGCCTTTTAAGCCCAACAGGCCGGCCCATTTAATTATATATATATATATACATAAACAAAAACTCATATGAGACGGTCTCATGCATGAGACGAGGTACAACTTAACACAAATTACCCCTCTCAAAGTGTTAAAGCGTCAATGCCAAATTTATACCCTGTCTCACCGTAAAACCTTCTCATGCAAGTGTGTCTCATATATATATAATTATATAATTATAAATAAAATCTAACACTAATAATTAGTAGTATTATATATAAAGTATGTAAATGCAAGTAACGCAACAAAAATTTTTATAATACTTTAAATAATTTTATAATGTAAATATTTTAATAAATTATTTACTTTTATAATTATTTTTTTATTATTTTTTATGATGTGATGAAGCACTTAGTATTTATGTGCACACTTAAAAAATTTATAGATGCAATTTTGAAAAAGTTGTAAAAAATATCTCTTATATAGACTTTAAAAAGATTTTCAAGTCCGGCCTATTTATTAAACATGTCAGGTCTAGGCTATTAAAAAGGCCTATGATAGATAACATGCCAGACTTATGTCTAAAATTAAATATCAGGTTCATAATTTATTGTGTGAGGCCAGACCTATTCCCACCCTTAGCTGGATTAGGTGCTAAAATGGCCCTGGACCTAGTGACTGAAGTTTGGGTCTTTCTCTAACATTTCTATGGCCACGGTTATTGACACCAACATAATTAGTTAAGTACACCCCCAAAAAAATTAATTAAAAAAAATTACAAGTAAAAAGACTTTGTTACCCTTTGAATCAATTTTAACAAATAATTCATTCAAACAATAATTTATACACCCCCATCAGCTACCAGAGTCAACACTAAGTCGATGATGAGTCATTGACAAATCAGCGTCAAGTTGCAATCGAGTTGGCGACGAGTTGCCACCGTTGTTTACAAATCTGTTAAAACAAATTATATATTTTGAGAATCTTTTTTAAAAATATAATGAAAATCCATTTTCAAATCTTACCAAAAAAAATATATTCGAAAAAAAAAGCCAAATATTTCAAAAATCTTTTTCGAAAAAATACATTGAAAATTCATTTTCAAGTCTGATAAAAAAATGTATTCGAAAAACAACAAACATTTCGAGAAAAAAATTCGACAAAAAAAAAATTGAAAAAAAAAATTCGACAAAACTTAAAAATTTCGGGGAGAAAAAATAAAGCAAATTTTAGTGGATAAAAAACATGCAGATCGAAAATTTCCAAATTTTAACCAAACTGTAAATCTACTTAAAAAAAGAGGGAAAATTAGAGAAAAAAAAAACCTGAATTGTTGTCTAACGTAGGGCATAAGGTGGGGAGGAGGGCGGCGTCAGGGTGAATTGTTGGGGCTAGGGGCAGCGACTTCGGGTGTGGGGACATGGGCGGCGGCATCGGGGTGGACGAGAATGAGATGAGCTTTTTGCAAACCATAATAGAGGAAATGAGGAGTAAAAAAGAAAAGGAGGAGGCGCCGGGATTTTTGGCCCGCGGTGAAGAAGAGGGAAGGGAGGGGTTTGCGCATTTGGAGGGATGGAAAGGAGAGAGAAAGTAGGGTTTTTTTTTTCTTAGGGGCAAATATGGATTTTTAGGGGTGGGTGTACTAATCCTTGGAGAGGTGTTCTGATTCTGGTATACTTACTAATTATGGCGGTGTCAATAACCATGACCCATTTCTATTCCTTAAAAAGGCTTTAAAACCACTTCAAAACACAAACAATGGATCAATTATAAAATTTCATCATCAAAATACACATAAGTAGAAAATTATGCAATTCTAACACAATCGCCGGTACAATAAATTGCACTCTGAACAACTAAAAACATGCACAATTTACTACTTATCAATACCAAATTGACCTACCAAAAAAGATCTAACCTAATATCTCATCAGGTGATATTTAGAAAATCTCAAATATATGCGTAGAGATATGATCGAAATAAATTCGTATGTATCTTTTAAAATGATTTGCTGGGTGGTGGAACGTGTAACAAAAATAAAAAAGTGGAGAGAGAAAAATACAAAGTGTGTGTAATTTACACAATTTCATCATTTTTTTTATTTTAATTCATTTAAAGTTACATGACAAAAATTGATAAAATTACAGAATAAAAATCAAAATTTCAAAATAAATAGGACCAGAAACCGTTTGTCATCCCTGCCCTATTATTATTTATTACTCACTTGTTCCTCTCATCGAAACATCATATATTCCGTGAGAATTGTTTTGTTAAAAGCAAACATGGCAAATGTTGATGTAATATCTTCATGTCTGGTAACAAGCAACACAACTCCGATATCAAGATTGGAGCTAACTCCATGATCTATTTCCAATCCTATTCAACCCTATTCAAAGGGGGCTTTTATTTCGCAAGCCTCAATCCCAAAAAATAGATGACAACTTCATTCAACACCTAAAAAACTCACTCTCCCGCACTCTAGACTTGTTCCCTCTCCTCGCCGGCCGCTTATCAACCGTTGAGAACGACGACAGCACAACGTGTTTCTTCGTGGACTGCAACAATGCAGGTGTTGAATTTGTCCACGCTGTCGCCGGAACCGAAGTGCGTACCTGAGGAGTTAGTTTCTTCATTTTTCCGATTGAATGGCGTTCGCAATTTTGAAGGGACTTGCAAGCCTTTAATGGGAGTGCAAATCACGGAGCTAGTTGATGGCCTTTTTATAGCTATCTCTATGAACCATAGCATTGCGGATGGGATTTCTTTCTGGCATTTCTTCAACTGTTGGTCTGAGATATCCCGCGGTTTTGACACCATTTCGAAACCCCCTGTTTTCGACCGTTGGTTTTCGACCCCCATCCCTCTTCCTCCATTCGACAAAAATGTGTCTTGCGACTATGTTACACCTTCTTTAGTAACCAGGATTTTCCAGTTTAGCAAAGAAAGCTTAGCTAAACTCAAAGCTAAGGCCAACTACGAAGCTGAAACAGACAAAATATCGTCCTTGCAAGCGCTCTCTGCTCATTTATGGAGGAGCTATACACGTTGCCGCGGAGATCTAAATGATTCAAGTAATGAAGAAGCTGGATTTATGATGGCGGTCAGTGCAAGAGGAAGAATCTCTCTGCCGGAGGGGTATTTTGGGAACACCGTTTTGGTTGCTGCAACTGCTGTTAATGAGGCAGAGCTTTTGCAGAAAGGATTAGGCTACGCTGCACTGAAGATCAATGAAATGATTGCTGAGCAGACGAAGGAAAGAGTGGTTAAATTGGTTGAAGATTGGGTGAAAAATCCTGTATTAATCGCCGGAGGGGTTATTCCATTAATGGTCAACAGTTCGCCTCGGCACAATGTGTATGGGAATGATTTCGGATGGGGGAAACCGATTGGCGTGAGGGGTGGAAACACGACTCTTATTGATGGGAATATGGCGATTTTACCGTCGGCCATAGCTGGTGGGATCGAAGTACAAGCTTGCTTGAGGCCGGAGACATTGAAGGCGATGGAAGATGATGCAGAGTTCATGGAAGCTCTCACTGTTTGATCACTTTTTGGGTTTTTGGTTTTGATATTATATCAATCAATGTTGTGTAATCTTTGAATAAATTTGTGATTGAACGGTTAAATTTGAATGGCAAATTCTTTAGCGGTATTATTTGTTTTCACCGAATAGAATTAGCTTTTTTCTATGCATAAAGTAAATTAATTTTCACAAAAATTTTATTTCTAGAATTTCACTAATACCCACAAAGTGATTATTATACCCTTTGTTTAATCGGAGGCTTGTCCGCTTTTTTCAAATCTCAGTTAAAGAGGAAAAGGTTGATTTGACGGCAGCTAGGTGTCTTCTTGCAGGCTTCAAATCCGTCACTCCTCCCCTTTTCTCCTGTACCCACTCCAAATTTCAGAAAAGACCACTCAATGTCTTTCCTATCTTGGAGTGACCTTATCTAAATTCTCTCCCCCGAAATTTTCTTCAAATTTTCAATTTCCCTTCTCAAGTTAGCGTTAAAAATGATTTTCTCAAGATTTTGAATATTCATGATTTCTTTCTCTAAAGACTTTCACATCTTCTTGATTTAAATTGTTAAAATAATTGAAAATGGTTTAATTAAAAGTATTACTATATCAAACATAACATTATCCAAAACATATGATATTTTAAATGGAGCATGCAAAATGTCACATTATTATTGCAAAAATATAATAGGTTCTATTTGCTGGACGATTTGTTAAGATGTAAGTATATTACATTAAAAAAATTTACATTCAAAATATAAGAAAAATGTCAAATTTGAAGGGTATTAAATAAAAATTGAATTAGTATATTATAGTACAAAATATAATAGTATTACATGTAAAAACGAAATAATATTACATCCAAAATACAAGAAAAAGATAAATTATGAAGTGTATTAATAAATCAAAAAGCGTAAAAAGATTTTTTAGTCTAAAACATAATAAAAGTGTATTACTTTCATAATATAAGAAAATAGAAAATCCTAAAGGGTATTAAAACCATAAAATGGAAACAATTACAAGCAAAACATATTATGTATAAAACATAATAATATTAGATTTTAAAAAGAAAAATATTTTAAATTTTAAATTGCTCGTGCTAATTTTTTTTTTTTAATTAATTATCTACAGGTGCAAATTTTATTAATAACGAATAATTTTTTTTAAAAATATTAACCCAAAATACCCTAGAAAATAGATTTTAAAAATTTTCTAAAACTACAATTTTTTTATGCAAATTATTAATATACACAAACGAAATTGCATATATAGCCAAAATTACATAAAAAAAATATAAATATACTTATATATATACAATTATTTTGTACTTTTTGGTAAATTATTAGCAAAAAAAAGTTTTTTATTCCCAACCATCTCCTCTCTCTATTTTTTTAATCATATGTCCTTTTTTCTCGCTCTCTATTCTTTTTTAAGTCTCCTATTAATACCTATTACTAAAATTTTTGAAGATGATTTCTTGACTAGGGTTTCAATTTAAATGTAAAATTGAAGATGGTTTCTTGACTATATCAATGTTATATCTATGATATTTCTTGAGCTACAGAATCGTGATTTGCTGGACGATTTGTTCTATTTCCTTTCTTTGTCCTTAGTTTCTTGGGACAATTACTCTAAGGTGTCCTTTTATTTAAAATTAAGGTTTAATTAAGATATCTAAATTACCCTTACGTATAAAATAATATGCACATTTTAGATTTTAAATTTTACTAATTTTTTTGTACTTATCTGTCCTTTTATTTAATATTTTTTTAAAAAAATATTAACCACAGATTTTAAATTTTACTAATTTTTTTAATTATCTGTAATTATATTTAATTAATTTTTTTAATATTAGCAAAAAAAATCTGCACACCCCAATTTTTTTTTAATCATATGTCATTTTATTTAAAAATTCTGCACACCCGTAAAAAAAAAATCGAACACTCGTTCTCGACATCCAATTTTTTTTAATCATTACACTCGTAAAAATTTATGTACACCCCAATTTTTTTAATCATCTTTTTTATTTTAAATTCTCATCACACCTTTTATTTTAAATTCTTCACACCCGTAAAAAAAAAAATTTTGCACACCCAAGATTCTGCACACCTGTAAAAAGATACAGAAATCTCTCTCCTGTTCTCGACCAAAAATATCATCAATAATTCAAAAATAAAAAATCAAATTATGGTGTAAAACAAAAAAAAATTGCTAACAAATCTGCAAAATTAATTCAAAACCACCATATAATTTTATTCCACAAAAGATGACAAATGGAAGGAATTAACCCAGAAGACAAAGTTTACTATACATGAAAAATAGACTACCCTGAGCAACTTAACAGTAAAACATAGTTCCTACCACCAACTTTGATATTAACCTTTAAAGCTACATTGGCAAGATACTGGTTACTCATCTTGTAGCCATGCTTCACTTGCAAACTATACCCAAATCCGTTTCACATATACGCTACAAACACTGCGGTGCCGAACAGGACTCAACAACCCCTTCCCCCCACCCACCCAAAAAAAAAAACTGCCGTACCGCTGCCCCAAACACCAAACACGCAAAGAGACAACCACCCCACAAGCCCGTGGTGAATCTATAAATTCTATTCAGGGTATATGCTATGAGAGATAACTATTTTGTATGCCCGTAACTCTTATGGGTAGACCATTTTTCCTACTCTGATAGCTCTTATAAGTCTAAATGTACGAAAATAATAATTTACGGGTCTAAATTTGCAAAAACTCAAACTTTACGAGCATACATTTGCAAAAATAAATAAAAAATAATATTTTATTTTTGTCAAACTGAAAAGTTATTACCCTTAAAATTAAACCCCTTTAATTATGGGCCTAAAAAGATTTTTTTTTCCCACTATGCGAATTCTAAAAAAAATCAAAATCATACAATTTAAAAATATAAAATAAGTCCTAAAAAAGGAGTAACATATATATACAAATTGATGTCTCATGTGAACCCAAGTTCTCGTGAACTCTCTTTTTTGAGTATCACAATATACACTATCACTTTTAAAATATGAACTTAATTTTTAAACAGTGATAATAGATATACATAACAATGACCAGTGTATATACATAACATTGATATTTAAAAAAAACGTGTGCATACATAACATTAATATTATCCCGCGGAAACTTAAAATTCAGTAACCATATTTGAATAATGAACAATAGGAACATTGCCGATTTGAAATCCATCATATGGGATTTGAAATTAATTGACCACTTCTAAATTAATAAGGTACCATGACAATCATTTTGATTCAACTTTATATATTTTATTTTATCGATGTATGATACATATGATGTACGTAAACAATATTAAATATATAGGAAATAAAATCTTAATTTAAATTTGTATTTGGATAAATAAATACAATATATATATATATATATATGACAATTATTGTGATCATTAAATATGACAATTAGCATCACAATCTTCCCGCGAAAACGAACAAGAATTTGGGCCCGGCAATGCCTTGCAACACCAACAGGGATGCCCATGATTACACTTGCTTCTCGAGCATCCAGCCAAATTTATTTTCTCACCTTTTTCAACTCCATTTTTCTTCACCAATTTTTCTACCTTCGAAATTTCCATTCCCACCCTCTTGCTTCCAAATTCAATGCCTAATTTAAAAAGAAAAAAATAAATTGTAATAAAATATAATAACAAAGATTAATATCATACTATACCAAGTTTTTAATGTGAAAAATAGGGTAAAATGCAGAAGTGGTCTTCGATGAACCAGTGGAATAAAAAGCCGATAAAGGTGCTCCCATGTGAATTTTTAGTTTCAAGTTTATTTTTTCGGTCCTATTTTTTTTTTTATGCAGAAATTGTCCCGTTCAATTTTTATTTAACAATTTTGGTCTCAAAAGAATTTTTAAAAAATAATTTTGGTCCAAAAATTTCATTTTTTTGCTTGAAAATTTTTATAAGACCATTTTTGTTTTTAAAAAAAGGGACAATTTTCATGAGGACAAATTCACATGGAACAACTTCTGTAATTTACCTGTAGAAATACTGAATTTGACATTTTTATTTATAAGATTAATTATTTTATACATGCTATGTTTGAATATAAAAGTATTTATCAAATAATAAAAATATTGTTTACCTAGTAACACGAAAGCTAATACTTACAATAATGACGAGTAACCAAAACAGCAAAGCAAAGGGAAAGGACGAGTACGCGAGAAAAGTTAGCAAACGACATTTTATCAGCAGAAATAATTTTGTACCTATAAATTTCTCGTATTGAAATTTATAGATGATGACGCCCTCACATTATGGTATGTTAATTTGGGCTGTTGCTTTACGTAAATTAATTGCATTTTAAAATCTCCCTTTTATTTTGGGTGTTTTCGTATCTATATTAACGTAACTCTACCTTAATTTAATAAACAAATAATTAGGAAATTGTTACTCATAACACGGAATATGGTATCCTAAATAAAGGGAATGAAACTTTTATAAAAGACACCTTTTTGTATCCAATTGCATTTTTGGAAAATGCAACAAAAATATATTTAAATTTATTTTAAAAAATATATGTATATATTGAATTGCACGCTAGGTGCACCTGATACACAAAAGACGTACTCATTATTTTTTTGGCTCATAAATTATTTCTAAAATCGAGAATCAATGCACATTAGTTAAACTTTTTCAATATTTGAATTATTTTGTTGGGTTTTTCAATATGAAATATATATCAGTGGAATCAATGGATGTGGTATTAGTAACTGCTTATGGATTGCTTGGTGTACGCATAGAAGGACCAAGGAATTTCGCCAAGGGGGCCCAATTTATAATAAAACGTGAGATTGTCTCACGATGAGATGGTGTGTAATTTGTGCATTGACGCTTTAATATTTTGGGAGAGGTGGTTGTTGATTGTGCTAATTTATAAGATAAAAACTCATATAAGGTGGTCTCATACATGAGACTGGTACAAACTAACACAATTCAACACTCTTCCTTCTAAACTGTTAAAGCTGCAATATTCAAATTATACCCCGTCTCACCGTGAGACCGTCTCAAAAAAGTGTGCCTCTACGCATTGGCATCCATGTGATGACGACAAAGGAAATCAATGACATATTATGCTGTGAAATAGGCCTTCCTTTCATCGTGCTACTTCGACACCAACGAAAAAGGAAAGAGCACCAACATTCTTTATTGTAAGTGTTTGATCAATTGATCAACGGGTGATGAGCTAGAACTTGTGACAATTAGATCATCGATATATACAAACACCAAAAGTCGGACGATAGCATGCATGGTTATAAATAAACAGTAATGTGTCAACTTTAAGATCGAACAAAACCAAAGAAATAAGAGGAGAGCTGAGAGCAACATACCCTGCAAGAAGAGCTTGTTGGAGATTATATAAGGACTTACGAAGGAGGCAAACATGCGTGGGGCAAGCTCGATCAACAGACCGGGGTGGTTGAGTCATATAGACTAGAGTTTTCAAGTAACCATGAAACAAAAACATTACTAATATCGAAGTCTTCGTCATGATTTCTGCATAGCACACAATGTTTGGAGAAATTGGGATTGTACGCACCTCTCTTGCAAAGATTCACAATTGTCGGAATCCTGTCTTGAACTAACTTCCAAGAAAACGCTGCAACCTTGGGAGGTACATGTTTGCTCCAAATAGATTGAAGCCAATCTCTAGAGGTGTCGTTCTCTGCCTTGGAGATATTAATAAAAGAATAAGCAGAGCTAACAGAATACATACCAGAACTTGTAAGCTTCCACTTCCAATAGTCATCACCTGTCGAGTTGCTCAGATTTTTTCCAATGACTGCAATCAGATCCTCAAGAGTACATTCCTCCCAAGAAAATAAATTTCTACGCCATTTCCAGCTGAAGATTATTGTCCGTTGAATTCTGTTCGATATCGAGCATAGGGGGTCTAAATCGATCTTGAATAGTCTGGGGAAGAGCGATTTTAAAGTTGTATCTCCGACCCAACAGTCAAACCAAAATCTGGTACGTGTTGTCGCCGTTCCCCACCACCCTGCTACAATTCTTTACAAACCATTCCTTAGAGTCAACTTTTTTAATAAGGGTAGCCCACCACTGCGACCAGTTTTTCCCGACTGTCTTATTCGAGATGAATTGTTCGGCGCACTTCAAAATATTGCCATATTTGGATTCAAGAACATCAGCCCACAAGGAGCCCTCACCATTATCAATAATACGCCAACCCCACTTCCCAAAAAGAGCATCGTTAAAGGATTCGAGATCACGGATCCCAAGTCCTCCTTTGGATTTGTCTTGACAAACTTTATTCCAACCAACCCAAGCAATCTTCCTCCCGGATTCTTTGTTTCCACCCCAAAGAAATCTTCGTTGGCAAGAAGACAATTTTTTTATGACACCTGTAGGAGCTCGATTTAGAGAGAGAGCATAGGTCGGGATATTGGACAACACGGCATTAGAGAGAATGATTCTCCCTCCAAAAGACTGAAGTTTACTCTCCCAGCTGTTCAAACGGGTCTCCATTTTCTTTACCACTTCTTCCCAGCTGCAACTCTTGTTATAATTGTCTCCAACTCTTAATCCCAGATATTTAATTGGTAACTCAGCCCCGGTGCAATTAAGATAATCAGCCCATTCGACAATGTAAGCATCAGGAACATTAATTCCAGAAATCGAGCTTTTACTGTAGTTGATTTTCAGCCCAGACCATAACTCAATATTCGAAGGATGCTTTTGAGAGTACGTATATTACTCTCTGATGCTTCACCAAAAAAGAGGGTATCATCCGCGAATTGAAGAAGAGATACCTTCACATGTTTTGATTCAATAAGAACAGGCGAGTAAGTGTTCTTTTCCACTGCTTTATTCACCATTAGCGTTAAGCATTCAGCTGCCACCAAAAATAGGAAGGGGGATAGGGGGTCCCCTTGCCTAATTCCTTTCTCCATAGGAAAATCTGAAGTTGGGCTTCCATTCACCAAGACCGACACAGAGGCGGATTGAATGCAGAATTTAATCCATTCGCACCATTTTGGATCGAAGTTCATGGCTGTGAGCATATCAATCAGAAACTTATGTTCCACAGAGTCGTATGCTTTCTCGAAATCAATTTTAAATAAGAATATGCTTTTTCCTTCTTTTTTCGCTTCATCAACCACTTCGTTCGCAATAACAATGCTATCCATAATGTTACGGCCTCCGGTGAACGCTGTTTTATTAGAGGAAATGACGTTGTCCAGAACTTTAGAGAATCGATCTGCAAGAAGTTTCGCAAGAATTTTGTAAGTTCTTCCAATAAGGGATATCAGCCTGAATTCCTTAATTGAGGTAGGATTAGACACTTTAGGAATGAGAGTGATAAAGGATGCATTAATTCCTGTAACGAATTTAGCATTCTCGTGGAAATCGCTAATCGTCTTGCAAAAATCATTTTCCAGCATTGGCCAGAAGGATTTAATGAACTTGAAGTTAAACCCGTCGGGGCCGGGACTTTTGTTCTCTCCGCATTCCCAAGTAGCTCGTCTGATTTCCTCTTTCACAAATGGTGCTATGAGAATGTCATTCTCGATGGAGCCAATTTTCTTGAAAAAGAAGACTTAAAGAAGTTCATAATCCCCTGCTTCACTTCCTTCACACCTTCAACCCATTACCTTCGATAAAGATACCTTTAATTTCTGCTAGTTTCGTCTTTCTACTCACGTTGACATGGAAATAAGCTGAATTTGTGTCACCTTCCCTAAGCCACTTATTTCTCGATCGTTGAAAGGCAAGTCTATCACGTTTAAGCATGTTTTCCTCGAGAGAAGAAAGTGCACTTCTTTCCTCAATATCCGAATCTGCCCAGCTATGATGATCCAGTTTACTGTCCAGTGCTTGGAGACTCAATTCAGCTTTTGAGATGGCCAAATCAATTGAATTTCCTCCATTTTTCATCCATATTTTGATAGATTGTTTAAGTGCCTTCAATTTTTCTTTAACAATGTAAGATCCCCAACCATTGATATTCATAGAATTCCAGGAGGTAGTGACAACTTGTCGAAATTCTGCATTGTCCATCCACCAATTTATGACCCTGAATGGCCGAGGTCCCCAATAAACAGGCTTCTCCATGGAAAGAGAGATTGGGGCGTGATCAGAGAGGTATCTATTAAGACCTCTCTGGACAGAGTTAGGCCACCTGAGAAGCCAATCATTCGAAACCCCTATAAAAATTTTCTGGCTCGTTGTATATTAAATATGGGGCCATCACTCTAGGGTATACCAAGTGAAGGAACTCATTAGTACAACACGTTTTCGCATTTTTAGAAACATAGTCGAATGTGCATATTATGTAATCGAATGTGCCAATTCAACTAAGAATGTGCAGGTACAGTTGTACGTAATAGAAAAAAATTTGTAGTATAGAGCAATAATTTGAGAAAATTTGTACAGTAGAGTAATGTTTTCATTAAATTATATAAATTGTTTAAGAGTAAAATTCATTTTTGGTCCCACAAAATACGGTACCTCACGATTTTGATCCCAACATTTATCACTTTGGTCCCAAAATTACTTTTTCATGCAATTTTGGTCACACCGTTACGTTTTATGTTAAAGTCAGTTGCTGTTTTGATCCCATGGGACAAGGTTTGGATCAAAAGTGCAATTTAACTTAACAGATTCCATAATGGAAGGACCAAAACTGCATGAAAAATATTATTACGAAAACAAAGTGGTGAGTATTGAGACAAAAATCGTGAGGTCGCGTGTTCTGTGGGACTAAAAGTGAATTTTTAGTTAATTGTTTTAATAGTTAATTTGAGAATTAGTTTATTTAAATTATCAATGTGGAAATAAAAATATAATTTGATATTAATTTAAATATATTTCCACATATCGTCATTTAAATAGGTGCAATTTTAATTGTTTTATGAATGCCCCTCATACTTTATTCAGGATTATTTTTTACTTGAAGTGAATGAAGCACGAAAGTCATTACAATTCTTCGTTTGCATTTAATCATGGATAACTGCACAAACTAATGTAACTCTTAATGTAACTCTTTTCATTTTATTTGCCACAATCTTAATGTAACTCTTAATGTAACTCCCTCCGTCTCAATTTTAATGTAACTCTTTCATTTTATTTGCCCCAATCTTAATGTAAACATTTTCTAAAATGAAAATACTCACTTTATTACATAAAATTCTAATAAACAACTCTTTCTACCCCCGCACTTTATCACTTTATCACATAAAATACTAATAAATAATTTTTTTATCCCAACACTTTATCACTATTTCTTAATTTTCGTGTCTACAGTAACACTTCTCTTGAAACTGGGACGGCGAGGTATATAAAATTAGAAATTTGTCAAAATCTCAAGTGCATATTTGAGCAAGTGTGTCTATGATGAAAGGTGAACTTCACGTGTGACTTATCAACCAATAAAATTTCTTTCTTTTGTTCTATATATTTTACTTGTCACTCAATTTTTTAAAGTTTTATAATTTTTTATTACAAAAATATTTTTAACGTATTTTGTGATATAATTAATCGTATTGTTACGATCTTTAATCTAACATACATATTGTGTATATAAAAATAAAATTCAAATATAAAAAATAAATATTACTCCCTCCGTCCCAGAAGACTTAGCATACTTTCTTTTTTTGGTCTGTCCCATAAGACCTTGCACATAAAAAAAAATGGACACTATTATCAAATTATAACCTTACAGCACACACTTATTACCCCTCATACACACTTACTACCCCATAAAGCAAAATTTTTTTAATCTCTGCGTCGAAAAGTTAGCGCAGAGTCTTTCGGGACGGAGGGAGTATTATTAAAAAAAAAAAATCACTAAATGGGTTAAAAAATTTAAACTTTAACATCATTAAAACATTTAGCATTTATAATGAATTTAATATTTAATTAAAAATTTATATACTCAATTTTTTTATTATGAGATACTCATTTATATATTATTTTATAAATTTTTTATATATATATATATATATATATATAAAAAAAAGTTAATATGTATATTTATATAATAAAAATATTAAACTCATCTCGCGCTGAATTTTAATATTTAAACCGTGTAATACACGGAAGAAATACTAGTTGACTTAAAAGACCGATACTGTGATTTAAGCCCATTTAGTTATCTTATTCGGCCTATATATAAGCCCATTTTAAATAAGCTGAATACCCATCAAAAAGTATTCATTCAGCCCAAGGACTGTCTTTGCCTTTAGGAGCCCAACATCTTATGAAAAAAGATGTTTTGGTCCGATGTATCGTGTCCGTGATTAATTTCCAATTCTCACAAAATCTGTACGCAAAATTAAATCCCAATTTAATCCCGCTTTTAGGGGAATTGCCAATCACCAATATCTTTCCTTTTTATTCCAACCCTAATTCATCCTATAAAAGGGGTGGAGTGTCTTCATTTCATCTCACCGCAGCAGGCCATTTCGGTGGTTGCGACGGCTGCGGCAGCTGCGGCAGCAGCGGACCAGAAACGGCGATTCGACGGTGGCGCTACCGTGTGTATTTTCTGTCTTTCTCGTGAAGTGAGAAAAGTGTACCGTGTGTATTTTCTGTCTTTCTCGTGAAGTTGAGAAAAGTGTAATATATGATTGAAACAATTACTTCTAAGGTACAAATTTTCTCAAATTATTAATTTAAAGTACAATTTATTTTTTATATTACTTAAGGGTGCAATTGTGCTTGAATTTGCACATAATTCTACTATGTATTTAATTACAAGTGCAAAACAATTTTGTATACCTTTTATAATAAGTCTCTCATCTTTAGAGTGATGACCCTATATGACCCAGTCAGAATAAAGTGATGTCATATTATTTGCTTATAAGATGGTGGTATTAGCCTATTATTATTATGTTCGTTTTTTTTTTCAGGAAACAAAACAAATTTATATAAAGTCAATTCTCTCCCGAATCTTGTTCAAAGTTTTTTCAATTGATTTATCTCTAAATATTTATCAGATTTGTCAGTTTTGGGTTTTATTCCATGATTGACAGTGTGGGGGGTTTTATTCCATAAAGTGTGACCAGATTTAAATGAGTATGCATATTGTGGCTCTCTTTTATCTCCTTTAATAATTTCCATCTTCTCCACGCACTCTGCCATAAATCTCAGCCTCTCTTGTCCTCCAAGTAAAGGAGGCGTTATATTTATATATATATATATATATATATATATATGGATAAAAAAAGTAAGGAGAATACTTATTAGAGCAAGTGAAGTTTACTTGTTACTTGCATGTGGTGTAATATTGAGTCTCACTCTCCATTCCAAAAAAGATTTTAACTTTTATTATTTTATTTTGCATTACTTATTTCATATTTCAATAATAATTTTATTTTTAATTTATTTTTAATACAATACATATCAACTTAATTGTCTTTTAAAGATTTTAAAATTTATATATATATTGCATATATAAAAATAAAATTTATATCTAAAATATTTATTTTATTATACTTAAATTGTTTTATTTATTTTAATTATATACAATGAATCTAAATAATTTTGTTTTAGATTATATCATTTTTTGTTGAATTTTAGTAATATCATGTTATACATCTAGTATTTATAGTGAATTTAGTATATAATTAAAAGTCAATACGATTAATTAAATAATTATTCCATCATATATATAATTTTTATATATTAATGAAAATTAGTAGTGAAAGAAATTAATATAAATTAATGAGTTTGTAAACAAAATAAATTTAATTTCAACTTTTATTACAATTCATATGATCACTACAATCTCACATTTAAAAATAAATAATATTTAAATTCGTGTGAAGCACGAATTACTAGTTTTATATAAAAGGAAGTGAAAAGAACTACAATCTCACATTTAAAAATAAATCTTATTTAAATTCGTGTGAAGCACGAATTACTAGTTTTATATTAAAGGAAGTGAAAAGAAGCTGATATTCCCAAATCTTCGAATGGCCTCATTCTCGTTTGGCAAATTATCCCATACTAATACTATATTTATAATTGTTGATAGCTAGTTTAAATGGATTAATTGTGTGGAATATGACTTTTTGTGGTAACTAACTAATCAAACAATGAGAATTCAAATGATTGAACTCTAAAAGATTAAAGACTGAAAGCAGTAAATAAAGTGCACGAGACTAGGGCAAAATGTTTGCCTCTTGTATTGATTTTTCGGACCCTTTTTGGGTCTTAAGTGCCCATATTTATACTACATGAGGAGAGTGCATTTCACTCTTTGTTTCTCTTGTCCGGACATCAAATGATCAACTTTCCATTTAATGTCCAATGTCCATTACTATATTTTACATTAAATTCCGAACATCTCCTGAGAGCTCTTGGGAGCTCGCCTTAGCTAGCAGCGGACATCTGGCCAGTCCCTGAGCCCTTTGTGTAGTTCTCTGATCTTTTCCCCAAATCGCGTGACCAAAGTTGTCGTCTTGTAGTTCTAAGTCATTGAGTTAGCTACATTTGGATGGGTTTCCTGACTTAGTACCACGTGGCGACACTAACTCCCCTTCGTACAAGCGAACTCCTAGTGGTGGTCATTGTACCAGTTGTACCATTGGATATATCTTGGATAAAGACCTCTATGCGAGCTCCATGAGAGGTTATGTGACTGGCTAGAGCTTCATGAGGAGCTCGTATTGGTCTATTCCGAGCTCATTGAGGAAGCTCCAAGTAAACTAGTTTGCAAGCTCTATGAGAGCTCCATGAGGAGCCCGTGATGAGCTAGAGCTTCAGGAGAACTCATAATGAGCGATTCGAGCTCACCAAGCGAGCTCATAGAGAGCTCTTGACCCTTTGTTGTTTCTCAAGGTCTCTCTACAAGTTTAATGTGAGCTCCTCGTGAGAGCTACTTGGAGTGGTGTTCTCGGCCCTTTCTGGGTTTTGCTAGAGTCCATCTCAAGTTGTCGAACCCTGGGCGAGCCCGCCCCGCTATCTGACTGGGCCTTCTCGCCTAGGCGTAGGAGATATTAATGAGCTTGGGCCGAATTAATAGTGACACAACAATAATCCCACCACCAAAGAATTAAAACACTAAGTTTTTCTCCTAATTAATGACAAGTATATTTACCTTGTGTTGCTTCATTTAGTAGTAATCCTTCTAAATCATATCACTTCATTACAAAATTGTTTGCATTCAGGTAAATATTTGTGCCCCTACCCCTATATATGCAATGAACTAGCCTGCAATTGTATCCAGTATGAGTTTTTCAACTTGGAGACTGGAACATGGAGGGTATGCGTAGAGCGGTTCACAAGTATTAGAAGAATTGACTTGGCTACTTATGTAAACTACAACAACTTGGTCTACTTGATCTACAGTGAGCCAATTTATTGTGTGTCCGGTACCTAAAGCCTTAAGTTGTTCCCACTTACTCTAAGAGTCAAATTGTTGTTTTTACAATTGTGCCCTTCTCATAGATGATCCATGCGATTCAAAAGCAAGAGTTTCAAGAGAATGAGGATGATCCTAGCCAATCTAAGTGGTTTTTCAAGTTTGCCCATAGAGTTCATTCTCTTTTTACTGTGTTTGGAGTAGGTCTGTTGACATTCATTGCAGAGACGAGCACTGTATTGATTCATGTTTATGGGAAGCATGCACCTGGGAAGATTGTGACTCACAATTTTCTTGATAAAAGTTAAAAGGAGCTTATTGACTTGGAAAAGGAGCTATATTTTGTAAATAATCATCAGTTTTGTGAAACTCTAGCTCTGCTTTGATTTTATGTGATACTCTATGCAAGGATAAATCCTTTTAGGATGTCTCCGTGCAAGGATAAAATTGCAATCACATAAGCAGAGCTAAAGTTTCACCAAACTGAAGAACATTTGTAGAATATAGCTGGGTTTTCAAATCAAGAAGCTTCTCGTAACTTTTATCAAGAAAATTGTAAGTCACTATCTTTCCAGGGTGAGCTTCTCCATAATGAGTGTCAAATATTTTTAAATCCAGTTGGAAGACAATGGACTATACGGTGGTAATTCAAAACCATTTACAATTACGAGGATCTTCCCCATTCTCTTGCAACTTTTGTAAGAATGCTAATTTGTATGGGAGAAGTGCACAATATTAGAGATAACTATTTAATTCCTGTAGTGAATGTGAATAAACATAAGGTAATTCTTGAGTAGGTTTAGGACACACAATGAATTGGGAGAAAACTTTAACAATATCAAAGCAACAAATTAGGCCATAACGAGTAGATTGTGGATTAAGTAGGTCAAATTATTGCAGTGTACACAAGCAACAAAGTTCATTCTTTCACCAATTGTGAATGGTTCCACGCGTACCCTCCACGTTCCACTCTCTGAATTGAAAACTTCAATCTTATACGATTGAGTACCAGGTAAAATTCCAATCATATAAACAGGTTGTGGCGGCTCCAGTTCATCCCGAATGCAAACAATCTTGTAATGTGGTGCCCTGGAAAGATCAAATACTAAATGAACTGACACAACATCAATGTACTTGTCACTATAGGCAAGATTTAGTTTTTTTGATTGCTTGGTGATGGCATTATCAACATAGTAATTATTTATATAATCCTTAAGAAACATAAGGCCATTCGAACAACTCAACATTTTGGATTTTTTTTTTTTATCGGTCAGATTGGTGACGCGAACTCATGACCTTTTTGGCATAGTAAATGGCGCTTTAACAACTCAAACTCGGAATTATTAACACAACCTTTAATACTAATACTTAAGGGTTTCATCTTCAACTTTTCATTTGCGTGTTGATTGAATTGAGATAAAATAACTTTCACGTCTCTCGTCTGGTGATGGGATTGTACCTAAGAAATTAACCTCCAGAGATGGGTTGCGAGGATGAAAGAGGGTCGGGGTTTCTGATGGCAACAGAGTGTGTGGAGATGAAGAAATTGATCGGAGGAGATAAGAGATAGCCACAATTCGCTTACCGATTTAAAACTGATCAAAGACTTTCCATGGAGGCACACAAGAACCATCAAAATCAAAACAGCCGCAAGGAGAAGCTTTCCTCTTCAATCCACACTATCAACCATGAAATAAAAACCTGCAACACTAATTAAACATTTATAGAGATAAAATTTGTCAAGAAAAACTTGGAGAAGATTTGGGTGAATATGAATGTGAAGAGCATGCAAATTTGTCAGCTTTTTACAAATATGCAAAAACTTATTGAAAAATATTTTTTCGTTTTTTTGATAAGTCAAATTGGTGACTCAAACTTATGATCTTTTGAATACAGGTAGCGGTGCTCTAACCGCTTGAACTATCCTATTTTCACCACGGAAATTACCCATTTCCAACCGACTTTACCTACTTTATTTTTTCTTTTTATCTACTTTCCTTCCAAAGTTAATTTTTGTAATGTATCAGGCCAATCGTCTTTCATAATTATTCTCACGTTGTGATCCAGATTCAAGGATTCGATCCAGATGGTAATACTGATTGAGTCCTCATCTCAAAACCCGCTCTGCCCGCATTTTCAGGTTTTTACTTCAACTTTTTTTAAATGATTTAAGATTTTATTGTCAACCTCTTAATTTTGTAGTTAATTGTTGTATGAACTAGACCGCCTTTGGAATTGAGCAGTGTTAGGGTAGTGTCAATGTTGCCGTATCACACTTCAATAGCCTCTGCATTGGTACGATGGATTATCAAAGGTAATTTATTTTAATTTTTTAACTCAATGCCTTTAGTGGCGCTAGAACTTGGAATTTTGGCAAATACAGTATTACCTAATTGTTATTGTGAGTTTAGTGGTAATGTTAGGGGAAACAAAAAATGTAAACTTAAATGCAGAAAATGATAACCTAGCTAGGTGATGATCATTCGATTTGGGAGACTGGGCACGTGATTAATTGTACTCATAAATCATGATTTTATTGTTGTTACTTCTGTAAGATAGTTCTTAAAATTACCATGATTGTACATTTTTACTTTTACTCTGTTGGATATTCTATATGAAATGCTGTCACAGTATGGTGTTTCAAATAATATTTGAAAGGTTAACTTGGTTGTTGCTGATCAAAATGAGAATTCCAGCTTAAACTGGCATAATCTTATCGAGAGTTTGAAACTTAAACAGATATTGTAATGTATATATCTTCGACAAAATTTCAAAGTAAACTAACCTTGATATTTTGAGTTTTATATGTGAACTGTTATATTATGAGGTTAAAGACCGTATAATTGTGTGAGTATATGCAAATATATAATTAAAGTTTTCTTTATAATAAATTTATGATTTTATGGATTTAGTTTATTTTCCCATCGATTCCGTTCTGTAAGTATATGCTAAAATTGCTGTCAGCGGAGTTTGAACCTAGAACGTGGCGTGAGCCAAAGGTTATGATACCGTGAAGGAATTTCATCTAACTAAAAGTTAGAACTTATAGAGAGATATGTAATTAATTTATTTATATAGTTCCCTAACAAATTGTGGACAGTCTAATTTGTTGTGAACTGAAATAAATGTTAGTATTAGGAATGCTGGTGGAGTGGTGGTTTACTAGTGGTGCAGGATCCACCATTGATCTTCCGATATAATATTTCATCTTTGTTTAATGAAATACCTGGGCTTTAAAGGCTTCTTGCCATGTCTGTTGGCTCTGAATTGTTAGCCATGGAACACAAATAAAGAAAAAAAGAGGAAGAGTTCAGATGGATTTCAGCATTTGCAGAGTGGGCTGGTTGTAGTTTTTTCTAGAATAAATACAGAGATCGTGAATAAATATAGGGCGGGCTGAAAACTTGAAATAAATATGATCAATTCTAAATTTACCAGTATTATACTTATACTTTGCAAACTATTAACAAAGATTTAAGTAGGTAGTGGAAAAATGTTGCTAATATTTGTTGAAAGGTTGTAGGTTTGAGTCTTGTTGAGCTATTCTGCGATTTTTTTTTTTTAAAGATATAGGGCTATAGCCCGGCCCAGCCCTCAAGGAGATCCGCCCTTGAGAAGTATAACTAACAATTAATACGTTAGGGATTCCAACCTTACATCAAAAGAAGTAGGGTTCTCACTCCAACTCAATTTTATTGTAAAGTTCACAAAAAGTTCTATAAACTTACGTTTACGTGTACACTTTTGAGTTAAAAATATATCCGGTCAAGTAATTTTCACCTTTCTTGTGCATTGTTTCAAGAAAGTTTAAAAATTCATTTTAGTCCCATAATTTTGTGCGTAACTTAAATTTATGTCCAGTTTTTGGTAAGCGTCATATTGTGAAAAATAAATTTTTTTATTATCTTAATTATGATGATTTTTAAAAAAATGTGAACGTTAGGCACCAAAAATGTGTTTAACTCAATCTCTCTTCTTTAAAGTATCATGTCCAAATTTTCATACTTCTCTGACCTGAGGTCACATGCCCAAGCAATATCTTGAATTTTAATGGCCCTATAACTATAACAAGAATAAGAAGACTAAGGGTCCGCTTAGTATAACTTAAGAATGGATCGAATGATAATAGTAATGGGTATGATTGTGAGGCTATTGATTGCATTGTTATTGCTTGGTTAGAAACTTAACAATGAATATCATTTAAGGGGGAATTTTTTTTTCAGGACTGTAACTTTAGGGGGTGACAAAAGTAGGACTGTAACTTTTGGGCTGGCAAAAGTGGGACCGTAACTTTTAAAAGTAGCAAAACAAGGCCCGTAACTTTTAAAAATAGCAAAACTAGGCTCGCAACTTTTTAAAATAGCAATTTTAGGCCAAATTAAGCCGGATTGGCTTGCAATATTTGAGCCTGAAAGAGGACAAACCGGCCTAGTTTTGCTATTTTAAAAAGTTACGGGCCTAATTTTGCTACTTTTAAAAGTTACGGTCCTATTTTTGCCAGCCCGAAAAGTTACAATCCTACTTTTACCATTCCCCAAAGTTACGGTCCTTAAAAAAATATTTTCCTCATTTAAGGAGAGTTAAGCGAAGGACGGAACTAGACAAGGAAATAGGGTAATCAATTACTTACTTCTATTTCCGTTACAAGTGTAATAAACCTGCCTAGCAATTTTGTGATTCCCATCATCCCTTTCATTACCCCAAACTAAGCAAACCTTAAATGAATTATATATCAATCCGCCAATGGAGTAATATAAACATAAATAGAAAAATAATTTCATTTTCTATGTAAAGGGATTCCGAAAACAGAGGTCATAAGATAACGTAGTGTTTTCATAATCGGTTTGAACCGGCCGGTTTAATCAGTTGAACCGAGAATCGGCCGGTAAATCATTTGAAAACACACTTAAAAACCGCTTTTGAGGTTGAACTGGTTTTAACTGGAAAAATCGGTTCAATCGGCAAACCGTCAAATCGGAAAAACCGGTTTCCCCTCTTTTTTTTTTATTAATATTAATTAAATAGGTAAATGTATGAGATGAGATAAATATATGAATCAAGATTCATCTTCACCCTTTTATAATACTCTCTCACATTTTCCTCCAACATTTTTGATTTGGGATAAATGTATGAGGTGAGATAAATATATGAACCAATTTTCACCTTCACCCCTTTTATAATACTTTCTCTCACATTTTTCTTACACTTTCAATGTGGGATATATTCCGTCCGGTTCGGTCGCCGATTCGGTTATGAAAACAATGAGATAAAGTTGAGTTTTTGATGCTTATGGAACTCCCAGATGTACACGAAGAATTTCAAATTTAATGAGTACCCCATCATGCATGCATGCATCTAGCTGGGTTGTGATATTCTGTAACTCAATACTTCCTTAACTAGGAATACTCCTCTTGTAAATATAAGTTGATCACATTAAGACGGAGGAAGTGTAATTCTACACTCAGTGAAATAAATAATTTTTTTATTCTTGTACGATATTTTGGAGACAATTATTCTCATTCAGAAATTTATTTAAGGATTACACACATTGATGGATGCAAACCAAAAGTAGTCAAGGAGTGAAAGCTTCCATGAACTCTGCATCATCTTCCATCGCCTGCAGTACCCCGGTGACGAACAAGCATGTACCTCGATTCTACCGTGTATAGCCGACGGGTAAGTGATCATATTCCCATCAAAACCTGCCGCATTTCCACTCCTCAGGCCGATCGGTTTCCCCATCCGAAATCATTCCCATACACATTGTGCTGAGGCGAACCTGAGATGGTAAATGGAAAACTCCCTTTCGATACTAGTACTGGATTTTTCACCCAATCTTGGACGAATTTGGTTGCTCTTTCTTTTGTCTGCTGAGCAACCAACTCGTTGATCTTGAGCTCAGCGTAGCCTAATCCGTTCTGCAAAAGCTCTGCCTTATTCATCACAATTCCAGCTTCATAAAGTGCGTTTCCAAAATACTATTCCGGCAGAGGGATTCGTCCTCTTGCACCAATCGCCATTGTGAATCTAGCTTCTTCATTGCTCTGTCGGCGGCAACGCGTATTGCTCCGCCATAAATGAGCCGAAATGGGCTTGCAAAGACGATATTTTGTCGGTTTTAGCTTTGGAATTGGCCTTAGCTTTGAGTTTACCTAAGCTTTCTTTGCTAAAATGGAAAACCCTCCCGAGTAAATTAGTAGGAATTACCTTCTGTTTCTCCTCTAATGGAGGAAGATTTAGGGAAATGGTAGGAAACCAACGCTCGAAAACAGGGGATTTTGATATGGTGTTAGAACCGCGAGATATCTCAGACCAAGAGTTGAAGAAATGCCAGAACGAAAACCCGTCTACGATGCTATGATTGGCTGTGCAACCTATAAAAATGCCATCCAATAGCTCTGTGTGACTTGAACACCCAGCAGAGGCTTAGAAATTCCTTCAATATTTTTGACGCCCTTTAGTGGGAAAAGAGAAGACACTATTTCCTCAGGTACGCACTTTGGCTCCAAGATTTCGGAGACTGACACATCTCCGGGGACAGCGTGGACAAATTCAACACCGGCGTTGTTGCAGTCCACGAAAAAACACGTCGTGTTGTCATCATTTTGAATGGTAGATAAGCGGCCGGCGAGGGGAGGAAACAAGTCTAGAGTGCGGGAGAGTGAGTTTTTGAGGTGATGAATCAACTTCTCATCGACTTTTTGGGATTGAGGCTTGTGAAACATAATCCCACTTTTAATGGGTTTTAGTATGAGAGTAACGTAGATCTAATGGAGAAAGATCAAATCTTGACATGGGAGATGCATTGCTTGCTAATACTACGACACAAGAAGATACGATTTCAACTTTTGACATATTTTTTCCTAAAAAAGTGCAAGAAAATATGATCAGAGGCCAGATACGTTGGAAGAGGAATAGAGGAACTGAAATATACTAGTGCATATATAGTGCCAATTCTACTCTTCTACAGGGGCCCCACTTCAAGCCAACCATAAGACCTAGAGAAAAACATAGTCCTAAGTCCCTAACCAAGTTTTTATGTTCCAATAACCAACTTGTTATGTATCCCATCTATACTCTCTCTAACTTGTGGACTGAGTTGTTCTCTAAGCTACACAACAAGTGTAGAGAAAAAAGTTTTTTGGTCTCAAATTTTCTTGTAATCCGTTTTTTGTCCCAAAAAATTTAACTATTCAATTTTGGCCCTCAACTATCTCGATTGTCCAATTTTAGTCCCCTTTTTGCCAAAAAATAATTTTTTTTACCATTTTCAGTCATGTATCGGTTAAATATGCAGGTTTCTGAGCTCGTAGCTGACTAGCTGATGTAGACACTAACTGTTAAAAGAAAAATTCATTTTTTTAAAAAAATTAGAAAGAACAAGAAAATTTGTCCCAAGTGCGGAAAAAAAAATTTTAACGTTCTCGTCAACTACGAGATCGGGAAACTCTAATTTTAATTGGCATGTGACTTGTGTGTAATAAAAAAAGACAAAATTTTATGTTTTTCGCAAAAATTGGACCAAAATTGGACAATCGAGATAGTTCTGCGACCAAAATTGAAAAGTTAATTTTTTTGAGAAAAAAAATGGATTACAGAAAAGTTATGGGACCAAAAAATCTTTTTTTCTCCAATAAATGTATAATTTAATGTGGGTAGAGTTGTTGTCAGCGGAATTTGAACCCAAACGTGGCGTGAGCCTCAAGGCTATGATCCCATGAAATTAATTAATATTTATATAGTTTCCTAATGTAAAGTGTCAAAGACGATATCATTACATATGGCTTATAGTACCTGACATTACATTATAAAGGAAAAAAAAGAAGAAGAAAGAGCAAAGCCCTAACGTGGAGGAAACGATATTATAGAGTATTATACTCATAGCATAACGTGGAGAAAAGAGTATTATACCTATATATTAATTAAGTACTCTGTATGCTGCAAAAGTTAATTCCATGTTTAGACATATTAGTATAACTTCATTTTTTTTCTAAGTTCATAAATTTCCTACCAAATCTCAAGAGTGTCTTGGAAAAGGTGATAAAGTCGTAAAATATGTTCTGAAAATATTTTCTCTGTGTAATTCTTTTCTATAATATCATCAATTGGAGATGCATGGGAACTCTATTATTTTCTATATTAATTGATAGTGTCGGTAACTGTTAAGCCAATTCTCCAAACAACATTTGAAAATGACGTTGTGCTTTTGTATTCAAATCTCCTCATATTATTTCATTTGTACTTATCATCACCAAGTGCGATTATGCATGGGCTGGTGATAATCACCTATGCTAAATGGGAAATTCTTTTCAATGAACGTACTTAGAGGGTGGCAATTTAATAAATACTTCCTCCATCCCATGAGGACTTGAACACTAAAAATGACACGCAAACCAAGTAAAATGAATTTTAGTGGGTTCGAGTGGGATAAAATAAGGGTATTGTGTGTGTATTAATATTATGTGTTTCCATTTTAAGAATGTTCAAGTAATGTTGGGATGTCCAAATAAGACAAGTGCCCATGTAATATTGGGACAAAGAGAGTATATGTTTATGTTTTGGCAAATGTAGTACATTCATTTATTTTTGGCTCAAATGTGTGAAAGCAAAACACAAAAAACAATTAATATCCCTCATTTGCTACACACTACAAAAAAATAGAGAATTTTCTACGATTTGCCTACACAATTTTCTAATCATATAGATATTTCATTCATAGGTAAATTTGCCTAAGGAAATGTAATTCATAAGTAAATTTATTTGTCGGCCATTTTTAAACTACAAATATAATTGCCTACGAAAATATAAATTGCCTAAGGAATTATTTGTGAAGGTAATTTGTTTTCCTACGGAAATTAAAAATGTGTAGCCAATTATTTCATCGGTAATTTGTTTGCTTAGAAAATTATTTGGGTAGGTAATTATATCATAAGATCATTCTAAAAACAGGGATTTAAACTAAAATTGTCCCAAAACTTTGCACCTTTATTGAAATGGTCCTATAATTACCAGCCTTTTCAATTTAGTCTCACGTGTATTCAATTTGATCAAATTTAGTCTCAAACCGCCGGAGGTCGCTCAAAATTGTCCAAAATAACGTCGTTTTGGACACGTGTCGTACATATTCCGGCCAAAATTGGGGGCGCGTAGAGGACACACGCCCAAAACGACGTTGTTTTGGGCAATTTTGAGTGACCCCCGGCGATTTGGGACCATATAGGATCAAATTGAATGCATGTGAGACTAAATTGAAAAAGTTGATAATTATGAGACCATTTCAATAAAGGTGCAAAGTTATGAGACTATTTTAGTTTAATTTCCCTAAAAATCGATAGACAAGTAGTAGGTTTTAAGGACCAAATTATTTATGGTGGGAAATTTCGTAACCATTTAAAAATTTCATAGGAAATTCATTTTCTTAGTAAAAATGTAAACATACGATCTTAAAATTATCACCCATCTAAGTTATGGTCCTTAAATTACCACCTTACCAAGCTACAGTCCTTAAAAAATATTCCTCCAATAATTTTAATATTATATGGTTGGTCGAAATAAGTAATACTACATTTGTTCCTTATTGTCTGTCCTATTTTATCTATTCATACAAATCAATTTTCTCATTAATTTTTTTCCGAAATCCAAAAAAGTTATTCAATTGCACGAACAAAAGTTATCGAGTAAACCGTCCACAAAATTTTGGAGGTTCTACCCATATATAAGGGCTCAGAAAAGACCTGACTGCTCTATCAATACGATGAGCTAAAAAGTTGGCATCTCTACTAACATGAACAATATAAAAAGAAAGACAATAATTAAGTAAATGACTAATACATTTGGGGCTTGACACATGACCTTGGAGAGCGATCAAACAACGGTTTTTGAAAATGGTAAGTTTAAGCTTGATAACCGTCCAAGCTAATTTTTTTTTAATTAGGTTATTATTTTACATAGGCAAAAAACCCTGTCAATATCTTTTTTTAATTATTAATTTACATTTTAAAAATCCTATAATAAAACTATAAAACCAAAACTTATATATACGTCCATACCATAAAAACAAAAATCAATAAAACCATAAACCACATATATATACCAAAACATAAATATATAAACATCTATCATAAACATGAAATACACCAAAAACATGAAATATATATCATCAAAAATATAATTTAATTACTTGCTACCAATATTTCAAACAACATTGATAGCAATATAAGAATTAAAAATCTTATCATCCATTTTCCATCTTTTCTTAGATAATTGAGCTCGTTCAACCATCAATCAATATAGTATGAATTTTTATTCAATCAAAATAATTTAAATAAATCAATAATTGACTTTTGGGAGGAATGTTAGTGTTAGTGTTTAAATCTTCTATAAAGAACAATCAATTGTAATGGTCATTATCTCGTTTATAACCTGCTAACAAATAATAACGATAATTATATTTCTTTATTAATTAGTTTAATAGTTTACTAAATTAAATTTATTTAATATTAAATCTTGAACCATGGCGACTCCATACATTCACACTATTATTAATATTAAAAAAATAAAATAGTTTGATTTTTAAAAGTTCATTGTTAGAATATTAAAAATGAACTTATCTTCCATATATGAAACGTTCCTTTGAATAAACTCCATCATGAAATTTGTCCATTACACACTTAATGTATTCATTTGGGAAACACCCAATGGTTCCTATATTATATTGACCTCAAATTTAGCATATATATATGTGCAAATATTATAAACATGAATACAAATTTTAACAAAATCCAGGATTTGTTGGCATCAAAAAATGAATGAGATATTGATGATTCAAAGAATGATTAGAACCCATCCATGGTCATGCCTTATCACCCATTATCATACTCTTAGAGTACATTCCACTTGTAGTGAGAATATCTTTAACCAACATATATCACGCTTAATTAATATTTAAAAAGATTAAACTATACTGAAAGGAATATTGAGAATTATCACATGATGGATGGTGGTTGCACTCAAATTCAAGACTTTAGAATTCTTGGAAAGTATTATTGAGTATACCCATCTCGAAAGAAACCGCTTGATGTAGTTCCATCTATATGGGATAACCAAGTCTTAAGCGGAGTCCCTCGATTTAGCCTCAGTGGGAGATTCTACAATTAATTTGCAATATTATTTAGAACCACAAATAAGATAATGAACTTTAATAACAAATATTTTACCCTTGGTGCTTGGTCAAGTTGCTCGGCCATTCGACATTTGTGTGGAGTGGACGGATGAACTTTGACCATCCTCTCCGATTACGGGTACATCGAGTGTGACCCTTCCATGGGTAGATATGGCTTGGATTCCCTCCGGTTCATCATGAAGATATTTAGTTAGAAAATTTTAATACACTAGTCTTTAATTAAAACAAATGTAGACATTGAGCCAAGAAAAGGATTCATTCCTCAAAAACATGGATTTATGTTCAGAGAAACATACTTCTCGATCTTCTTCATCATAAACTTGGCAACCTTGTTCCGTTAGTATCCCAATATTCATGGCTTGAAGACCAAAAAGCCATTGCTTAAATATCCGACACTTGCTCTGGCGACCCATAGACTTTGTGTCATTGGGCCATAGTCTAAGATAGATGCTCATGAATCACAAAAACAAAAGATTAATTATTTAATTATTTGTTTATAAATTAGTTTGATTGAAAGAAATTAAATTTACCATTAATTTATTTGAATAGATTCACTTCATCATGTTCAAGACAATAAATCTCTCCGGTTTTTCTTCTTTTTCTTATTTCTATATGAACATTCCCTTTATTAGATATATTAAAAGTGAATATATAAAAAAAAAAAATTAAAAGTTAGGATTTTGATCTCACCATATTTTCTCTTATTCGCATAACCTTTGTTATCCACGATATCGGTACTTGTTGATCACATTTTTATTACTTCGATTCTACAAGATAATAGAAATATGATAAACACCAAAAACTTAGGGCATTAGAAATTGAGAAATGACATTGTCTTTTTTCATCCTCCATAGTCTAGGGTTCCAATGGAGCCACCATAGGGCTATTAGTTTGGCGGACTAGTGAGTAAAGACCGGTCTCGTGTGTTACGATAAATTCTTGGCCATTACTCGACTTAGGGCCTATGGGTCACAATTTAGTAAATTTAAGTATACTACAACTTTCAATTTATAATTAATTATAGTTAGTTGATTAAATGTTAAATTAGATTTAATATTTAATTTATGGAATTAAACAATCAATCAATATATTTATAGATTTCAAACCGAATTGTAATAAATTTGGAATTTTTATTCTCTTAATAGATGACATGGTGATTATATTTTTAATTCCGGAGCTTTCTTTGGTGGTGGTAAAGCATCGGTGTCACATTCCCAAGTCATCATATTTGAAATATTATGATCTCCATCATTTCCATCATATATGGAAACAAATCGCGAAAAAAACAACATTTAATAAACAAAAAAAAAAACAATATTCACAACCTGGAACTTCATGTATTAACAACATTTCTATGTGGCATAGATTTGGTCATATGTTTCATCTCTTCTACTTCGGAAAAAATAAATCTAAGGTACAATCAAATTTATTTAAACACTAAAAAAGACCTTGTATATTATAACATGGTCCTGATAAGAACCTTTGAATATCCCCAATTGTTTCTACCATTTGGAAACGAAAAAAAACCGGTGAATTACTTCATAGCGAAAAGATTCTGTATTTCATAGACCCAAAAGAACATTAACACTTTCCGATAAGAACTATATATGCATGCATACATGATACATCTACTTATAAGTTACATCTAAGTCATCATAGGCCGTGGGAGGTACACGTAGATGGTAAATTAAAATTTCTCCTATATATGAGCTCTTATACTATGAACACATGTGTATTAGACTTGAATGACATTGTCTTACAAGTAGACCAAGAATATACACAACAAAATCAACTAAGTGTTATGGAGCAAAATATAATAGTTCAAATTTAAAAAACAAGAGCAACATATATAATATAAACAAAACTTCCAACAATTTAGTTCATTCAAAAAAAAACAACAAGAGAACATATATAATATAAACAAATTAAACTAAGATTGAAGCAAAGTATATAATTTTAGCTAAAAAAAGCCAAAAGATCCCACAATCCAATTGTTTATGGAGGCGGAGGTTTGTAAACGATTTTTGGAGGGAAAACGCATTGGCCTTAGCATGTCAAATATAACCCGATTTACTGGCGATTTGGTCTTCATAGTTGGGGAGAGAAATCCGTTAATTTGAGTCTGGGTTCTAATATATATATATATATATATATATATATATATATATATATATATATATATATAAAATTGTATTTAATTATGCGGTTATTAACATTTGTGCAAGTGGTATTATAGACAATGGTTTGAAACCATTGTCTTTTTTTTTTTTTTTTTAATAAAACCGAACTTGTTTGAAAAAAGGGTTTCCAAGTTTGCAAATCAAATGTGTATATGACATCTTGAAATATGATCACCAAAAATATAAATGTTTGATAGCATGTATTAAAATCTTATCATCCATTTTGATAATGACTCGTTCAACCATAATAGAGCTTCACGAAAGCCCCATGACTTTGTTAGTGTTAGTGTCCTAGAGACAATCAATTGTTAAACATAATGCTAAATAATTTTAGTTTTGATTTAATATTAATTTAAAATTAAATGTATTTTTTTAAATATTATGTTTGATTGTTTGCATTTGTTCTTATCTCATGTTCCTCGAAATCATTGCTGTCATTGAGTGAGTGGGAACTCAGATGACCTAAGCATGATTCTTATATAGCCCCAATTCATCAAGAATGAGATATTGATGATGCAAAGATTGGTGCGATCCATCATTTTAGTGTTGAGATCTCATTTACTAGGTATCTCATGATGGATGCACAAATACCTTAGAGGGTATTGGTATACCCATCCGAAAAAACGCGTTTGATGTAGTTCCACTATATGTGTTTACGGGTGTCTCGGCTAGTGGGAGCGATGTGATACTCCTTTGACTTGAGGTCAATACACACGACATGTGTGGAGTAATGAACTTTGACCATGACCGACGCTTGCACCCTTCCATGGGTAGATATGGCTTGGATTGAGTTCATCACGAAGTGCATCTGCGTAGTAGTTGAGCCAAGAAAAGGATTCATTCCTCAAAGTGGATTTAGAGAGAATACTCATCTTCTCATCATAATTGGATCAAAGTCATTGGCCAATGCACGTCAACTTGGACTTTGTGGCCAAGTGTGACATGAGTGATCAATTAGTGATTAGAGATAAATTGATTAATTTATTTGAATAGACACTTCATCCTGTTCAAGACTAAATTCGAATATTCGCGAATGAAAGGAGGAAATCGCAATAGCCCATGTTTCAGTTATAGGTAGTTGCACATTTCCTCGCAACTTACTTCATATATTGAGAATGTCTTATTTATTGTCTAGGGTTCAATTAAGACCGTTAGTTTGGCTAATCGCTCGATATATGAGGGCCTATGGGTCACACAACAAGTAACGGTTGTTTACTAATTATAGTTGGTTGATTAAATGTTAAATTAGATTTAATATTTAATTTATGGAGAAGAAATTAATAATAGATTAATTTGGAATTAATTATTATTAATATTTAATTAAATTGGATTTAATTAAATAAGAATTTCCAATAATAATATTTGAAATATTATTGTAGGATTTAATATATATGGAAACAAATCATAGAGATTTGTCATATATGAAATTTAAATCCGTAGAGATTTATATGTGGAAAATAAATCTAAGAGATTTATTTAAATAAAGATTAGGGATTTTATATCCTAATTAGATTAGCTTGAGACTTAAGCTAATCCTCTCCTATATATATGAGCTCTTGAGAAATTCATATTACGTGAACTCATATTTCTCCATAAAATCTCTAAGTTATAATTTTCCTAGCAAATTCATCTCGGGGATTCAACGCTGGCAGATCTGTACGAGTTAGTAAACGATTGTTACATGGATACCATAGTTGAGGAATCCGTGTACGAATTGTTGTATGAATTCTGTTTACGTTTACTCGTATTTAATTATGCAATTAACTGTTCGTTGTTGGTGAACTTTAATTTCCGCTGCGCATATATTACGTGTTTACGTGCCTCTATAATCTAACAGTGGTATCAGAGATTCAGGCTCTCAATTTTTAAATGCATTAAAATTGGTTTTGAAATTTAAAAAAATCCTTTTTTTTTAAAAAACCGGATGCTGCTGCCTTTTGTTTGACAAAACCACACCCTTTGTTTGTTTATTTTGTCTCTCAGCTCGCCCTCTCCACGAAAACCTAGGGTTTTCTTAAAAATTCGCCGATCATTCGTTTCTCATTGTTTCTTTGGTATCCGTGACCCGCTTAATTATGCTCTATGCCGCGAATCGCGTTGCTCGTCTTGGCCCGTGCTTATTACAAATTAGATTTGCCTCACCACGAATCGGCGTGACTCGCTCGCCCTCATTCCTGTCGCCGCGCCTGGTTTTTCATTCGATTTTCTTGACCACTGCCCCGATTCTTTGAAAATCGCGATCGTGCGCTCATAGATCGGTTCGAACGATGGAGGTGCACCGCACTACCATCTGGTTTCGACTCGGGTCGGCTCATTTTAGAATTGGGGTGAGTCAAACCGTGAATTCGATTTCGGTTTACCGCTCCTCCCTATTTCGAATGAATTTCCAGACTTCTGGTGATGGTGGCGAGTCACCCGCACGCGCCTTAGCGAGGCTCGGCGAGACTTCCCCTATATGTCCGGCAATCTTTGACTGTTTTGATTTTGCCTCTCCTTTCGATGTTTGATGTTTCTGAATTTGGGGCTATTTTGATTCATGTTGTTTATTGTTGAATTGTTTTATTGGGATTCTCAATTGGTTTGGAACTGATGAATTAAAATTCTGAACAAACCCTAATAATTGGAACAATTTTGGAAATTTTTTTGAATAAATTCTACGAACTGATGAATTGTTGGATTTTGGTTTGGATGACCCAATCGGAAAGACGGTTTTGAAAACCGGGCGATGATGAGGGGAAGGACTGTGCCAAAATTAGATTAAGGACGACCCTTCTGTGCATTTTTCAAAATTTGCACATGAGCCCTTTACAAATAAATAATTAAATTAAATCTAATTTAAAATTAATAAAGTATTAATTTAAAATTGGATTTTTTTGGTTGGACCAAAAAATAATTAATTGGATTAATTATCGTTTTAATAATCTTAAAATAAAATAAAATTAGATTTGAAATTTATTTTAAAAGGTTCATTAAAATCCCACTTGTTGACTTGTTTATTTATTTAAATTTGTTGACGCACTTTACGTTCGCATTATAATTGTTTGGGTAGGCGGCATCCAATATTTGTCGGACCATATTATTTGTTTGGGTAGACGACACCCATATAAGTGTTAGTCCGCATAATGTCATGTTTGGGTAGGCGGCGCCCAATAAGTGCTCAAATGTGATGTAGATTAACATGATTGGATATCGATTAAGCAATTAATACCCTGTCTTTTTAAAATGATCCTCACTAAAATATAATTTTCATTAAATTGAACGATGCCTTCCATCAAAATTAAAAGTAAACCGGAGATTTTGTTCCAATGAGTATTTAAGGCCCAAGTCTTTTGCTAGGATCTACATCTAACGGGACTTTTATAGGGACACGTAGTGTCGCCGCTTGATGGTTGTAAATCAACTTGACTTTGTTTCACCATCCCAAGCAGGGAAACGAAATATAAGGGGCATCCGATTGAGCTAGGTTCAATCAACTTGGAATTGCAGTTTTGCAATTGGTTTGGAGACCTACCAGTTATGCTATCATAGTAATCAGCCCAAGCAGATATTGTGATAGTAGGAATGTGGATCCTAGTCCATTATGATTTATATTAGATATAAATTTGTATTCTTCCGATGAGGTTGTTGAATATGTGAAAATAATGGACACAAAATAAATTTGAAAGGCCATGTTTATTTTGATTGCTGAATATTGATCGTAGGAATTATGTGTTTTAATTCCCGTTTTATTTTATTTCTCTACGATTGTTGAAATGAATAACTTATCACTGAGAAGCGTTTTGGAAATGAACAAATTGGCTGGGCCAAATTTTCTCGACTGGCTCCGAAACGTGCGTTTAGTGCTTAGACAAGAAAAGATTGAGTACTTGTTGAACACGCCAATCCCTGCTACCCCGAAGACTGGTACTGAAGAAGCCGAGGTGTTTGACGCCGAGGCTCAGAAGAAGCATCAAGAAGATGCTTCCCAGGCTCAGTGTGTTATGCTACTCGGGATGACTCCCGAATTACAAAGGTAACATGAGAAGATGCTTCCCTTCGAGATGATTAAGCATCTGAAGGATCTCTTTGATTCCAAATCTCGTTCTGAGATTTATGAAGTGATGGGAGATCTGTTTAGATGCCGACTGTCTGAGGGAGGGAAGGTTTCTCCTCATGTATTGAAGATGATTGGGCTAATCGAGAAACTTGGTCGATTGGGCATTGAGCTCAAGACCAATGTTGTTGTTTATACCATTCTTCAGTCGCTTCCCGATTCATATTCGAGTTTTGTAGTAAACTTTAATATGAATAAGATGGAATCGACTATGCCCGAGCTGCATAACATGCTAAATACTTTTGAGTCTTCCACTGCTAAGGAAAAATCCGTGCTCATGGTGAGTGCCTCCACTTCTTCTGCTCCGAAAGGAAAGAAGAAGCGAAGGGGCAAGGCAAAGATAGGCTCCAAGCCAAACTTCCTTAAGCCCAAAGGTGGAATTCAAAATAAGGAGAGGGTGGATAAGGATGTAGGCCTCTACTGCAAGCAGAAGGGGCATTGGAATAAGGACTGCAAGGTTCTAGCAGCTGAAAAGAAGACACAAGGTGTCTCAACCTCTGGAACATGTATGTTTGTTATTGAGATAAACATGTCCACAAATGATATTAACTGCTGGGTATTAGATACCAGTTGTGGCTCACACATTTGTAATAATGTGCAGGGTCTCAAGCATAGCAGGGCAGTTAGGCCGGGTGAAGTCGCCCTACACGTTGGGAATGGAGCAAGAGTTGATGCTGAACTTGTTGGCGTTTATGTTTTAGACTTACCTTTTGGTTTTAAACTTGAACTGAATAATTGTTATTTCGTTCCTTCTATTACTCGCAACATTATTTCTATTCCTATGTTAAACATTGAAGGGTTTTCCTTCCATTTTGCAAACAATAATTGTTTTTTTTTCGCTTAATAGTGATGTTTATGGAAATGCTCCTTTATCGAATGGTTTATACTTGTTGCATTGTGGACATAATATTCTTAATATACAAAACAAACGACTCAAACTTAGTAATCATGAAAACCCAACTTACTTGTGGCATTGTAGGCTTGGTCATGCAAATGAGAATATGATAGAAAGGTTAAGGAAGTTAGACTACTTAACCCCATTTAACTTTGAGTCTTATGGAAATTGTGAATCCTGTCTCAAGGGCAAAATGACCAACAAACCTTTTTCTGGGAAAGGGGTTCGTGCCAAAGAAGTTCTAGAGTTGATCCACAGTGATGTCTGTGGACCATTGCCCACTCTAACTAGGGGTCACATCTCCTATTTCATCACTTTTACTCACGGTTTCTCAAGATATGGATATGTGTATCTTATGAAACACAAATCCAAATCTTTTGAGAAATTCAAGTAGTTCAAAGCTGAAGTAGAGAAGCAACTTGGTAAGAGTATAAAGACTCTTCGATTGGATCGAGGAGGTGAATACCTTAGCCACGAGTTCATGGATTACTTAAAGTTACATGGAATCCAATCACAATGGACTCCTCCCGGAACACCGCAAATGAACGGAGTATCCGAGAGGAGGAACCGAACCTTCTTAGACATGGTAAGGTCCATGATAAGTTTTTCCTATCTTCCGACATTCTTATGGGGATACGCGTTACAAACCTCAATTTACATTGTGAATAGGATTCCATCCAAATCGGTTGAGCATACACCATATGAACTATGGTGTGGCAAGAAGCCAACCTTTTCACATATCAAAACGTGGGGTTGCCCTGCAATTGTGAAAAAGATGCTTACTAATAAGTTGGAATCCAAAGATGAAACCTTGTGGGATATCCTAAGGAAACAAGAGGATATTATTTCTATCTATCTGAGAAACAAACAATAATTGTTTCTAGGCAAGCCAGGTTCCTCGAAGAAGACTATGTCTTTAAGGAACAAGGCCGTAAGATTATAGAACTTGAAGAAATTCAAGAACCACAGGACAACCAAAAGACTGATATCTTGTCAAAGAAATGCGACAAAGAATCAGTGGGAGCATTCAGCAGCCCTCATGGTGGAAGTTTATCACTTAGTGATCCTCTTTCAGCCAGTGGGAGTGTAATTGGAGTTGCATTGCCTTCGCAACAAACTCCAAGTGGGCTGAATGAGAACAACATAGTTCAAACTCCCGCCCAAGAGGCATCTGAAAGTGTTGCTCTTGAGGACTCTCCGGACATTGATGAAGTCGATGCACCACAAAATATTCACGATCAGAATGTACAGCCTGCACAACCACAACTCCATAAGTCTACTAGGATTCGTAATTCGCCCACTAGATATTATGGTTTTCTCGTAGAGGAACATGATAACGTGGAGATCCTGGATAAAGACGATCCCAGAACTTACACTGAGGCAACATTAGATATTGACTCAGAGAAGTGGCATGAAGCCATGAAATCCGAGATGGACTCGATGTACACCAATCAAGTCTGGAACTTGGTTGAGTTACCGAAAGGGGTAAAACCCATAGGTTGCAAATGGGTCTACAAACATAAGACTGATGCAAATGGCAAGGTACAAACCTACAAGGCTAGGTTGGTGGCAAAAGGTTATAGTCAACACGAAGGCATTGACTATGATGAGACTTTCTCACCTGTTGACAAGATCAAGTTCACTCGAATCTTACTTGCGGTAGCGGCACATTTAGATTATGAGAATTGGCAGATGGATGTCAAAAAAGTCTTCCTCAATGGCAACATTGATGAGGAGGTGTTTATGACTCAACCGGAAGGTTTTTTATCTAAGCCAAAGTCTAATCTTGTGTGCAAGTTTAAACGGTCCATTTATGGATTAAAGCAAGCTTCTAGGAGTTGGAATATCCGATTTGATGAAGCTGTCAAATCGTTTGACTTCATCAAGATTTCGGAAGATCCATGAGTTTATCGTAAACGCAGTGGGAGAAATATTATTTTCATAGTTTTGTATGTCGATGACATATTGATTATGGGAAACAACATTCCTTTTATGCAGTCGGTTAAAGATTGGCTATCAAGGACCTTCATGATGAAGGATCTTGGTGAGGCCTGCTACATCTTAGGGATCAAGATCCATAGGGATAGATCAAAGAGGATGTTGGGGCTGTCACATTAAACCTACGTAGATAAAGTGTTAAAGCGGTTTGCGATGGAGAACTCTAAGAGAGGTTCTCTACCGGCATTGTTGGGAAAATAGGGTGCCCGAATCTATTCGAGATGATTTTTAAATACATATTTAAATTAAAAAAATAATTACTAACATGAATTAATCCAAAATTAATTCAACATAATAATTAAAAAACATGCGTACACATAATTCACGTAAATCCTAAACATGTGGAACTAGGAGTTGCGGAATTACTAACCTCTTGTAGAGACAAGCTTTGAGACGATGGATCAACCAAAGAGCCTTCCCAAATATATCCCCAAGTCCACAAACGTAGTCCGGTGAGAGGATTCGCACGAACGATTTTAATGGGAGAGAAATAAAATATTTTGCTACCACCTTTGTGTATTTCTAATATTTACAACACATGGAATTGCACTTGAGAATGAAAAATTCATCCCCTATTTATAAGGAGGGGATGGTCGAAATTTAGGTCAAAAAATATAAGGAAGAAAATATTTTCTTGATCTCCAAGAATCTTGAATATATCTTCTATATTCTTTTCTCCTTAATTAAATTTTCCATAAAAATCTCTTTCCCTCTTCAACCTATAATTTTCGAAAAATGACAAGATTAAAGGAGTCAAGATTTGACTTCTTAAATTTATGGGATAATTATGTATTCCTACAATAATTATCTCTTTCCATAAAATATCTACAAGAAAATCAAGACAATCTTTTCTTCCTTTTTATCTACAAAATTTTGAAAATTACAACATGGAAATATAACAAGAATATTTTCTTCTCTCTCTCATTAATTAATTGGACTTTATTTTGGGCTATTTGGGGGGCCTTTAGGAGAATTAAGATTGGACCTTCAATGGACTATGAAGCTTTAATATTTTGGGCCAAATATTATTCATGTCCATTAATATTAATTTACTCAACTATAAAATTAATATTGAACTATCCATCTTAACCCATATTACGATTTCACATATAACATGGCTCCCGGTCATTATTTCCCGCGTTTAAGATTATATTAGTCCATTAATTAATTAAGCCACTGAACAAGCTTTATATTAATTAACATCTTTGTCCTTGGAGTAAAGACAACTCAACATTATTATCCATACCGGAAATAAATTTCCACTTGCAAGATTTGGTATGACAAAGGTTCTGAGCCCACCAAGGGGACAAATCAAGCAGGACGTACTTGCACGCGATTCTCCGTATTAAATATCAGCAATCGTCATGTAATTAATAATATTGCCCAAGATATAAAGTATAGAATCGCATTGACTCTCTTCCCATCATAAATCAAAGCAATAGTTATTAATTTCACACGATCCTATTTAAGGGACGGAGATTAAGAAATAACGCACCACTGAGGTCTAATTCTTGTATATTCAGTACCAAAGAATTTGTCCTCCTGTAGGTCCTCATTCAACGCACCTAAATGCGCTAGTGTGATCCCTTAGTCAAGACAAGTCAATCTGGGTCTCACACTTCAACCGTTCATGATGGTTCGTTCATTTCCATCTGGGTTGTGAATTTGTACTTAATTACGAGAGCTGTTAATTTGATCTTCAGTGATCGGGTATCACCAAATTAAATACAACATAATACTTAATGTCTTATTGAACAGGTTTGCAATAAACATATATAACATTCATTCATATTTAATGCAACAACGATTAAGTAATTTATTTCAGTAAATAAATAAGAAACTTCAGCTTGGTTATACAAAGTAAAAGCATACTTTTCAGTATAACCCCAACAATCTCCCACTTTTACTCAAAGTCTGCTTTTAAGTATACTACAACATGTCTAGTGTTCTATGTGACATCTAATGTCACCCTACACGAACCTAATAATATTTCTCCCACTTATACTCAAAGCAGATTGGCAACGTCTTTGACACACATTCCTTCCACATGTCTCTCGAATGTACTCTGAGGCAGACCCTTTGTGAATGGATCTTCTAGGTTGTCTTCCGATGCAATCTTAGCCACCTCAATGTCTCCTCTCTTAACGATTTCTCGTATGAGATGATATTTTCTTTCAATGTGTTTGCTGGCCTTGTGGGCTCTCGGCTCCCTCGAATTTGCAACTGCTCCGGCGTTATCACAGTAAACTGTGATCGTGCTGGGCAAATTCGGGATGACGTCCAAGTCCACTAGGAAGTTCTTGAGCCAAACCACTTCCTTCGCTGCTTCACAAACAACAACGTATTCTGCTTCCATGGTAGAATCGGCGATGCATTTCTACTTTACGCTTCTCCATGTCATGGCTCTTCCCCCCATGCAAAACACACTACCCGAGGTAGACTTTCTGGAGTCAACATCTGATTGGAAATCCGAGTCCATGTAACCGATGGGGATTAGACTGTCTGACTTGTAAACCAACATTATGTCTCGTGTCCTTTTCAGGTACTTCAGAATGTTCTTTACTGCAGTCCAATGCTCTTTCCCAGGGTTACTTTGATATCTTGCCACCATGTCTACGGCAAAGCAGATATCCGGTCTCGTACACAGCATTTCATACATGAGGCTTCCCACAGCCGAAGCATAAGGGATTCCCTTCATGTCATCTATCTCTTTCTGTGTCTTTGGACACATCTCTTTGGACAGATGGATTCCATGTCTGTAGGGCACAAAACCTTTCTTGGAATCTTGCATGCTGAAACGCTTCAAAACAGTATCTATGTATGAGGCTTGAGAAAGCCCGATCATTCTTTTCCTAAGATCTTGAGTGATCTTGATCCCTAGGATGTGACCGGCTTCCCCTAAATCCCTCATATCAAACTATTTTGACAGCCATGCCCTTACATCTGATAACACCTTTACATCGTTTCCGATGAGTAGAATGTCATCCACGTATAGTACCAAAAATACCAATGCAGTTCCGTCACGCTTTTTATAAACACAACTTTCAAAGTTATTTTGATCAAAACCGTAGGATTTTATAACTTGATCAAAATACTGATTCCAAGCGTGGAATGCTTGCTTCAGCCCATAAATGGACTTCCTTAACCTGCAAACCAGATGCTCTTTGCCTTTTTCAATGAAGCCTTTGGGTTGTTGCATATAGATTACTTCGTCAAGATTTCCATTAAGGAAAGTTGTCTTGACGTCCATTTGCCAGATCTCAAAATTTAGGCGCGCAGCAATCGACAAGAGAATGCGGATGGACTTGAGCATGGCTACGGGCAAAAAGGCTTCCTCATAATCGATCCCTTCTTTCTGAGTGTACCCTTTCGCCACTAGTCTTGCTTTGAAGGTTTCAACCCTTCCGTCCGGTCCCCTTTTTCTCTTGTATACCCACTTGCATTTGATGGGTTTTACCCCATTAAGTGGTTCGACTAGCTCCCACACCTTGTTGTGATCCATTGAACCCATCTCGGCTTCCATTGTTGTTTGCCAGGATTGAGCATCTTTGTCTCGGATCGCCTCGTTGTAGGACCATGGATCTGACTCTTCTGTGGAGATCAAGTCCGAAGACTCTCCGATCCCCTAGAATCTCTCGGGTTGTCTGATAACCCCCCCCCACTACGACGAGGTTTCGGTTGTGTAGGCGTGATGTTTGGTATATCATTTTGTACAGTTGGCAATGGAGTTGGCCCCCTAAGTTCTTCTAAGGTAATTTCACTTCTAGGCTTTCGACTGTTCATATAGTCTTCTTCCAAAAATCTAAAGTGGGTACTGATCACCACCTTTTGATCTTCGGGACCATAGAACATGCATCCTTTAGTTCCTTTGGGGTACCCTATGAACATCCTTAATTCCAAACGTGCATCTAATTTACCGGCTTCCTTGTCTAGCACGTATGCCGGACACCCCCAGATCCTGATGTGTCCAAAACTGGGCTTGTGCCCCGTCCACAATTCTCTCGGGATTTTAGGTACCGATTTGGATGGCACTTGGTTCAGAATATAAGCCGTTGTTTCTAATGCGTAACCCCAGAACGATTTTGGTAAATCTGCATAACTCATCATTGACCTTACTATTTTTAAAAGTGTTCTATTCCTTCGTTCTGCAACCCCGTTTTGTTGAGGGGTACAAGGTGCAGTCAACTGGGATGCAATCCCCACTTCCGATAGGTAGTTCAGAAATTCATCGCTTGTAGGTCCCGAACGGGTTTTGTGAGGGCAGAAGTCTAGAGGGGAGGGGTGAATAGACTTCTGAAAACTTTTCGTAGAGATCAGGTGTGATTGCAGATTGCCTGATCACAGTGCTAGTGAGTCAGTTTGGACTGATGTTCAATCTTACTGAGTGCCTGAGGGCAGATCAGTTTGATATCTGTCAGTTTAACTGAGAGTGCGGAAGCTTGTAAATACCCGTGTGAAAAACCGGTTTTATCAAATCAGATTCTCAAGTTAGTTTTCAACCGGCTGACTAAGTTGTCAACCTGATCAGATCAGTTGCTTGGTCCAAACTGATATTAACTTAGAATATGTATGCAATTTTAATATCAGTTGTGTGAGTAGTGTAAAGCAATAACGAAAGCAAGTAAATGCACACAAGATTTTTATAGTGGTTCAGACGAAACCCGTCTTACGTCCACTCTTCCCTTAACACAGGGGCAACTTAACCTTCTTAACCGAACTTAACCAAATTTAACCTGCTTGGACTTAGTTTTATGTGTTAGTCCAACACCCAACAGATGTTTATAGAGTTCACACTCAACCGAACCAGAAATCAGAAACTAGAATCCCTAGTCTGAAATCTTGCGGTAACAAACTTAACCTAACTTGAGTTTGGGTAAAGTTCCAACTGGAAATCTATCCTGGTGTTTAGGTAGCCAAATGCTAGTGGATAGGATTTCTTGCTAAGAACTATGGGATGAACACTATAAGAATAATCTTCAAATTTGGTGTTCTTCGAGTGGAAATTCTTTTAGCTTTTGCTTCATGGAAATTTACGTGAATACTGTTGTTCCGCTTGCTCAATAGTTCATATGTTGGCCTTTGTTCTTTGACGAGCAATCCCATTTTATAGACCTCGAAATCGAAGAGCCTTTGGAGAGCAATTTGAATTTCGGGCTATATTAGGTAGGTTGTAGGATATTATTGTGACGTGCTCCGAATATCGGCGTGGCCGTAGGCATGATTAGCACCGTTTATGTCCACAGCATCGAATCCCGCATTGTCAGCTCTTTTTGTGCACGTGTCGCTTTCTCTTTGGCTTCGCGAGGCGGCACTTCAGCAATTTGTCCGTTAGACGATTAATATTCCTTTTGTAGAATATTCGTCTTGTCTAGTGTACCATTTTGATTGACGCCAGGTGTGAGCTGACTTGATCAGATAACTGATCAGTCTACCTTGTTGAGTCTTCTGAAGCAGATTGTCTTAGCACAATTTGCATACTCGGCTGATGTAGGTCTTCAGGTCTTCTGCTAGTCTTCTGATCTTCAGGTGACTCTGAGCCTCAGTGTCTTCAGTCATACTGAGTCTTCATGTTTGTTACTGAGTCTTCAGGTTTATCTGAGTCTTCAGGTTCAACTGAGTCTTCAGTTCTATCTGAGTTTTCAGGTTCGTCTGAGTTTTCAGGTTCATCTGAGTCTTCAGTGTCTTCTGTCTTCACCTGATCATCTGACTTCTTGTCTTCTGATCCGTCTTAGTCTTCTGATCATCTGACCTTATCTGGGTCATCTGATACTTCGACCTGACCTATACATATTGAGTTCCCCCTCAATATGTGACCTGTCTTTTACATCAGCTATCTATACATTTCAGCTGGTCATCTTAATCTGATTCTAAGTCATCAGTCAGCTAACAGGTCTGACTGGTCCTATTACAACCTCTTTTGGAACCTCCATCAAAACTAAAATACAGATTTCCCAACAATTTCCCCCTTTTTGATGGAACCAAAACACTTAATCAGAAAAACAGATACCATGAATTGAAATGCAGAAAATGTAAAGCAGTACATACTTCAGAAGACAATGAGATGTTGTCTTAGAATCAGAGAGATATAGAGTTTCATTCAGATAGGTGTGTGCATTACAGAATATATGAAAAGCGTACCTATCATCTGATTCCAAGTTGTCTTCCTCAGGTGTACTTGAACATTTGTAGTTCTTTGGGGATGCCAAACATCTTATACATCCTTTGCATCAGCTTGTTCAGATCTTCTCTTCTATGGATCCCTCCATTTTTAGCAAATACATAGTAGGCGTTCTTGAATTTTACAACATCTAGCTTTTTATCTGGACGCAAAGGTGGAAGGAGTAGTTCAAAGGGTGGAGCTTCAGGTATCAGTGACATGATCTTCCCTTCTTTCATCACTGTCTGGTAGAAGTCTGGATACTATGTTTCTAACCAGTTCCGGAATTCATCATCATTTTCTGTCAGATCTTGATGAATCGGAATCTTCTCCAGGATGTATACGTCACATAACCATTCTCCTCTGATCTGATCCCATTCTGGAAGCAGATCTAGCCGTGCACAGAGGATGTCTTTAACAGATTCCGAAATGGCATTCTTCTCCCAAGCAATCTCCTCTGCTGCAGCTTCGTTCTTCCTCTTCCTTCGGATGTAAGCGATGTTCAGTCCCTTAGCCTCTGCTAACTTCTGCTTCTTGATGGCAGCCTCTCTTATTCTCTGTCTTGTTTGCTCTTGAATTTCTTCAGGAGTCATCTGTCTTTTGGTAGAGAATAATTGGCCTTGTCTCTGATCTTCCGCAGTAGCTTTCGCCATCTTGCCTTTGCCTTTCTTTCTCCTCAGAGTTTGCTCAGGTTCATCTTGTTCGTCTTCTTCAACTAATTTCTTAGCGAGTTCAAGGCTATTGGCCTGATCATCAGTTTCCATTCTTTTCTGTACGAATGAAGAGAAGTCTTCAATCTTGTTGACTCTGGCAATAACCTCAGAAAGATCAATTTTCTGCTCAGTGATCTCTTTGCTATGTTGCTCCACAGTTTCTTTCACTTCAGCAACGAGAACAATAGATGGAGTGGCTGGCAAGTCAGATACAGTGGTTTCTGATAGAGATGCAATTGTTACCAATTGTGTCTGTTTTTCTTTCTTCTCTTTATTCTGTTGTCCTTCCCCATTTTTGGTTTCATCAAAGAGGTTGGACAGCCTGCGGTTCAGAGCATTGAATTGCTGTGTGATCTCCTCTCTGAGTTCCTTAACGACCAGAGGAGTGATCTGAGCGGCGGCAGAAGGTGCAGGATTCAAAAAGCGTCTGAGAGCAAATTCGATGTCCTGTTTTGCTCGTTCAGTAGAAGCTAAAAAGTGTTTCCAACCCATATCCATGTGGTTGTCAGTTTTCTCCAAAGATGCCCAGACATTCTCCAATAGTACCTGTGTCTGATTGAGCATATATGTCTGAACTTTGAGTTTGTCGGACTGGAGATTGAGCTTCTTGGTAAGAGGATTGGCTAGTTGCATTACTTCAGAAAGAATGGTATTATGCATCCCAACTGTGTGACTTCTTTCTCTGTCAACTAGTTTTGCTTGCTCTTCTTCAAATCTCTTCATCAGATCTGTTGTGAGCGCTGCGAATTTGTCGTCAATAGCAGCCTTGATCCCATCCTGAATCTTCTTAGTATAAAGATCTAGGGTATCGGAGCTCAGCATAGCAGTCTGGTCAGATGTTGAAGCCTTGCCAAGTCGGGTCTCATCTGCAGCACCCATTCTTGGTTCATCGGCAGCTCCCTCATGATCTGTAGGAGGTTGAACAGTTTCCTCCTTGTTATCAGCAATTCCGAACCTTTCATGAATCAACCATCTGATATCATCGTCAGATGTCAATTCAACAACGCTTTCAATCCCAGCATTGTTCAAGCATTTCATCTCCAAGTCTACAAAGAAATCTGATCCCAGAGTTGTCATGAGAATCAGAAATTCCTCGATGCTTTTCAGTCTGATATCCTCCAGAACACAATCTCTTCTATTTGTTGTTGGATGCCAGGATGTTGATCCAATTCAGGGCACAGTTCCAGCAGATACTCCTTGATCTGTTGCTTTATTATCCTTATAAAGGGGCTTTCTGGAACAGGTGAAGCAAGCACGGTTCTGGTATTGAAGGGATTATGAGAGATGGACACTCGCTTGTCAGATCTCTCAGGTGCTTGTGACTTGTTTGGAGATTGGGATATTTGTGGTTCAGGTTCGTTATCAGCGTATCGAGGGTGTTCACTTTCCTGAACAGGTTCATTGATTGGGGGAGTGGGAGATCTTGGTGATCTGATAGGTGAGGGTGAGGGTGAGAAGATTTTATGAGGGGAGGGTGGTGGTGATGATTTTTGAGGAGAGGGTGATGGTGATTTGGAAGTGGGCGTTGGTGATCTTGCTCTCTGGAAGATCTTGGTGAGAGGTAGAGAATCACATGGTGATTCTTCCTCAGATTGCTCCACTTCTGTCCCTCTGACAGATTTCTCTCCTTCTGTTTCGATCATCTGCTCTTCCCTTACTTCTCTGGCAGTTTGCTCAGAACTGACTGCAATCTCCTTTTTTGATTCCACTTGCATCAGATCCTTCATTACTCGCTTAACTTTCATTTGGGCGTAACTTGGAGCGATCTTCAAAGGAGATGGAACTACGTTACGACGCGTTCATTGAGCATCCGGTTTCTTGGCGAGATCCTTCCTCTTCATCCTCTTCTCGGAATGGCCGTTCCTGCGCCTGAAAGATGCGATTGCCTTTACCTTTCCCTTCTTTTCTCCCTTGGGTTTGGGCACATAAGGAGTTGGATCCTCATCAGATTGTCCAGGTAGGGACTCATCTTTGCCCAATATGGCCTTGTGCTTTGCTTGATATATCTTCGCTCCATTCTCATTCCACTCATAGTTCTATGGCAGCTTATCTGACAGAATGATTGAGATTTTGTGTATGAAGGAGCACTTGGAAGATAAGCACACTTCATTTCTCTAGGTCAGTTCGAACCTCCCCGAGTCTTTCCGCAAACGTGCCTTGATCATACCCAACCAATCCATATCTGAAGCCTTCTTGATTATTGCAGCCATGGCACTGATCTTATAGGAAGTGACAACATCAAGACTGTAAGTTGAGCACATGATCACCTTCTGAACGATCTCAAGGAGGAGGCGATATTTCCTCTTAAGGTAGGAGGCTTTGACGTTTGTCGTGTTCTCCTTGTTTGCTGGTCTCAACAGCTCGGCTTCAAGAAATTCCTTCTCTCTTACATCAGTCGTGTAGGTCTCTGGATTGATGCTTCCTCGAGTTAGGCCGAAGATCCTCTAGAGATCCTCATTTGACACTCGTACTTCCAGTCCACCAACGGAAGAAATCAGGTCAGCATCAATATCTTCATCCCTCTGTAGATTGTATAGGAACTCCAGGGCTTCATGTGTGTGGACGATGTTCTGATGTGTAGAGCAATATCGTTCAAGTCCACAAGCTCGCAAGCACTCCAGAATTTACAGTGATTCAGGATCTGAGGTGATTGTGAATACTACATACTTCTCATCAATGATGTCTTTCTTCATCGATGCAAAGTTGCAGTACTTTTTCCCTTGGCCCGGTCATGGAACAAGATATGCCATTTCTGTACGATATGCAAATTGATGTTTAGTTTGAGTAAAATATTTCAATGAATTCAGTCAAACCAGTAATTTAAGCATCAATTTAGCAAGTAAGCGTATAGATCTATATAAATGACAGAAACATATCATCACGACTTGTAAATCTAGGTACCAGAGTGAATTGAAATAATGCAGTATTTAAGCGAGAAATTACCAGAAATTGATTCGTAGAGTTGAGAAATCATAAAAAAATGGAATCAATTGATTTTGAAAGTAATTTTCTGAAGATTTGAAAGTTAAGATCTTTTAAGAGCTTTGAGAAAACGAAGTAGTGGAAAGAAGTTTTCTGAGAAAGATTTGGACTTTGTAGTATGCGAGGGAAAACCTTTTTGCACAACTTTCCAAAGTACTCAAATATCCGTGTTTTGAAATTGGTGGCTGAGATTAGTCGGCCAAAAAAAGTTTTAATCGCACGGTTGAGTAAAGAAGTCTTCTCGTATTTCGGACTCAAAAAATTCGCAATAAAACACTTTTAATACACATTCCCATGTCCGCATTAAATGTTTTGCAGTGCATGCGTCAAAAAGTGAAAACAGAGTAAAAATTAATTTATTTAAATAATGCATATAAGATGTTCAGAAAGGGATAAATGAGAAACGTATCTGACTGATTGATTGTAATCAACCAGTTACCACTGTGATCTGATCTGGTACTTGTTGACCTTACTGATGGTAGCCTTAAGCATTTCCCAACAATATTCTACTTATCTGATCAGATTCTTGCTCGAACCATTTCGTTACTTATCTGATCCACAAATCTGATTCTCTTATCTGATCCAATTCATCCTTCAATCTTCTTCTATTCAGCCCGCATTTACTATGCACTGACGTCATACTCCCGCCAAAACATTTACTTCGAGGAGTCAAAAGGTCGCCTCGATTCCCAAATTGGCACGATTTGACATTCCGTAATAATGGCATAGATACATTGTGATTACTCACACCGTCAACTCATCCAACCATTAGCCGCGTGTTCCTTACGCGTTGTCGATGCAAATTTCTCTTAAGGTCTTCTGAGAAAATAAATTTGTATTTATACCCCTAATTTCCTTCTATAAATTGGCCTGGGGTGTTAGGCAAACAACATAAACCATTCATCTTCTTTAGCTTATACTTAATGCTTTTCGATGAATTCCTTATTTCCGGTGAAACTTTCGGTGAAAACCTTTAACCCTTTTTCAATGAATTCAGCATCTCAAATGAACCCTGTGTGTTCCTTCACACTGCTTTCGTCATCATCTAAGATTACACATACGATCAATGCAAAGCTTCTTTACCACAGTGGAGGCGGATCTGCTAAGGTAAATGAGAAGGCACTTCTCCTAACCGTATGCACCTTGTGCGCCTATCGAGATGACGAAATTAGCATCAACAGACTCAGTCTGAAACAAAACATGAGTTTGATATTCCATCTGCATCAGATAATAGCTGATCTTCGTATATCAAACTCAATTTTTGCATGCGACACTAGTGTCCGTTTGATCCTTGCGACCAAACTTGTGGCACTGTGTCCCATTTAACAGCTGGAGAGCCCATTGATTTTAGGTCTAGGGGCTCCTGGCTTAAAGATCCTTCAAGGCTCGCTCTCGCTCCTCACTCAGAAGCTCTGAGAGTGGCTCAGGATTCTAGAAGCTTCTCTGCACCCCTTTTAGGGTCGGGGGAAAATGAGAGCATCAAGCTCTTAAAATCTCTCTCTCCCCTTCCCTACCTTGGGTTGGCTTAGGGTTTATGGTTTATGTATCGACCTTCGGGTCTTCTTGTACTTGTAGCTTGTAATACCACTTTGTAGGTAGCTTGTGATATCATTTGTAACTTGTAAATCTGACCTCCGGGTCCTTATCAATGAAAAATTCTGTTATTTCATTATTGTGTTACCTCTTCTGACTTGTGCGATTTGTAGCTTTAAACTTGTACGACTTGCTTGTTGACCGTAGCTTTAATCGACTTATAAAGTGTAACTTTCCAATCGACCAGTTCCTTTTAACTGATATATCTTGAACCGATGCTCCTTATGCGAACTTCGACGGCTACTTGTCGACTTTACGATCGACGAACTTTTATCTGAACTTCGGATCGGCCTACTTGTCATTGTCGATCGGTTGAAATTCTAACTCAACTGATTCCTCTTAACTTTAGTTAGTCTTTTAACCAACTTGGTTGCGGAGATCGATCCACCAACCATATCTGGTGCACTTTCTCCGAGATCCGAAAGCCCTAGCTCGTTCGATAACTCTCTCAACGAATCGATCTCGGCTAGCGGGCAGTTAAAATATCGACTTTACGCTTATCAATATGGATCTTTTCCATTACGATATTCTTATTTTCAACGTGATCTCTCGATAAAATGGTGTCGACATCCACATGCTTGCATCTTGTATGTAGAAACGGATTCGAAAGATTGCAATAGACTATTCCGCACAAAATATAGTGCGTTCTTAGCTACGATGTTGTAATCCCTCAAATTCTTCGACTTAGCGGAGCGATTGGGAATAACGACTTCTGCAACCATATATTCTCGCTTTAGTAGTAGATGTCGTGAATCGATGTCTCGCTTTCTTCGAAAACCAAGAGATCGGTTTATTTCCCGCCCGACATGTACCGAGGTTGACTTCACGCCGATTCTCGCAACCTCCATAATCGTAATCGAGAATACCCACTAAGCTCTAGATTATCATCGATGGGTAAAATAAACCAAGGTTTATTGTCCCTTCGATACTTGAGAATCCCTTAGTCGCTTCTAGGTGGCTTTGCATTAGATTTGCTTTTGAAATCGGCGCATACACCTACTTGCAAAAGTGATATCTCCGGTCTCTTTGGCAACGGTATAGTAGAGATCCAATTAGAGCCCTATATTCTTTTCTCGATTAGTTTTCCGACCGTCCTCATCCGGATCCATCTTGAACCCCACATCATGGGAATTCGGCTTCCTTACAATGTTGAACTCCAAAATTGGCGAAGAGATTCCTTGTATTTACTTTGACGATGAATATCCCTTCTGTACTCTGCTTGACTTGTAAACCCAGAAAGTAATTCATCTGACCCATCATGGACATCTCGAACTTCCCTTGCATCAACTTGCTGAACTTCTCACATAGCTTCTTGTTGGGAGATCCGAAGATGATGTCGTCCACGTAAATCTGAACCATCAGAATATCTTCCCCATCTTCTATTCGAATAAGGTTACATCCCACAATTCCTTTAGTGAATCCGCCGCCTATCAAGAACCGAGAGAGTGTATCATACCAAGCTCGAGGAGCTTGTTTCGAACCATATAGAGCTTTTCTTAAATCGGACACTTGGTTTGCCTTTTTTCAAAGCCTGGAGGTTGTTCGACATAAACTTCCTCTGCTAGTACCCCATTTAAGAATGCACTCTTTACATCCATCTGATACACAATGAACCCTCTATGGGCGAAAGATATGCGAAAATGTACCGAATGGCTTCTAGGCGAGCGACTGGTGCAAAGGTCTCATCATAATCAATTCATTCTGATTGTGAATACCCCTTAGCAACAAGTCTTGCCTTATTCCTGGTTATGACATTATTCTCATCTCTCTTATTCTTGAATACCCACTTCGTGCCAATCACGTCTTGATGAGTTGGTCTGTCCACCAGTTCCCAAACTTGATTCCTCTTAAATTGTTCCAATTCCTCTTGCATGGCTAGAATCCAACTTAAGGTCTTATGCAGCTTCCTCTCTCAGAGTTGGTTCCTTCAAAGACAGATAACAAAAATACATGGCACTTTCACCAATCTGATGTCTAGTTTTGACTCTATCAGATGGGTCTCCGATAATCAGATCAGTTGGATGACTGGTAATCCAGGTCCTTCTTTTCTGATTTGCGTCTGTTTGGAGAACATCATCCATTTCTGATAGTAGTTCATTACTAGTGATTGGGAGTGGTCTTGGAATTATGATCCACTTGATAAGAACATGTCTCGGTGATGTTGGACTCATCATGTGCCGATGTCTGCTCAGTAGGAACTTCAGAGTTCCCCGAACCGGATGGTTCGATTGATATTTATCTCAAATTGTATGCGCTTCTTCATCGACAAATTGTGCGTACCTTAGGGTCTGATTGACCTGGTGAATCAGCAAGATCAAGTTCTGGGATATACACTATTATGTGTTTAGATTCTTTCTCCTCGATACTTAGCTGATCCATTTTATGCGTATCAGGTAGCGGTTGATCTGGTATGGCTTGTTCTGAGGCAGCTTTCTCTTGTTCAGAGGATGTCTCATCAAAGACCACATGGGGTGTTTCTTCCACAACTAGGGTTCGTTTGTTGTAAACCCTAAAAGCCTTGCTGGATGAGGAATATCCTAAGAATATACCCTCATCTGACTTGGCCTCAAAAGTCTTCAACTGACTTTTCCCATTGTTGTGTATGAAACACTTGCACCCAAAAACATGGAAGTATGAAACACGGGGTTTTCTGCCCTTCCACAGTTCATAGGGTGTTTTGAAGTGAGTCTTAGTCAGAGAACATCTGTTCTGAGTGTGGCATGCAATGTTGATTGCTTCTGCCCAGAAACGGCTTGGTGTCGCATGTTCAGCTAACATAGTGCGAGCAGCTTCCTTGAGAGTTCTGTTTCTCCTTTCTGCTACTCCATTTTGTTGTGGTGTTCTTGCAGCTGACGTCTCATGTTGTATACCAAACTCAGTGCAAAAATCAGTAATAAAAGAATTCATAAATTATGTACCTTTTATCTCGATCCGATTTTTACTATCTTTGAGACCCTTTTCGCTTTTGTAGTTTCTTGAAATTTCGGGGTATCTTTGTCGTTGTCTCATTCTTCTTGTATAAGAATACAACCCAAGTAAAATGGAATAATCATCCACGATTACCGTAGTATATTTAAGGCCCACCGAGACCGATCGTAAATCGGGTCCGAATAGATCCATATGGAGCGATTCGCGATTAATCTCATGGATCTTTGGTCCCGTATTCCCTTGAATGAAGCTTTAACTTGTTTTCCTTTTCTCGACGACACGCGGCACATGTCTCGATCCTTTGAGAATACCTCATTCGAAGTCCCTCAACCAAAGGCGCCCTAGCTATCTTGTTAAGAGTCTTGAAGTTCGGATGACTTCATTCTTTTGTGCGAGCCAATCACGACTTTTTGGAACTCTTAACAATTAAGCATGCATTTCTTGGGCAACTGTTCCAATCTGCTGTGTAGATCGTGCCTTTCCTTGAACCAGTTAGCAAGATTTGTTGAGTAGCTCAATTTCTAATTGCACACTTGTCGCTCGAGAACTCAACGTTGAATCCATTGTCGCAGAATTGTGATACTGATAGTAGATTATACTTTAGTCCTTCGACATACGAGACTCCAGTTACTTGTACATCATCATTCTCTAAGGTTTCGAATCCTTTGGTGAAACCAAAGTTATCATCACCGAAGAGTACACGTGGGCCTTCTTGTTCTTTGTAAGAGCTAAGGAGATGTTTGCTTCCAGTCATGTGCCTTGAGCATCCACTATCGATGTACCAGATAGTTGCTTGTACACCTCCTCTGTTGGCCAAACCCACGCGGACCTGCAATCGAATCAGGCTTTAGGTACCCCTTTGGAATTGGGTCCTGGGGGGTTAGTGGTGGATTTAGGGATCCACACAAACAGAGCACTTCTATGGTAATCAGATAGATTAGAAGGTCTAATTTGTCTCCCATACATATCAACATAATCATACGTCTCTTTATGTGCTTTCTGATTTGTATGATTATTCGTGTGAGCTTTGGGTGAGTCAGAAGACTTGGGATTTTTCTTTACAGATTGTCTTCTTTTAACCTAGTGGGGCTCAGGTGCAACAGCCCTAGGTCTCTGGTTATAAGGGTAGGTACGACTGCTACCATCAAAAGATTCATATCTTCTTAGCATAGATGGTCTTTGCGGTTTTTACTATAAATTTGCTGTTAGGCAAATGACCTTGATTGGGTCTCGATTAGATTTCCTTTTTCGGGTTGTCTCTTCTCGATACCTAATCTGTTTGATCGAGTTGAGGTTTCTTCCGAAAGAACCGGGTTCTTCGTTGATTCCTTTCTACCGATGCTTAATCGATTGGGGTCCATTTCTATTCCTTTCGACAGGGCACTTGCCTTACTTGCTCGTTGTCTCTTTCCCTTATCGATTACATGTTTAGCTTTTTGTGTATCGTAATGGGAGACTCGTTTGATTACACCCTTCCGAAGTGAACCAAACAGGGCTTTTGAGGATGTAGAAGGGTTCTCATACCCAATTCCGCTTCTTGTTAGTCGGCGTTAAAAAAATAGGTGTTCATATCTTGAACGGTTTTTGATGATTTCGTGAAAACCTTTATTTTCTTGAAAAACTATCCTCGATGATTTTAGACTCTCATGTAGTCCGAATAGCTCATCAAATTTAGCTTGTAGAATTTTGAAATCATCGACTTTGTCAAGTTTGTTGATTGATTCTAGTTGATCTTTGATCAACTTCTCCCCGATCGAAGATTTAACTCTCGAACGTTAAGTTCCTCGGTTATTTTCGGCGGTTTTATGATTCGATTCGGTTTGCTTCGATATAAGCGTTCTCTTTAACAAGCCGATTATTTCGATCCTTAGCTTGTCATTTTCACTCCACTATTGTATAAGTGTCTCTTTGCCTCGGAGAGGTCATCAAGCAATTGCTCGGAGTAGAGCCGCAAGTCAATCTCCCCAAAGGTGTGCTAATAATAGCAGTGTGTGGAAATTGAAAAAAGCGGAAGGTTTGGAGGTTACCTCAGATTGGTCTTCCTCCCCGCCATCAGCAGATTTCATCGTCATCCAAGAGAATATCGATCTTCGTGTTAAGTGGAAGTCCATCAGCCTTGCTTATCGGGGCCGAAGTCTTCTCTGGATGAGTAGCGGAAATCCTCGAAGGAAGATAGGAATCATCAATTTCTGTTGTGTCGGCTAACCATGGCTTTTTCATCTCTGACGCGTTGCTCTCTTACATTCCGCTTCTCTTCTCTTTCTCTCAGGGAGTCGGTCGAGGCGTCGGTCTTTGTAATGACTTTGGTTTCTCGCAGATTGAAGCATGATCCACGATCTACGGAACTTCCTCTGCCAGGTGAGTCACTCCGTCTGTAGGATCTGTCAGGTGACTTTCCTTTCTGATTGTAATCTCTTTTGTCAGATCTGTTGACTCTTCTCTCATCTGACCGATCATCTCTTTTATCGTCTCTGTGATCCCTTCGATCATCAGATCTGTTTCTTTCCAGTGATCTGTCTGTTGGCCTCCTGTTTCTTCTGTTGTCTTGATAGTCTTTGTAGAATCTGCAATACTTACCAAGCAGATCTTTCAAGTTTCCTGGTAAGCAGAGCGATCTATTCTGCTTGACTCATTATGTTTCCAACAGGTTCAGTGGCCTTTGATCTGCTGCTGGTTGCTTTGAATGCAACTGATTTAGATGTTGAGGCTCCAGCAGGCGTCTCGTCTTCATCTGCTTGCCCTCTTTCGATTAAATCGAACTCATGGGCTTTAAAGCTTAGGAACAAGCTACTCGGCTTCATCTTGGCTATGTCTTGGCAATCCTTGATTACCGTGACTTTCATGTCCCATTTCTTGGTGAGAGATCTTAGGATCTTATAGTTGATGTCTTTGTCTGACATCTCTCTTCCAAGTTCTCGTAGCTTATTTACTGACATGGTGATCCTCCCATCGAGCTTGTTGATGGTCTCGTTGGGCAACATCTTCAACTTTTCGAACTTCACCAGTTCAGCTTGTAGTCGGTTGTCTTTGATCTGATCATTTCCTTCGCACATCTCAGCAATAGTATCCCACATTTGTTTCGCTGTTTTGAGATACTTTATTTTCTCCTTGGTGACTTTATCCATCGTCTTCATGATTATATGCCTAGCGATTGTATCTAGAGTATACAACTTTCTTTCTTCTGCATCCATCAGGGCTGGACTTTTTCGAACAAGGCTTCCAGGTGCATGATCTGGATCTCCTCCAACCGCTGGGTTGTCGTGATATATGATGATGGGTCCTCGTTCAATGACTTCCATCATTTTGCCGCTTATCGATCCCAGATGATTGCACATATATATAGTCCAATCTGCATACTCATCAATTGAAAACTTAGGTAGATCATGATACATACCAGAGGTATTATCCATGCTGAATGTGATTTTTGAAAACGAATGAGTTTTGTAAATGGTTTTTCAAGATCTGTTCAAATGACCACAAAGATTCTTCCTCAAGAATCGATGATACTCAAAGCCAGTGGTCTGTAGAACCACTGCTCTGATACCACTTGTAGGACCCAAACGGGTTTTGTGAGGGCAAAAGTCTAGAGGGGAGGGGTGAATAGACTTCTGAAAACTTTTCGTGCAGATCAGGTGTGATTGCAGATTGCCTGATCAGAGTGCTAGTGAGTCAGTTTGGACTGATGTTCAATCTTACTGAGTGCCTGAGGGCATATCAGTTTGATATCTGTCAATTTAACTGAGAGTGCGGAAGCTTGTAAATATCCGTGTGAAAAACCGGTTTTATCAAATCAAATTCTCAAGTTAGTTTTCAACCGGCTGACTAAGGTGTCAACCTGATCAGATCAGTTGCTTGGTGCAAACTGATATTAACTTAGAATATATATGCAATTTTAATATCAGTTGTGTGAGTAGTGTAAAGCAATAACGAAAGCGAGTAAATGCACACAAGATTTTTATAGCGGTTCAGACGAAACCCGTCTTACGTCCACTCTTCCCTTAACACAGGGGCAACTTAACCTGCTTAACCGAACTTAACCTGCTTGGACTTAGTTTTATGTGTTAGTCCAACACTCAACAGATGTTTATAGAGTTCACACTCAACCGAACCAGAAATCAGAAACTAGAATCCCTAGTCTGAAATCTTGCAGTAACAAACTTAACCTAACTTGAGTTTGGGTAAAGAATGTTTGAGTGTTCCAACTGAAAATCTATCCTGGTGTTTAGGTAGCCAAATGCTAGTGGATAGGATTTCTTGCTAAGAACTATGGGATGAACACTCTAAGAATAATCTTCAAATTTGGTGTTCTTCGAGCTGAAATTCTTTTAGCTTTTGCTTCTTGGAAATTTGCGTGAATACTGTTGTTCCACTTGCTCAATAGTTCATATGTTGGCCTTTGTTCTTTGACGAGCAATCCCATTTTATAGACCTCAAAATCAAAGAGTCGTTGGAGAGCAATTTGAATTTCGGGCTATAATAGGTAGGTTGTAGGATATGATTGTGACGTGCTCTTAATATCGGCGTGGCCGTAGGCATGATTAGTGTCGTTTATGTCCGCAGCGTTGAATCCCGCATTGTCAGCTCTTTTTGTGCTCGTGTCGCTTTCTCTTTGGCTTCGCGAGGCGGCACTTCAGCAATTTGTCCGTTAGACGATTGATATTCCTTTTGTAGAATATTCATCTTGTCTGGTGTACCATTTTGATTGACGCCAGGTGTGAGCTGACTTGATTAGATAACTGATCAGTCTACCTTGTTGAGTCTTCTGATGCAGATTGTCTTAGCACAATTTGCATACTCGGCTGATGTAGGTCTTCTGGTGGTCTTCTGATCTTCAGGTGACTCTGAGCCTCAGTGTCTTCAGTCATACTGAGTCTTCAGGTTTGTTACTGAGTCTTCAAGTTTATCTGAGTCTTCAGGTTCATCTAAGTCTTCAGGTTCAACTGAGTCTTCAGTTCTATCTGAGTCTTCAGGTTCTATCTGAGTCTTCAGGTTCATCTGAGTCTTCAGTGTCTTCTGTCTTCACCTGATCATCTAACTTCTTGTCTTCTGATCCGTCTTAGTCTTCTGATCATCTGACCTTATCTGGTTCATCTGATACTTCGACCTAACCTATACATATTGAGTTTCCCCTCAATATGTGACCTATCTTTTACATCAGCTATCTATACATTTCAGCTGGTCATCTTAATCTAATTCTAAGTCATCAGTCAGCTAACAGGTCTGACTGGTCCTATTACAACCTGTTTTGGAACCTCCATCAAAACTAAAATACAGATTTCCCAACAATCGCTGAGGTATTCGCCTCCACGATCAGATCGTAGAAACTTGATACTTTTTCCCTTATGATTCTCTGCTTGAGCCTTAAATTCTTTGAATTTATCAAAGGTCTCAGATTTATGCTTCATTAGAAAAATGTATCCGTAGCGTGAGTAATCATCGATAAAAGTAGCAAAATACTCGTAGCCACCTCTAGCTTTGATTTGCATTGGACCACACACATCGGTGTGAACGATTTCTAACACTTCTTTAGCTCTAAGCCCCTTGGCTCCAAATGCCCTCTTGGTCATTTTACCTTCCAAGCACGGTTCGCAAGTCGGAAATGGCTCAATTTGGAGAGATCCCAAAGAATCATCTTTCACCAACCGTTGAATCCTTTTCGGGTTAACATGATCTAATCTTAGGTGCCAAAGAAGTGTCTCGTTCACGTCAGTCGAGCGCTTTCGTTTACAAGAAATAGCAGATGTGTTATAGGATGCATTTTGTGAGTCATGTGCACAGTTAATAATATAGAGATTGTTTCTTAAAGTTCCACGACAGATAATCACATCGTTATGAAAAACAGTAACATTCTTATTAAAACGAACAGAATATCCATCAATAAAGAGTTTAGAAATAGAAATAAGGTTTTTCCGAAAAACAGGAACGTATAGAACATCTCTTAAAATTAAAGTCTTGTCTTCAAAAGACATGTGCACTTCTCCCATCGCTTCACCGCCACTCTCAGAAGCATCGCCAGCGATGAGGATCTCACTCTCACTAAGTCGCTTGGGTTCTCGCTTGAAACCCCGCAATGTGAAACATACATGATCGATTGGATCCCAGATCCAATACCCACGAATGGGTAAAGATACTCCGTCAAACAAGTTTCAACAACTAGTGAGTGTGAATTACCTTTCTTTCCATTCCTTTTGGGTTTGGAACAGCCGACCTCCAATGTCCTTTTTCACCGCAGCTTGAAGCACTTCCCCCAGCCGGATTCTTTTCTCCCCATCCCTCTTCACCTTTCCTTTGATTTTGGCAACGCCGAAAGTTAGCTTCATGTTAAGCTTTTGGGCTTCCTCTTCCTCTTGCCTCCCTTTGGCCTAGAAGAAGAAGAAGGCCCAACTCGCCGCTAATGCTTGATTGCTCTCCTAAAATTCCTTCACCAAGAAAAGAGCTTGAAACAGATCAGGCAAAGCGAAATTTTGATTATTCATCCGATAATTCAGCTGAATCGCTCAAAGCTCTTGGGCGGAATGGAGTATGAAATCGATCCGGGTCTTGATGTCATATTCACTTCCAAGCACCTCGAGTTTGTTGAGGTGAGCCATCATCCGGAGAACATGTTCCTCACGAGTGTTCCTCTACCATTTTCATAGAGAGCATGTCCCTCATGGTGATCGGCGAGCCCCACACGGTTACGATGTTGGAACATCGCTTTAAGATTGATCATGATGTCCGCAGCGGTCTCAACGTTTTGGTGTTGGTGTTGCAACACATCTGACATTGAAGCCAAGATGGTACACGTCGCCATTTCGTTAGAACGCTCCCAGTCAACATATTCTTTCTTAACCGTTTTGGTTGACTCGTCGGATGGTTTTTCTGGTTTGGGTGTAGTAAGAACTCAGTTATGGCTTTGTGCAGTGAGGACAATAGTGAGTTTTCGATACCAATCAACAAAGTTTTCTCCAGTGAGGAGGTTATCTTTAAGTATATTGAACAGTGGATTAAAAGGTTATGAAATGATGAACTGAAATAAACGTATATTTTGTATCAATATCCAGATCAACACAAAATTAAATCACATAATTCGATCACATAATTCATATTAAAATCTCAAAAAAATATGAACATGCATCAGCCAACATCTCAAAACAGATTTAAATGAGCCTCGTGGGAGGGTCATCATTTAAATCACATTTAAGCAGGTTACAAACAAGAACAGTTACAAACCTTTAATTTTAAAGAAAATTAATAGTTGGCTCCCACTTGACCAATATAAAATTGACAGGGACTTCAGAGAAGTATATAAATATCAATTTTATACCTAAGTAATAACCATGATTAAATACAGAATTATTACTTCGTTTTGATCAAGCCTCGTGGGAGGGTCATCGTCGCCACTAATAATAATTCACAATCATCCTTTTGGGAATTTATTCATGTGAAAGCTATCTTTTGACCGTCCCGTGGGGGAATTTCTCCAAAAGATTCCACAAATAAATAAATCATGGAGGTCAAAATTAATTTGTGTCAAAACCAAATTAATTATTAAACATACTTAGAAATTTTTTGAATTTGAGATTTTTCGTTGGGTAATTCTCATGCAAACATATTTAAACAAATTAAATAAAGCACAAGAAAATACAACAGTAATAAATCAAGCAAAATAGAAAATAAACACATTGGGCACAAATTATCCAACTGTCATGGTTTGATTTTCTTTGGCTTGATCTTGAAGAAACGTCATCTTGAATTTCTCTCACTCGTTAGTCTCGAAAAGAACTCCGTCTTGAAACGCCACGCCAGTTAGCTCAGAATGGGATGCACGCCAAGATCCGCCGCCACTTGGCCGAGCGATCGCCTCCCGGCACCTAGGTGCAGCACACGTCACCAGACGACTCTCGTCGATTTTGGGCGGTGGGCACGTCCGCCTGCCGTCGCTTTTGCCCACCACCTTGCCCATCCGCTCACAAGACGGTCCAAGCCCATCCACGCGCGTGCTCTCCGCTGATCCTGCGCTTCCGCCCTCGGCCTCACCCCACAAGGGCTTGGCACTTGCCCGGTAATCAAGGTCGGCGTGCCTCCGGCACATTTTATGCGACTATGTCAGCCTCAAGTCCGTTCAGATCCGTTTTTACTCGCCTCTCCGTCTTCGTCTCCGGGACAAAGTTATAATTTATTTAACAAAAAATAAATACCTTAAATCTAGACTAGTCTATTACATTGAACAAATCAAATAGCCTAATCTACTCGTGGATTTTCTCACGAGAAAAACAAATCCGAACGAGTCAAATTAAAAACCATTCATCCATACGCATGAAAATTAAAACACATTAAATACCATGACAATTGGATACCTGCAAAACAAATCTAGCAATTCTACTATCCAATTTCAATTTAATGTTCAACAATTTAAATAACAATTTAAAAGATCAGAGCTCGAAACTAGATCTCTGATACCAGTTGTTGGGAAAATAGGGTGCCGGATCTATTCGAGATGATTTTTAAATACATATTTAAATTAAACAAATAATTACTAACATGAATTAATCCTAAATTAATTCAACATAATAATTAAACAACATGCGTACACATAATTCACGTAAATCCTAAACATGCGGAACTAGGAGTTACGGTATTACTAACCTCTTGTAGAGACAAGCTTTGAGACGATGGATCAACCCAAGAGCCTTCCCAAATATATCCCCCAAGTCCACGAACGTAATCCGGTGAGAGGATTCGCACGAACGATTTTAATGGGAGAGGAATAAAATATTTTGCTACCACCTTTGTGGATTTCTAATATTTCCAACACATGGAATTGCACTTGGGAATGAAAAATTCATCCCCTATTTATAGGGACGGGATGGTCGAAATTTAGGTCAAAAAATATAACGAAGAAAATATTTTCTTGATCTCCAAGAAATCTTGAATATATCTTCTATATTCTTTTCTCCTTAATTAAATTTTCCATAAAAATCTCTTTCCATCTTCAACCTATAATTTTTGAAAATTACAAGATTAAAGGAGTTAAGATTTGACTTCTTGAATTTATGGGATAATTATGTATTCCTACAATAATTATCTCTTTCCATAAAATATCTACAAGAAAATCAAGACAATCTTTTCTTCCTTTTTATCTACAAAATTTCAAAAATTACAACATGGAAATATAACAATAATATTTTCTTCTCTCTCTCATTAATTGGACTTTATTTTGGGCTATTTGGGGGGCCTTTAGGAGAATTAAGATTGGACCTTCAATGGACTATGAAGCTTTAATATTTTGGACCAAATATTATTCAAGTTCATTAATATTAATTTACTCCACTGTAAAATTAATATTGAACTATCCATCTTAACCCATATTACGATTTCACATATAACATGGCTCCCGGTCATTATTTTCCGCGTTTAAGATTATATTAGTCCATTAATTAATTAAGCCACTGAACAATCTTTATATTAATTAACATCTTTGTCCTTGGAGTAAAGACAGCTCAACATTATTATCCATACCGGAAATAAATTTCCACTTGCAAGATTTGGTATGACAAAGGTTCTGAGCCCACCAAGGGGACAAATCAAGCAAGACGAACTTGCACGCGATTCTCCGTATTAAATGTCAGCAATCGTCATGTAATTAATAACATTGCCCAAGATATAAGGTATCGAATCGCATTGACTCTCTTCCCATCATAAATCAAAGCAATAGTTATTAATTTCACACGATCCTATTTAAGGGACGGAGATTAAGAAATAACGCACCACTGAGGTCTAATTCTTGTATATTCAGTACCAAAGAATTTGTCCTCCTGTAGGTCCTCATTCAACACACCTAAATGTGCTAGTGTGATCCCTTGGTCAAGACAAGCCAATCTGGGTCTCACACTTCAACCGTTCATGATGGTTCGTTGATTTCCATCTGGGTTGTGAATTTGTACTTAATTACGAGGGCTGTTAATTTGATCTTCAGTGATCGGGTATCACCAAATTAACTACAACTTAATACGTACTGTCTTATTGAACGAGTTTGCAATAAACATATATAACATTCATTCATATTTAATGCAACAGTGATTAAATAATTTATTTCAGTAAATAAATAAGAAACTTCAGTTTGGTTATACAAAGTAAAAGCATACTTTTTAGTATAACCCCAACAGGCATGTCATGGGATAAAGTTATCTAAGAAGGATTGTCCTTCTACAGAAGTTGATATCCGGCGCATGAAGTATATACCATATGCATCTGCAATTGGCTCCATCATGTACGCCATGACTTGCACAAGGCCAGATGTGGCCTTCGCTGTTAGCACCACTGGTAGATACCAGCAGAATCCTGGTGAACCTCACTGGATTGTTGTCAAGAACATTCTTAAGTACCTTAGACGTACCAAAGATTGCTTCTTGGTCTACGGAGGACAGTCAGAGCTAGTTGCAACTGGCTATGCTGATGCAAGTTTCCAATCCGACTATGATGATTACAAGTCACAGTCGGGCTATGTTTACGTTCTCAATGGTGGGGCGGTTAGTTGGAATAGTTCCAAACAAGAGACTACTGCAGACTCAACAACCGAAGCTGAGTACATTGTTGCGGCAAAAGCTGCCAAAGAAGTTGTCTGGATAAAACAGTTCTTATGTGAACTAGGGGTAGTTCCGAGTGCCAGCAGTCCAATAAAGTTGTATTGTGACAATACTGGTGCGGTTGCGCAAGCTAAGGAACCGAGATCCAATAACAGAAACAAGCATGTACCGAGGAATTATCACTTGATAAGAGAGATAATTGCTAGAGGAGAGATAGAGTTAGAACGTGTCCCCACGGAGGATAACCTGGCTGATCCTTTCACCAAGGCTTTGAGTGTTCAGTACACACTAGATATTTTGATGGTCTAGGGGTTAGACATGTAGGTGATTGGCTCTAGTTCAAGTGAGAGATTGTTAATGTTAGTGTCCTAGAGACAATTCATTATAAGGACATAATGCTAAGATAATATTCAGTATTGATTTAATATTATTATTTATTTAATATTAAATGTATGGCGTTGCACTCATTAGAATATTATGTTTGATTGTTTGCATTTGTTCTTATCTGTGTTCCCTTGAGTCACTGCTATCATTGAGTGAGTGGGAACTCAAATGACCTAAACATGATTCTCAAATAGCCCCATTCGAGGATCATCAAGAATGGGATATTGATGATGCAATGGAGATTGGTGTGCGTTCTGCATCATACTCTTAGAGACTGTAGTGAGATCTCACTCACTACGAGATACTAGGTATCTCATGATGGATGCACAAATACCTTAGAGGGTATTGGTATACCCATCCAAGAAACCGTTTGATGTAGTTCCACTATACGTGTCTACGGGTGTCCAAGAAAAGGATTCATTCCTCAAAGTGGATTTAGAGAGAATACTCATCTTTACATCATAATTGGATAAAAGTCATTAGCCAATGCACGTCAACTTGGACTTTGTGGCCAAGTGTGACACGAGTGATCAATTAGTGATTAGAGATAAATTGATTAAGTTATTTGAATAGACACTTCATCATGTTCAAGACTAAATCCAGTATTCGCGAATGAAAGGAGAAAATCGTAATAGTCCATGTTTCAGTTATAGGTAGTTGCACATTTCTTTTCAACGTACCTCATATATTGAGAATGTCTGATTTATTGTCTACGGTTCAATTAAGACCGTTAGTTTGACTAATCGCTCGATATATGAGGGTCTATGGGTCACACAACAAGTAACGGTTGTTTACAAATTATAGTTGGTTGATTAAATGTTAAATTAGATTTAATATTTAATTTATAGAGAATAGATTAATTTGGAATTAGTTATTATTAATATTTAATTAAATTGAATTTAATTAAATAAGAATTCCAAATAATAATATTTGGAATTATTGTAGGATTTAATATATATGGAAACAAATCGTAAAGATTTGTCATATATAAAATTTAAATCCGTAAAGATTTATATGTGGGAAATAAATCTAAGAGATTTTTTTAAATAAAGATTAGGAATTTTATTTCTTAATTAGATTAGCTTGAGACTTAAGCTAATCCATATATATATATATATATGTGAGCTCTTGGGAAATTCATATTACGTGAATTCATATTTCTCCATAAAATCTCTAAGTTAGAATTTTTCTAGCAAATTCATATCGGGAATTCAACGCTGGCAGATCTGTGCAAGTTAGTAAATGACTATTACGTGGATACCATGGTTGAGGAATCCATGTACGAATTGTTGTAAGAATTCTGTTTACGTTTACTCGTATTTAATTATGCAATTAACTGTTCGTTGTTGGTTAACTTTAATTTCTGCTGCGCATGTATTACGTGTTTACGTGCCTCTATAATCCAACAGACTTCACCTTCATCTGCGTGCAATCTACCTAAAAAACCATAGATTTACACAACAGTACATGACCTTGATCATCCCTCAATATCATTCCCAAGCCCATCTGAGACGTATCACTAAACAATGATGTATCAATGTTTAGCTTTAGAAAAGTGACAGGCTGAAGGTGCTACTTCAGAGAATAATTAATCATTGAGAGTGCAGATTGGTTGTGTAACTTGGCCAAATTCCATCCATGAGGAGAGATGGGCCGAGAAAAAAACATCACCTGGGATGCTCGTCTTTCTCCCCCAAACATGGTTGTTCCGAGCTTTCCAAAATTGAAAGTAACAGTAAAAATCGCAGATTGATCTCTATTGACACGAGTTCTGGCTGGAAAAGCTTATGATTTGGCAGATCAGCGTGGCAAGAGAAGACCACATCCCGGGAATGTAAACAACTTGAAGAAATATTATGTCTAACGGAGATCAGACTTTTATCTTTTAGTTGATTTCAACTAAAAGATGCAAGCACCTGGTAAATGTGACACTAGGCTTTGGATGCTTCACTTAAAGAAACTGACAAATTGATCTCCATCGTCCCTAGTTCCTAAATTAGTGTTTAGGTCATGAGATTTTAATTCAGAGGACATTGGCCTAAGGCGTCTTCTGATTTAAAAGAGAAATTGAATCTGATCATATCTGAGAATGCAAGAGCCGCATCATTCTAAGATCTGTAAACGTATGTTTTAGTACGAACTAAATAGGAATCAAAAGTCTCAGACTAATCTGATCAAAGAATGGATTGAAATCCTGTTAGTCTCCTGTATGAGTTGAGCATGGATCAAACGTAAAAATATAAGTCTCAGATCACTCAAAGCAGAGAAAATATCAAATCACTATGAGCAGAGATTGAAAGTCTTAGATCACTCTAAGCAGAGATTGAAAGTCTCAGATCTCTCCGAGCAGAGATTAAAAGTCTCAGATTACGAGACACTGGAGCATGTGAGTGAAATATCATTGATAACCTAGTTTCAGATATATGGCGATGTTTACGTTTAGCCCTGCCATTCTGTTATGGTGTGTATGGGCAAGACATACGATGATGAATGTCATGTGAATGCATAAAATCGCTAACACGAGAATTGACAAACTCGGTGCCACCATCACTTTGGAATACCTTTATAGTGCTAGAGAATTGGTTGCATACTAAGTTATGAAAACGAACAAAAACATCAAAGAACTCAGTATTATCACGTAATGGGTATATCCAAGAAAACAGTGAATAATCAATCATCAACAAATGCAACATAGTAATGAAAGCCATCAGAAGTGGTAATAAGGGTCTGTCCCCACAAATCACAATGAATCATATAGAGAGCACATGCAACACATTTCTCATTCAAAGTAAAACTTAAACGTTTGCTCTATGTCAATTGGCAAGAGAAACACAGAGTAGGATTCGGTAATAATGAAGAAATCGATAAATATCCTAACTTATTTAAATGAGAAATAACAGTAAATAGGACATGCCCCAAACATAAGTGCCATAAATCAAAACTAGACTTTAATTTTAGACTTTATAGCCGCAACCAGTCCTGGAATGCACTTTTCCAGCACGTATAACCCCTGCTCACGCCTTCCTTGGGCCAAAACCTGCTTGGTTGACGATTCTGAATTTAAAAGGATTTATCAGAAAACAAAACGTCCACTGGAAAATAAAAAATGAGCTTACTAATAGATAATAAAGTTATATCAGGTGCGGAACAACCAAAACGTCAAGCAGTTTAACATTTTCAGTGAAATCCTAGGCAAATCCCAGTGAAATCCTAGGCAAGACGAGCAAGGTATGCAATTGATCACACACGTCTTGAATTTCCTGGCATATTCTTTGTCAGATTGAGAATCATGGAGGAGCGCAAAGAGTTCTGCCCGCAACTGATTCGCCTGAGAGATGGAGGAGTGGGCGAAAATAACATTGAGCGCCAGATTATGAAATATGGTAAAATGGCTATCATAAGCTATGAAGAAATGATAATTAACTAAAAGTCCAACTAAAGAATTAAGGGTCCGCGTATGAGTGGAGAATGACAATGGTAATGGGTATCATTGAGGGGTCAATCATCATGGAGATATTGATTGCATTGTTGTGCTTGGTTGATTGCATTGAGGGGTCTAAAATAAAATTGTCAAGCAGGATTAATGAGATTAATTACCATTACCCACTTCCATTTCCCCCAACCAAGTAGTCCCTAAAATTTGGTGACCCAAAATTCCCAACACAATAAAAAGGCCCAGATTGCTCAATCCCCAAAATAAAATTTGACCCAAATGGGTCATTAGTGAAGTGCAGTGCCGTGGAATTAAAAGGCTTAGTTGAAGGCTTGAAGCATTGGATAGATTGTTAAAAAGTGTGAGAATACAATTTGTCATTTTGAAAAATGAGCAACATATGTTGGGACAACCATTTTAACAAATTAAATGGGTAACTTAATAGAGGGACAGATGAGGTTTTAGAATAAGTTTCATAATATCAACTTACTTATCTCACTCGACAGTCGAACATTCCTTGATGTGTTTTCACATGGATACCTTTTCTTTTTCCTTTTTTTAATTTTTTTTTATACTTATAATAAAACTATAAGTGAAATGTGGAATCCACCCAATGTATCTATCTCACTCTAAAATTTGAAGAAATTTAGACACGAAAAATGGAGATGGCCATTTCCTTTTCTACACCCATCTCAAAAGCCGCATTCTCGGGCATTGCCACCGAAATGGTGGAGTAATTTTCTTGTCATGAATAGCTTCATTCAGTGTGTAGTAAAACGTTGGTTGTCATTCACCAACCATCCCTCCCTAATAGCGCTTAAACTTTTTAAACAGAAGTTACAGCTTAGAATCACGTATATTTATAAATTATGAAAAGAAACATTTAAGAATAGGTTATTCTTGTCCTTTTATATCATTTGCAAACACCATAAATAATTTAATACTACAACAACGAACACAAATTTGCATCTTTAGTTTCATGTACGGCGTTTCTCACATGTGTTTAGATTCACAAGATCTTACAGTAGTTGATAAAACAATGACTTAATTTGCAAATAAGATCAGCACTTTTTACTCAATCTAAATTTAATATACACTTTTAAATAATTACAAATAAATTTTCACCTTCTTTAAATGTTGTTGCAAATTAAATTTACAAGCAATCTTTTATGTACCCAAATATAATGTGACCAATCGTTATGGGCATACCTTAATCTAAATGCTGTCATTTTACATAATAAAAAACCTATTAACATTGCTACACGAGAAATGGACACAAAAAAAAATATTGCTCATCAACCTAACTTGCAACAATATTTAAGAATTTATATTAAATTACAATTTAGAGAAATTCTGATTTTATTTGCAATTTTGCCAAAAGCAATCCAGAATCTGCCCTTCAACATAAATAAATCACATGACTATCTCCTATAAAAACGAAAAAAGAACGCGAATGCAGAGAATTACGTGAGAAATAAAGTTTTTCTTAAATCTAAATAGCGCAGCCGGTATCTTACACGATTCAATTACAACCCAAATATTTCAGACAGAAGCTCATATTAATTAACAACGCACAACACTGTAGCGAAAGTAAGTCATTAATCCGTACTTACAAATTACAGATTAATAACAGTGAGCCGACCCGCTTATACACTGAGCTTCTCCATCTCCTTCCTGAGCGCATTTGCCCTGACCAAGCTCCCAATTGTGTTGACCGCCAATTTCAAATCATCCAACGGGTTTCCGGGCACGACCCGTTTGTACAAATAGCTGTCAAATGTCATCTTCTGCACATACTCATCCGCGCACATTTCAACAAACGCTTCCCTCGCTGGATTCGACCGGTAAAACACCTTCTGCAGAATGTCCAGAACCTTGTATGTGGGCCAGTACGTTTTGTCCCATTTTTCCAAATATACCCTCAGGTCACTTTCATCCACCATTCTCTTCCCGTTCTCCGACCCCTCCACTATCGCCTCCGCGCACATCCGCCCGCTTTTCGCCGCGAAGTAAATCCCTTCCCCGGAGCACTTCGTCACGTATCCCGCCGCGTCCCCGACAAGGGCCACCCTGTCCGAGACGCGCCGGGGGCGCGGGTGCTCCGGGATCGGGTGCGCCTCCACGCGGATGATTTTCCCGCCTTCAATCTTGTCACGCGCGCGTAGGCGCGTCGCGGTTTGGAGTTTTTTAATGTCGCCTTTGTGGGTGACCGTGCCGGTCCCCACTGCCACGTGGTCGCATTTCGGGAAGACCCACCCGTAGAAGTCAGGTGACACGTCATCGCCGACGTACATCTCGGCGAGATCTTCGTAGTACTTCATTTTAGCGTCGGGGATTTTGATGCGCTCTTGGAAGGCGATAGCGTATTCGTAATCCCCGGCGTTGATTCCTTTTGCGACGCGGGAATTGGCGCCGTCGGCGCCGACGACGGCGTCGACTTCCAGCGTCTTCTTCTCGCCGGCGCCGCCGCTCTTCGCGTCGTAGTCGGTGTAGTGGAGGACGTAGGGGGCGTTTTTCGCGGCTGGGAGGTCCATTTTCAAGAACAGGCCGTTGATGACGGCGGCGCCGGCAGTGGCGGCGCGGTCCCGGAGGTAGGCATCGAGGACTTCGCGGCGGACCATCCCTATATACTCGTGCGGCTTCAACGTCCGGCCGATGTCGACGGCGACGTTCGATGGCGATATCATCTTCATCTTCGTCACGCGCCGGTCGATGATATCAACCGGGAGGTCGAATTCTCCGACCATGCAGAGTGGGATTGCGCCGCCGCAGGGTTTGCAGTTGTCCATCTTTCTTTCAATTAAGAAAGTCTCGATGCCCCCCTTGGCCAGTGTTTCGGCGGCGGCGCCGCCGGCGGGGCCACCTCCAACGACGGCGACCCGGAGGTTGCGGCCGGTGACTCTGGGGCTGGATTTGGAGGCGGTTATGCGCATTCTCCGGTGGGGCAAGGCGTCGGCGGAGGCGTGGCGAGAGAGGAGTACGGCATTGTTTTCCGGCGAGGATTGGCGGAGGCCGGCGAAGGATTTGAGGGCGATGAAAGCCATGGTGGAGGGGATATGGAGTTAGTGGTTGAGAGTGGAGAGATGGTGAGGTTTTATGATTTATGATGGATATGGTTAGGAGATTTGAGGAGATGTGGGCCGTTGGATGGATGGGAAGGGAGGGTGGGGATTGATTGAGGATAATGGGGATAGATTTTTGCTTTGTTTGTATCGTTGGCCTATCAAATATCAAGTCGTGTGTAATTGGGGAAAGCTGCAGAGTCCACTTTTTCAATAGTGTAAGAATGAGGGGAACAAGTGGCTCTTCTTCAGCCACGTTGTACTTGTGTAATTTTCTTTTATTTACGTGTCCACTTTAGGGAAATGATGTGTTATTAACGGATTGTAAAATGTTTTTACGGAAATTAAATCGATGAATAATCAGAAAAATCGAAACTTGAAGAAAATCATTTTTACGCAAGATGAAATTCGCTCTGACTAGTGTTCACAGGAATTGTGTATCGTCCCCAAAGGTAAAATGACTTCAACGTTTTAATTCAGTAGTATCATTGAAAGAAAACAACAACGAACATAAATCAAAATTGTGAACGAAGCGATTTGGGTACGGATTTGCAGAAAGCAGTATGGAAAGAGTAGAGTTTCAAAATATACGTGAAGTGGCTAAGAAAAATTGAGAAGGTTCAAAATATAGACGTGGATACATTCTGAGAGGTTGAGAAGATCGTGGGAAGCCCACGAAAATAGTAGGGCGGTTTTGACCGCACGACTCGGCGTGAAGGCCATGAGACGTCCAGGTTTAGTGAACCTGAGTTCGAGTTCGAAATTCAAAACTCGGATAAGCATGGACCGAGTCCATCGTTCCGTTCATCTGAGGCATCAGTGCATCCAGAAAAGTAGCTTGTGGCTTTGAACTTTTCGTAGCCAAAATAGGGGTGGCATACCATATCGTACCGTAATTTAAGGTATGTGAAAATTCATACCGCATCGCATCGAAAAATTATCAGATATCGCAGCCTTTCGATATCGTAATTTTGTATGCTAATATCACATACCGTATACCTTACCGAAATTTCGATATACCGTTCTTACCTTGTGTTGTGCATTAAAATATATGGATTAAGGTTTAATGATGTGGCTTGATGATTTTAGTAACACAAACAATAAATATGGAAAGTAGATAGCATTTATGTTATGAGATGGATTGAGAGAATAAGAGCTTGAGTAATAAATTTGCAAGAGTTTGGGTGTGTTCTTGAATTCTCTCTGTGTTCTTACATAAATGATCCATATATATAGGGTTTGGGGAGAGTGAGCTCACTCACCCTCGATTACTGTACAAAGAGTCGAAAGTGACTCTCGCAAAAATATTAAATGCAGAGTCCCGAATCTTAAGATATGGCAGGTCTTTGTGAGGGAGGGTGAATAGACTTAAAAACTTTTTCTTGGATCGGTGTCTTCTTAGCAGATAAAGATACCGAAAGTCTTAGTGAATCGGTTTGGTCTCGATAACCAACTTAATCGAACGCCGGAAAGAGATCGCCGCAATAACATCGATTAACCGATGTGTCGGAAGCTTTAAGTTTTACCCGTGAAAAACCAACAGAGATAAATCGATTCCAAGTTTTATCTTTTTAATCGATGACGTTAAATATCAAACCGATCGATCGTAAGCTTGGTGCTATCTCGATCTTTACTTAGAATATGTATGCGCTTTTAGATTGTGCGATGTGAGAGCAGCTTAATCAAAGCAAAGAAAGGCACAAAGATTTATAGTGGTTCGATAAACCACCCCCACGCCCACTCTTCCCTTTCACAAGGGGCACCAACTTAACCGACTTTAACCGACCGACTTAGTTTAGTGTGTTAGTCCAACACAAGACACCAACAGATGTTTTAAGAGTTCTCACTCAACCGATCCCGTAAATCAAGATTAGAAACCCTAGATCGAATCTTGCTAAAACAACTTATCCTAACTTGGGGTTTGGGTAAGATTGTTGAGGTTCCAACTATGAAATCTTTTCTTGCATATAAAGTTGTTTGATAGCTAGATGAAAAGATTTCTTGCTAAGAACTTATGGGATGAACACAATATAAAATAAGCTTGTTGTTGTGTTTCTTCGTAAGGAAATCGACTATAGTTTGAGCTTCGGATTATGTTGTTTGTCCAAGCATTTCCGTGTTTCACTCAAGTGTGATCCCATATTTATAGACCTTTTGAGATCAAAGAGCCGTTGGAGAGCAATTTGAATCTCGTGCTATTTTAGGTAGACTTGCAGCTTGATGTGACGTGCTTCAGAACGGCATGGTCAAGGCATGAATGTATATTTTATAGCCGCTTGAGAGAGCAACATCGAATCCCGCGAGTATCGCCTCTGCTTTCATACGTGTTTCTTCCTTATCGATGGAAGCCTTGCTTTGGCAGTTGTTGTTCCTCCAACTAAGGTTGGTATTCATCTTGTTCAGATCGCAGACGATGATAAGATGAAACATCGCCATCTTATGAGTCGATCCGATCACCGAATCGATCACCCACCGATGGAGTCTTCCGCTCGCTGACTTAGCTTCAACCGGGCCGACTCTACCGATGTAGGTCTTCCGGGTCTTATCTTCCTCGAAGTCATCCGATCTTCTAAGATAGAGGTTTGAGCTTCATGACTTCCGCCGAAGTTATCCGACTAGATCGATTCGATCCGATCTTCCGCTTAAGTTTACGCTCGCCGGCTTGATATCGCCTTTCTTCCGATTCTTCAGATTCGACCTTTACATATTGAGTTCCCTCAATATGTGACCTATCTATTACATCGCTTTTTTCTATACAATCATTATCAACCGGGTCTCCTATAGCAAGATAATGTAAACATCACTACCAATGTGTCCGATCGTCCTATTACATGTGTTTTTGAACTTTCATCAAAACTATAAATTTCCCAACAATTTCCCCTTTTTGATGAAACCAAAACACTTGAGAAAACCAAACAATTGATAAGTATAGAATGCTTAAAGAGCAAGTAATCGTAAGACAAAGAGATTTTGTCTTGGGATCGTAAAAATAAACTTTTCATTAGATATGTTGATTACATGTTACATCGTAAAAGTTTTGTATTTAAAAGCAAATGATCCCTAGACGCCTTCCTCGAATCTTCACCTCGGGCTTGTAGATCCTTCGCATTTCTCTTTGGTCTTGTGGAACGTTGAAAACTGACAGAGTTTCCATTTGACATCGGGCTTGTCCGCACTTGATCGCTTATCCGTGATTTGCTCAAGATGTCAAAGTAGAATCTCTCAAATGCCACCACAAATGAGCCCCGCCTTCTTTGAGTATATTAACGATCATACTCTTGGCGAGATATCTTTACATTTATAAGCTTGGCTTCATTTTCCGTGATACTTCGTAAAGTCCGATATTTATTCTCAGAACCAAATTGAGGAACTCATCATCCGGGTGATTCTTCTTTTGAACAAGATCAAGGACAAAAGCATCTAGAAGCCATTCACTTCGATCTTATTCCATTCCTCAAACCTCTTGGCGTGCAAAGTTAGCTTTTTGGTATGATCTCGCCGACTTTTGCCGGGTAACCGAGGTTCCGTGCGATTTTTTCCAATAATCCTTTCTTAGCCCTTGATTTGAACTTTTTTTTCAACCCTTCGCTTGTGCCCGCTTTTTCTTCTTCTTTCTTCTTCAACATCCGCTTTTTTGGACAATTTTACAAACTAAATCCTTATCACCAGATCCGACTAGCAGGCTTCTTCGGTGACTTTCCGGTCCGAGTAATCGGTCCAGATTTTGATGTCCCAAAGACCAAGCAGCAATTTTTTCTTGCAATTGAGCTTTGTCCACGGGCCTTATCTTCCGATGTGTCATTGGTTTCTCGATCCTTCCCCTTTTTGGTTTGATCAAAAAGCGATTTGAGGTGGGAAGTCGAGACCCAAAGTTGACCGACAATGCCCGATTTAGATCATTAGCGTATAAACCTCAAGTTTGAGTCGTTAGATTCTAACAAATATGTAATCAGCTTTGGCGCTTTCCATTGTAGCGCAGAGTGTCCAAATCATTTTATCAAATTTCTTCTTCCGATAACTCGAGCCTTTTCTCAAATGAAAGGCCGAAAAAGAAGATTGATTTTGATCCACCTGCTTTCAATTGTCATCAATCGATTTTGTAAGCTCAGCAGATATGGTGGTCATAGATTGGGAGAAGTGATCTCGATTGCTTCGATTTGTTTGAGACCGATTTGTCTCGATCGCTTAGCACTCCTCAATCTCTTCTTTCGCGAGATCTTTGAGACAAGATCTCGATCTCTCCGGGTTGATCGAGGTGATTTGAGATGTAGGAATTGATCCATCACTTGATCAAAGTTCGGGCTTGTTTGTGCCTCCGTGGTTGGTCGAATCGCAAGCACTCCCACTTTCATCGGCAGCCTCCCAGATTCACCATTTCAAATTCTTGCTTCGAGCTTCTTGAGCGATCTCCAAATTTCTTCTTCCGCAATTCCAACTTCCTCGTGGATCGAGCTTTCACAGATTTATCGATATGAGCTCACCGGTGATCCCACTTTTGCGACTTCCTCATATCGAAGTCAAAATCATAACTCATCCGCATCCACCCATCTGCTCAACAAGTAAGATAAGATCTCGAGAAGCTTTTTAACTGAGATCTCTCCAGTGAGGATCTCCATGACTTCTTCTCTCGATAGCGTGGATGGGCGACCCAGCCAGGGATACGCCTCATCAATCTCGCTCAATTCTTAGTCCGACCATTTTTCCGATGGTCTTTGTTGATCTGGATACGAAATTATCTGGCCCGCATTCTCGTTGGATGAGATGTGGAAGCTTCGTTTGTGCTTGAAGCGTGGAAGTTGTCCGATTAGTTCGACCAGCAGCGGATTCTCAATAGAAGTGGCGATTAGATCTGGTTCGAGTTCATGAAAGCGTGAACTGAACTAGCAGAGACATGCTCGGCAACCTTTAGTCCGAAAGGTGAATCAAACGAGTTGAGGGAGAAGTAGATTTATCGGGCAGGCTTCTACCTCGATCGTTTCCTATGAAAGCCCTCGGAGTTGAGAAGCTTGCCCGTCGATTCGTTTTTTGTTGCGCAATGCATCGCTTCGGGCTTTTTTTCTTCTCGACTTCATCTTCTAGTCTTTAGAGTCGGGGTAGGTTGCTTTTTTCTTTGGCCTCTTCTCCCCGGCCTTCACCGTTTTCGTTTTTTTCAAAGGAGCAACCGGTGTGGATGAGGCGGCTTTTTTGCTTTTCCTTTCTTCAGCTTTTGTTGGAGGGGCTCTTGTCATCGCCCGGTGGCCCGTATATAACTCGGTTGATGAGAGGAAGGCATTGTAGGACTTCACCATTCTCGATTCCATTCGGCCGCGCTTTGTCTTTCAATATAATCGCAACCTTGTTGAGATTGGGTTGACTCTTTTTCGTAAAGACCCGCCTTTTGATTCATTGACTCCAAATTTTTCGTGTTCTTGGGCAGCAAGATGGCTTTCAGAAGCCGCGCAATTGATGTTCCGAGTTTCCCATCAATTATTGCACGCCATGTCAGTACATTTTGACCGATGTGAGAGCATCCGGGCTAAAAGAGATTCCCATGATCGTTTCTTAATGTAATGTCAAAACAGCAATGATCTGATTTTTTTTTGAGCATTGGCCCGATGAATCCGGCCGTCGATGTTTGTTTGCCTCTCTTAAGAGCTCCTCTCGATTTCTTCATCCTCATTCTCCTCAGAGAGTGCGTGAGAGATTCGCCTTTTGGTAGTTGAATGACGAGTGATGTCCGCATTTGTCGGGCCGATTTCTTCTCCGCTGACCGACGACATCGGTTAAATCTCTGGGTTTTTTCAGATCCACACTCAAATTCGCGCAAGAATTGAAGTGCTTCATATACCGCATCACCGGATTGCAGCCGAGCGTAGCAATATGTTTCGATCCAAATTTCTTCGAAATTTGTTCCACCTCCATGGATTCGTAATCCTCGCTGGTTTCCAAATCGAATCGAACTTATCCTCAAAGATCTTCGTTGCCTGTTCGCATAATTGCACATTATCTTTCCAAGTCCATGAGTGGCCATCTACAAAGTGAGATAGACTCATTAAATTTGTGCATAATCAATATCAATATCATTCCGCGAAAACAAAAGGCAATGAAGCATAAATTCAAAAACAACTTTTGAAAACAATGTTTTTAACGGAAAGAAAGATTCATCATTAAGCTTAAAAGAAAATATTACCAGATTCAAATTTTCAGAGAAGATTTTGAATTCTAAGAAATCGTTTTGAAACGTAGAGAAAATTTGAAGTTTTTCAAAGGAAAGTAATGCAAGTTTGTGAAGCGTAAAAACTCGTAAGGTTTGATGAATCTTATATAGAGGCGAGGGTACAATAAGACAAGATTTTGAAGATCAATCGCTTTGAAAAGATTGTGCGCCCAGATTTAGCGGTTTTGATCGTAGGGTCGTGAAAACGACGTCACACAAAAACTTTTGATTTAAAAGCACGATCAAGTAGCGCTTAATACATGTACCCCACGTCCGCATTAAATGATTTGCGAGTACACGCCACAAGGATAAGTGGGTACAAGAAGGCAAATAATATCGATACGATCCGATAAATAAGTAAAGAACAAGAGAAAGAGATGCGTGATTCGGTTGGATCGATGTTGTAATCAACCAATATTACTTGTCAATGTTGATTCCACTTGTTGATCTTAATCATTCTCGCCTAAGCCTTAAGAAATTTCCTAATCGATCCTTTCAACCGATCTTCTCCAACAGATCCGATTTGTTGAAACTTCAAGCTTAGCCGATCTTTCCTCGAGCACGCCCGATTTCCTTTTGATCCTTCCTTGATCAACAAAGTTCCCCTTCAACCGATATTTCGACATAGATCGATATATCCGATTTATTGAGTTTCAAGCTCAAAGAGATCTCTCATCCGATCATGCTCGAAGTAATCGATTTTGGTTGACCTCATCCGATTCTTCTTTTCAGATTAAGCCAATTCTTGGGATAAGTGTTACCGCCAAAACTTAGTCTAGAGTAGTAGCTTCTATTCCCTAAGTAGGCGTGATTGACATGCGAAAATATCGCCCAATCTCTCGATATGTCAATCAACCGTGAATTTATCCAATTATCGACAAGGATTTCTACATCATTCTTTTTGATGCAAATTTCTGATAGGCTTTTTGAAATGGAAATTGCATTTGCATCCTTGCTTGGCCTCTATAAATTGGACCAATGTTTTACACAACTTCACCCATTCACCATACTTATCTTCTTTGTAAGAATCATGTATCTTGGTGAACCCTTGTTTCCGGTGAGACTTCCGGCAAACACTTTTACACCCTTTTATATGATTTCATCTTCTCAAATCAACCCATTGCATCCCTTATTGCTGTTTTCTTCATCATCTTTGATTTCACATACGATTGCTGCAAAGCTTCTCTACCACCAGTATGGATCTCGCCAAGGTAACCGAGAAGACACTTCTCCTAACCGTATGCACCTTGTGTGTCTATCCGATGATGTAACTGTAACCATCGACTTAGTCTGGTATAAAATATGCAGCACATGTGCCCATGAGATCTGATGACCAACTCTTTGGCACACGTGCTCCATTCAACAGCTGGAGAGCCCTATTACTTCTCCTTTTAGGGCTCCAGGCTTAGTAATCCTGTCAATGCCGCTCTCACTTCACTTGGAGAGTCCATCGGTTCATGGCGTGGGATTACCTTTTCAAGCCCCCCTCACCCTCGTTAAGGGGAAGAATGAGCGTCGATTTCATAAAATCTCTCTCTTCCCCTCATTAACACTTAACTAATGAGTTCGGGTTTGGGTTTGGATGCGGTTTTAGGGTTCTAGGTGTAGGATTTTGGTTAACATTTATGTCTTCGACCTCCCGGTCTTCTTGTACTTGTAACTCGTAATGTAACCTCACCTTCGGGTTTTTATCAATGAAAAGTTCTCATTATTTCATTGTTGTGTAAATTCTCGCTTTCTTATGCGATTGTTTAGCTCTTAATCTCTCGAATCTTGCTTGTTGAATATCGCCTAAAACGAATCACAAAGAAATACTATAACCAAATTGATTTAATCGATAATCCTTTAAACCGAGCATTTTCCTTAAATCGATAAACCTTGAATCGATTCGCCTTTAAACCGATAGACTTTAAAACCGATAAACTAAAATCGATCGCCCTTTCGATCGTAAAATGTGTAAGTCCGATCTATTTTTGCTTATCGGTCTCTTGAGATCGCTTAAGATACCAAACTCAATCGATTTCTCTCGATCCGTTAGTCTTTAACCAAATAGTTCGAGAACATTCCATCAAACATTTTCGGTGACATTTCTCCAAGATCTAGAAGTCCTAGCTCATTGCATAAATCTCAATCTCATCTCGGTAGTGGCTTGGTTAGAATATCGCCTTCAGATATCAAGATGAATCTTTTCCATTCTCGATATTCTTCTTTTTTCAACGTGATCTCTTATGAAGTGGTGTCCCACATCTACATGCTTGCATCTTGTATGTAGAACCGATTTCGAGTGATTGCAATAAAGACTATTATCGCCACGTAATATAGGTACGTTTTAGCTACAATGTTGTAATCCTCACCGCCGATCGAGCTGAGAGCGATTAGGAACAACAACTTCCCGCAGCCCATATATTCTCGCTTCGGTTGTTGATGTCGCAATCGATGTCTCGCTTTCTTTGAAAACCACGAGATCGCTTTTTACTTCCTAAGAACCGACATGTTCCCGAGGTTGATTTTACGTCGATCTTGCAACCTCCATAATCGTAATCGTAATACCCACTAAGCTCTAGATTATCATCCGATGGGTAAAATAAACCAAGGGTTATTGTTCCTTCAGATACTTAAGAATCCGCTTAGTCGCTTTCTAGGTGGTCGATCATTGATTTGCTCAAATCGCACATACACCCTCATCGCGAAAGTGATATCCGGGTCCGGCCAGGTCGTATAATAAAGATCCAATGAGAGCCCTATATTCCTTCCGATTTGTTTTCGACCGCCTCATCCGGATCCATCTTGAATCCAAATATCATAGGAATTTTGGCTTCCTTACTATTTTGAATTCCAAACTTAGCCAAAAGATTCTAGTGTACTTTGTGCTTGGCGGATGAATATCCCTTCCGAACTTTGTTTAACTTGGAGACCTAGAAAGTAATTCATCCGACCCATCATGGACATCTCGAATTTCCCTTGCATCGCTTTTTTCAATCTTTCACATAGGCTCTTGTTAGAGATCCAAAGATGATGTCGCCCACGAAATCAACCATCGTAATATCTTCTCCATCTTCTATTCTCAATAAGGTTCTCGTCCAATCGCCGCCTTTAGTGAACCCACTTTCGATCAAGAACCGAGAGAGTGTATCATACCAAAGTGCTCATGGAGCTGTTTTCAGTGCCATAAAGAGCTTTTCTTAAACGATACACTTGGTTGCCCTTTTCAAAGCCCGGAGGTTGTTCGACATAAACTTCCTCCGCTAGTACCCCGCTTAAGAAAAGCACTTTTACGCCCATCCGATACACAAAGAACCCTCTCGTGGGAAGATAAGCCGTAAATGTACCGAATGGCTTTAAAGGCGAGCGATCGTGCAAAGGTCTCATCGTAATCAATTCTTCGATTGTGAATACCCCTTAGCAACAAGTTTTGCCTTTTATTTCGTGATAACATTTTTCTCATCTCTTTGTTCTTGAAGATCCATTTCGTACCAATTACGCCTTGATGACTCGGTCTGCCTACTAGTTCCCAAACTTCATTTCTCTCGAACTGCTCCAGCTCCTCCCCGCATGGCTAGAATCCAGCTTTGCGTCTTGTAATGCTTCCTCGATTGTAGTTGGTTCCTTCATAGACAGATAACAAAGAATACATGGCACTTTCACCAATCGATGTCTAGTTTTAATTTTATCGACGGGTCTCCAATTATCGATCGGTTGATGATCGGTTATCCAGTCCCTTCGCTCGATTTAAATGCTTTTTGAGAACATCGTCCGCTTCGATAAAATCTTATTACTAGTGATTGGGAGTGGTGCAGGTTATGGTCCACTTGATAAGAACAAGTCTCACCGATGTTGGAATCATCATGTGTCTTGATGTCCGCTCGCGAGAACTTCGAAGTTCCCCCGACCGGATGGTTCGGGCTTGTTACCGCCTCAAATTTGAATCAAATTTTTTCATCGACAGGTTGTTCGTACTCTTTAGATCCGATTGATCCGTGAATCAGCCTAGATCCGAATGTAAATTGATACGCTTTAGATCCTTTTCCTTGATCGTTAGTCGATCCATTTTCTCGAATATCGTTCTCGTAGATCGTACTTTTGTTCTCGAGGCGATTTCTCTTGATCGTAAGATGCTTCATCAAAGGTTACATGGGTGTTTCTTCCACAACTAGGGTTCGCTTTGTTGTAGACCCTCGGCTTTTGCTAGATGAGGAATACCCTAGAAATATACCCTCATCGACTTGGCCTCAAAAGTCTTCAACCGACTTTTCCCATTGTTGTGTATGAAACACTTGCACTCAAAAACATGGAAGTAAGAAACACGAGGTTTTCGCGCCTTCCACAGCTTCATAGGGGTGTTTTGTAGTGAGCCTTTAGTCGAGAGACATCTGCTCACAGATGGCATGCAAAGTTGATTGCTTCCGCCGTAAACGGTTTGGTATCGCATGTTCAAATTAACATTGTTCGAAAGAAATTTTTGAGAGTTCTGCTTTCTCCGCTCAAATTACTCCATTCTCATTTGTGGCGCCCTCGCAATTGTTTTCATGTCAGATAATAAACTTAGAGCAAAAATCGCTTATAAAAGAGTTCGTAAATTTCAGACTTTTTATCTCGATCCGATTTTTACTACTGACACCCTTCTCATTTTGTAATCTTCTTAGCGGCTCGGTATCTTGGTTGTCGCCTCATTCTTCTTATGTAAGAATATAACCCGTAAACTTGGAGTAGTCATCCACGATTACCGTGAGTGTATTTGCGTCCGTTGAGACCGACCGGTGTAACCGGGTCCAAACAGATCCATATGAAGCAACAGAGATTCTGGCGATGCTTTGGTCCGGAAATTCCTTTGAATGAAGCTTTGACCGGTTTTTCCTTCCGACATGCAAAGACATGTCCGATCCTTTGAGAACACTTCATTCTAAGTCCTTCCACTAGAGACATCCTAGCTATCTTATTAAGAGTTTTAAAGTTCGGATGGCTCATTCTTTTGTGCCGCGAGCCAACCGCTACTTTTGGAACTCTTAACAATCAGCACGATTTCTTGGACAACTGCTCCAATCACCGTAGATCGTCCCTTTTCTTGAACCAAGAAGCAATATCTCGTTGAGTGACTCGATTCTTGATAGTGCATTGATCACGAGAACTCAACATCAATCCGTTGTCGCGAATTGTGATACCGATAATAGGTTGTGCTTCGCACCTTCGACAAACGAGACTCCAGCATTTGTACATCATCATTCTCTATGTTCAACCCTTTGGTATAACCAAAGTTATCATCACCGAAGAGTACACGCTGGCCTTTCGTTTCTATGTAGGAACCGAGGAGATGTTTGCTTCAAATATGTGCCTTTGAGCATCCACTATCGATGTACCGATGAAGTTGCTTGCACACCTCCTTTGTTGGCCGCACCACGCTAACCTCGCAATCGATCGGGCTTTAGGTACCCCTTTCTGGATTGGGTCCCCGAGGGGTTAGGTTTCGATTTCGGGATCCATACAAACAGAGCACTTCTATTGTGATCAATCGATCGTAAGGCCCTGATTTGTCTCCCATACTGCCAACATAATCATACTTATCCTCATATGCTTTCGATTTGTATGATTACTTGTGTGAACCTTGATGACTTAGAAGACTTATGATTTAACTTTTTCATTTTGTCTTCTTTTATCCAAAGCAGGTTCAAAAAGCAGCAGTTCTAAATTTCTGACTATAGGGGTAGGTACGACTGCTACCATCAAAAGATTCATATCCTTTTCGCATAGATGGTTTTCGCAGTTTACCTGAAGCATGCTTATTAGGCAGCTGACCTTGACGGGTCTCGATTAGACTTCCTTTTGTAGGTTGTCTTTTTCTCGATTCCCCGACCGTTGATCGGGTTGAGGTCTCTTCGTAAGAACCGGGTTCTTCCGTTGATTCCTCTACCGATGCTTTACCAAATAGTCCATTTCGCCTTTCGGTTAGGCACACTCACCTTTACCCGCTCAACTGGTCTCTTACCCCTATTAGATACAAGTTTAGCTTTTGGTGTATCTTTTTTTAAATTGCCCGATTACACCTTTCTCGAGATGAATCGATCGGGCTTTTGAGGATGTGGAGGGTTTCTCATAGCCAAGTCCCTCCTTATCAATCTTTACTCGAAAATAGGCGTTTATGTCTTTAACGGTTTGAGATGATTTTGAAAAAACATCTATTTTCTTACGCAGATTATCCTCAGAGGATTTCAGACTTTCATGCATTCGGAATAGCTCATCGAATTTTGCTTGCAAGATTTTGAAGTCATCGCCTTGTCATTCGTTAATTCCATCCGTTCTTTGATCTCTTTTCGATCGTAAGCTTTAACTTCGAGAATTTTAAATTCCTCGCCATTACTCCTCGAAAGCGCTTTCAAATGATCTAAGTTCAGAGGCTTTTCGATCATTTTCTTCAGCAAGCTGATTATTTCTAGTCCTCAGCTTATCATTCTCAGCTTCCACAATAAAGCATAAGTTTCTACTGCATTGGAGAGATCTTCAAGCAATTGCTCGACGGTAGAGCCGCAGTCAATCTCCCCGTGGTATGTCTTTGATAAATAGCAGTGTAAAAGCGAACGAAGGGGGTTTGGAGGTTACCTCGACTGGTCCTCCCCGCCATCGAGCGAGTTCATCATCGTCGGCGAGAATATCGATCTTCTTTTTTTCATAGAAGTCGACGACTCTTGATCGGTGTCTTCTCTGAGGAGTATCAGGAGTCCTCGAGGGCAGATAGGAATCGTCAATTCACGACGTGCTCGGCAACCATGGCTCTTCCGTCTCTATACCGTTGCTCTCTTTTTGTTCCTCTTTTCTTCCCTCTCTCTCGGCGTCCGTGCAGGCGATGCGCTGTCTATAGTGACTTTGTTCTCACGATTGAAGCACGCTCACCGGATCCACTGATTCCTTTCCTTCGGGTGAATCACTCATGCAGCCCTTGACCTATCGGTGATTTCCACTTCGATAGTAGTTAGAGTTTCTTCTATCGATTGGTTATCTCTTCCTTCCTTCGTCGACTATCTTTTCCCTTTCATCTCTGGATCCCTCCGATCATCGATTCGGTTCTTTCTCGAGATCTATTGTCCGATCTCCTATCTCGCCCCTCGGCTATGTTGATAGTCCTTATAGAATCTTCGATACTTACCAAGTTGTATATCCGACTTCTCAAGCTTCCCGTAAGCAACGCGATCTGCTCTCGCCTCGACTTAATATATTTCCAATGGGTTCATTGGCCTTTGTTCTCCATCGTTTGCCTTGAAAGCAACCGATTTTGAAGTCGAGGTTTCAAAGCAGGGACCTCGTCTTCATCGCCTTGACCTCTTTCAATCGGTCGAACTCGTGAGCTTTAAGACTCAAGAACAAGCTACTAGGTTTCATTCTTGAAATGTCCCGCAATCTTTGATTACCGTGACCTTCATGTCCCACTTCTTGGTGAGAGACCTTAGGATCTTATAGTTGATATCTTTATCAGACATCTCTCTACCAAGTTCTCGAAGCTTGTTTATAGACATTGTAATTCTTCCATCGAGTTCGTTGATGGTTTCATTGGCAAAGATCTTTAGTTTCTCGAACTTCACCGGTTTTTGAAGAAGACTACCGTTTTTATCCGCTCATTTCCTCGCAGATCTCAAATGAGTATCCCACATTGCTTTCGCAGATTTGAGATACTTAATCTTTTCTTTGGTGACCTTATCCATTGTCTTCATGATGATATGTCTTGCAATGGTGTCCAGAGTATGCGCTTTTTCTTTCTTCCGTCCATCGTATCGGGCTTTTTTCGCACAAGACTTCCCGTGGAAAGTCCGGATCTCCTCCGACCGCAGGATTGTCGTAGTAAATGATGATGGGTCCTCTCGATGACTTCCATCATTCTCGCCAATCGATCGAGCCTAGATGGTTGGACATATATATGGCCCAATCTGCATACTCATCAATTGAGAACTTCGGCAGATCATGATACATACCGGACGTGTTATCCATGCTGAGTGATTTTGGAAAATGAATGAGTTTTTAAAAACGGTTTTTCAAGATCAGTTCAGTTGACCACAATGACACAGAGTCAGTGGTCGGAAGAACCAACCGCTCTGATACCACTTGTAGGTCCCGAACGGGTTATGTGAGGGCAGAAGTCTAGAGGGGAGGGGTGAATAGACTTCTGAAAAACTTTTCGTGCAGATCGGGTGTCTAGCGATAGCCCGATCGAGTCTTAGTGAATCGGTTTAGTCTCGATAACCAACTTCTTCAACGCCGTAAGGCGATCGGTCGATTCGGTAACTATCAGATTAACTGATGTGTGCGGAAGCTTTAAGTTTTACCCGTGTGAAAAACCAGTTTGTATAAATCAGATTCCAAGTTTTATCTTTTTAATCAGATGACAGAAATATCAGGTCCGATCAGATCAGAAGCTTGGTGCTATCTGATCTTAACTTAGAATATGTATGCGCTTTAAGATTGTGCGATGTGAGAGCAGTTAATCAAAGCAAAGAAAGCACACACAAGATTTATAGTGGTTCGACAAACCAAATCCTACGCCCACTCTTCCCTTTCACAAGGGGCACCAACTTAACCGACTTAACCGACCGACTTAGTTTAGTGTGTTAGTCCAACACAAGACACCAACAGATGTTTTAAGAGTTCTCACTCAACCGATCCTTAAATCAAGATTAGAAACCCTAGATCGAATTTGCTAAACAACTTATCCTAACTTGGGGTTTGGGTAAGATTGTTGAGGTTCCAACTATGAAATCTTTTTCACAGATAAGCAGTTCCGATAGCTAGATGAAAAGATTTCTTGCTAAGAACTTATGGGATGAACACAATATAAAATAAGCTTGTTGTTGTGTTCTTCGTATGAAATCGACTATAGTTTGAGCTTCGTGATTATGTTGTTTGTCCAAGCATTTCCGTGTTTCACTCTCAAGTGTGATCCCATATTTATAGACCTTGAGATCAAAGAGCCGCTGGAGAGCAATTTGAATCTCGTGCTATTTTAGGTAGACTTGCAGCTTGATGTGACGTGCTTCGTGAACTCGCATGGTCAAAAGCGCATGAATGTATATTTTATAGCCGCTTGAGAGAGCAACATCGAATCCCGCGAGTATCGCCTGCTCATACGTGTTTCTTCCTTATTGATGGAAGCCTTGCTTTGCGTTGTTGTTCCTCCAACTAAGGTTGGTATTCATCTTGTTCAGATCGCAGACGATGATAAGATGAAACATCGCCATCTTATGAGCCGATCCGATCACCGAATCGATCACCCACCTCGATGGAGTCTTCGGGCGCCGCTGACTTAGCTTCAACCGGGCCGACTCCTACCGATGTAGGTCTTCGTCTTATCTTCCGAAGTCATCCGATCTTCTAAAGATAGAGGTTTGAGCTTCATGACTTCCGCCCGAAGTTATCCGACTAGATCGCCGATCCGATCTTCCGCTCGGGTTTAGCGCTCGCTCATCATTGATATCGCCTTTCTTCCGATTCTTCGATTCGACCTTTACATATTGAGTTCCCTCAATATGTGACCTATCTATTACATCGCTTTTTCTATACAATCATTATCAACCGGTCTCCTATAGCAAGAATGTAAACATCACCACCTAATGTGTCCGACCGGGTCCTATTACATGTGTTTTTGGAACTTTCATCAAAACTATAAATTTCCCAACAAAATGCTACAAGACTGATGTGACTCAGGTCGGAGGTCGCTTGAGAGGTCGCCCGGGATATCGGGCCTTTCGGCACCTCGCTGGGACGTCGCCCAAGGTAATTCTGGATAATCAGGGATTTAGCTGTTTAAGTACTCCTAGTCATACATCATTACTGTCCTTTACTGACATTCTTCTGATTAAGGCCATCCTTAGGTATGCTCCTCGGACTGCTCGTCTGATACTAATCAAATCGTAGTTAATGCTCTGTACTTTTATCAGTCCACGACCTGCGAGATGTATTCTGGTCGCACACTTGGGTATTGAATGCTTTTCGCTCCGCTCCGCTCAGCGAGGTACTATACTTGTAGAGAATTAGGCTTTGACTCTACTCAACTCTTTTCAGGTCGCACCCGACCTAGCGCGATACACCTACAACACCTTGATTATTTATTTAAAAAACCTATATTTTATGAATAATAATCTCTTAACAACATATATCTCCCTTAAAGGCTAGTTTTTTAACTATGGGAACACTCAAAAAAATTCTACGAATTTAAATTTCCAGCTTGAATCAGGAAACCCACAGAGACAATTCAAAATTAAAGGATAAATTTCCAATGTACGGTATATATCCAATGTATTAATTAAATTAAAAAATAAAATATATTATATATTTTTCTAAATATGGTACGCTATGTATCCAATGTATCGGTATACCGGTATACCGAAAAATATTTATGGTCGCACACTTGGGTATTGGAATGCTTTTCGCTCCGCTCCACTCAGCATGGTGCTATACTTGTAGAAAATTAGGCTTTGACTCTACTCAACTCTTTTCAGGTCGCACCCGATCTCGCGCTATACACCTACAACAATAGCCCCTAGATCGTTCGCCTATGCTCGCCAAGGGGAATGAGCTATCATTTTTGGTCATCAATGAGAGGTGCGAGGTCAGAAAACTTCTTGGGTACGCGTGAAAGTTATCTTGGAAATCGCTTGAAGCGACGGCTGCTCATCTCGACTGTCGAGCCTACTTATAGTCTGCAATGATGGCACGTGATACTCATGCGCCGGACCCGAAATGTCGCGGTCCAATCAGCTTCATCCTTGAAAACCTCTATAAATACCCCCCTTTCTCCCTTTATATTATCCTTTTTCACGTGATCGATGGAACCCACGAATCGGGAGGACTCTGGGAGCGCGGCCGAAAGCTCAACCCCTATTGGCGTGATCCACCGACGGTGTGGCCGCGGCGGAGTCGAAGTGTCGATAGTTGACATTTTCTCAGAGACGGTCAGTGAAGCGCCCGTGCCGGTCAGGGGAGAGGTCACCTCGAAAAGGTGTCATCTGCGCCGAGCCGAGGGCGACTCCCCAGAAAGGGTTTTGGTTCCCGCCGAACCAGAAATTCAAATTTTGGAAGAGGCGGGAGAGGAAGATGATGATCTCAGCTCGGCGTCGATGGATTCGGCCGAGTTCGATTTCCTGTCAGATGATGTTATTCCCGACGTGCCAAGAGACGATGATGAGGTCGATGACGCTGATCGCAAATTACGTATAGAGGAGAGTATGGCCCGTCCTCGCGACTTGGTCCCGAGACCGTCTTGAATCCGCGAGGACAGTATTTTTGCTGCACGTGAGGTGGTGAGTTCGGTGACTGAAGCCGATCTCTTTTTGTGGAGGGAAAAATTCCATGTCCCTTGCGATGTTCATTTCTGGGTTCCCGGGTATGAGATTGACTTTGCCGACCAGGTTCCCGATGGGTGCGTGGCGATGAATTACAACACGATGAAAGTCGGTCTCCATTTCCCACGTCATCCAGTGATCACTTCACTGCTGTGGTTCTAGGGCCTAGCTCCGACCCAAATTACTCCTAACGGGTGGAGTACTATCATCGGGATCTTGTCGCTGTTTGGCTGAGTCCAACCTCGGGCTTTCCCCTCCGCCAAAGAGCTGAACTCCTTGATCTCGTTGGCGAAGTGGGGGAAAGACCCGGGGTACTATTATGTGAAAGTCCGCCCCCATATGAAGATAGTCGAGGACCTCCCCAGAAAAGTTCAAGATTTGAAAGAGAAGTGGTGGCTGGTAGGGGGAGCTTGGCAGAGTCATGTTTACGCTCTAGGGTCCCTCGGATATCGCGAGATTCCTCGCGACTACAGAACCATTAAACGTAAGTTCTTTTATTTTTGTTCTTTCCATAATACTGATTTAACTTCTCCTTCCTATTGCAGCTCCCAAGAATTCTAAGACGTCTGAACTCTCCATCCTGTTCCTCGTCCGGTTAATCCAAGTGTGCCTAATCGACCCCGACGAGCGATCATTGGTTGTTCTGCAGAAGCTAAAGTGCTGGGAAGCAGCAGGCTTGATTGTCCCACCTCGCTCCTCTCTTTCCGGCGATAATCCTGGTATGCGAGTTGTTCGCTAATCTATTAGTTCTTATTTAAAGTCTTCCTTCTCTTTTTCTAATTTGGTTCTTTTTCCTGGGTTTCCTAGTTACTTTTGTCGAACCCATTCAGCTTCTTTCTACTAAAGCTATCGAAGCCATGGATAACTTGAATGCTGAGAAGCTTCGTGAGAAGGTCGCTCGCGCTCTGGACCTCTAGGCAGAGGAGTGAAAAGAAGAAGACCCCTCAGACCCAGAAGGGCGAGAGGAGCGAGAATGGTGAGGCCGATGGAGCCCCAAAGCTGAAGTCAAAAGCCCTTACGCCGCCGCGAGGTCAGAAGCATCTCACCTCTGATAGCCGGGTGCGGAGGGGAGCTCGCCTATTCGCCGCCGGCCCTCGGCCGACATGGAGGTGCTCCGGGAGTTCGAGAGCGGGAAGCTCGTCTATTCCGGATCAGGTGGAAATCTGGATACTGTCTTCGAGCAAATCGGTCGCCGGGACCGTGAGGCGGAGGACATCACCTACCTGGGTTGGAACCCCGAGCATCGCAAGAGGTATTATCCGAGGTCCGACCTTACCTATTTATGTGTTGTGTTGATATCTTATGTATTATCGTTGTTCTGTAGGTACAAACTGGATGATGGGGTGTTCCGTGGTGAAGCCACCCGCAACTTCTTGCGGTTGCAGAATCTTGCCAGCAATGATACCCAACCTCTCTATCTTCGGCGCATTGCCAATGACGCTTCCAAGTCTTGGACCACGGTCCTCCATGAAGAGGCTCAGACCCAGCATTTCTCGGAGAATATGACTTCGGGGGTCGCTCATCTCTGCCGTTCCTTGGCTTTTTTCGAAAAGAGTCGGGAACAATATGACATGGCAAAGCTCCAGGCGCAAAAGGCTGAGGCTGCCTATGCACAAATGCGGACCGACATGGAGAGGCAGATGAAAGATCGGGAGTCAAGAGTTTCTGCCAAGGCTGCCGCCGAGGAGAAACTGAAAGAGGTGGCTCGCGAGAGGGATGATATGGGGAAGAGGATTGTTCAGATGAAGAAAGATCTTGAGCTTCGGTATAAGAAAGTGAAGGAGTGCACGGACAAGATGGCCGATGTGGAAGATCGGTGTCGCCGGCTAGAAGCTGAGGTCCATGAACATCCCACTGTTATCAAACTGGAGCGTCATCATGCTTCCAACATGGCTTATATTCACTCATTTACCAATGCAATTCGAGCCTGCCATCGATCTGGTGACCTCGAAGGGGCCCGAGCTGCTATGAAAGATATGCTCGTTGCTTATATGCGCAACAATCCGGTCGGGGAGACAGAAGATCTCCCTATTAAAAACCTCGCGGCCTACGGAGTTGATTTCAGCTTCCTCCCTCCTGGTGCTAATCTTTATGATCCCGAGGAGCTCCTTCAAATGTTAAAAGAGGATGCGGAGGGGGGGCAAGGTGGTGATGGTGGAGATGTTGCGGGGGGTCAGGCTGGCATCGAGATTCCCGAGGTCGAAAATAATGCACCGATCAACCCTATTGAGAGGACCTCGGACGCTCTGCTGAGCTGATTTCCTTGGTGGTTTTTCTGCGGCAGTATGTCATTTGCCTTCAGGCACTTCTGTGTAACCACCCTTCGGGGTTTTTTTATCAAGTTGCTAGGTTTCCCTTGGGGCGTGTATCTATTTTTGCTGCCTCCTGGTAATGTACCTTGTTGCCTTCGGACGTTTGCTAATGAAGTCTCTCTTTCTGTTTTTTTTGTTCTCTCTCTTAAATGTTTGTTTACTCCTTTGAACACTTTGAGGTCGATGAATTTGCGTGTTCTGTCTACCCGAGAACCTGTTAAATAAAATATGATGATTGATATGTTGAATGTTAATCTTTGCGACCTAATTATTGATTTAGATGGGGTATGCAACCGAGGTTGACTTAGATGGGGTATGCGACATGCTTGCCTTTAACTATTCTTGGCTTTGTCGACTTAGATAGGGTATGCGACCGAGGTCGACTTAGATGGGGTATGCGACGTGATTGCCTTTAAATATTCTTGGCTTAGTCGACTTAGATAGGGTATGCAACCGAGGTCGACTTAGATTCTAACTTCCTTCTTTCCATTTGCGAATCTTTTCTTTGATCGAGCTCGCGAGAGGTCGGGGACCAGTCCCCCAAGTTCGTAAATGTGAAAGATTGAAAAAGGTTATGAAGAACTTGAGATGATTTTTTTTTGGTTTGAAATTTGTTCCATGTGCTTTTTAATTTGCGGATCTATTTATGACCGAACTCGAGAGAGGTCGGGGACCAGTCCCCCAAGTCCGGGAATGTAAAAAGGTTATGTAAAATAATTACAAATTTCTAAACTTAAAAGTTTAAATAAAAATGGTTTTCATTTATGAACTAGATGAAATTTAATGAAAACATGACGCATGAAAGTAGATGGTTACTAGTAGAACTTTTTCAAGTAGGTCGCATTCCAAGGGTACATCGCGGGAGTACCATTCATATCTTCGAGTTGATAAGCCCCATTTGGTAGCCATTTCGAGATTTTCATTGGTCCTTCCCAGGCGGGCCAAATACTCTCTTTTGGACTCCCAGGATTTTTCTTAAGACGAGGTCGCCGACTCTAAATCTTTGGACCTTGGCTTTTGAGTTGTAGTATTTCTCCGACCTCTATTTGTAACTTAAATTTTTCAAGTTAACTTCTATTCTTCTTTTCTTCGAGGAGGTCGAGGCTGAGAGATATGGCCCGGTCGTTGTCTTCTGTGATTGCCTGTGATGTCCGATGACTTCTGATGACGACCTCGGATGGTATGACTGCTTCTGTCCCAAATACTAAAGCAAAAGGTGTTTCTCCTGTCGAGTTTTGAAATGTGGTTCTGTATGACCACAGGATGCTCGAGAGTTTGAAGGCTCACAGTCCTTTTGACTCAATGAGTTGAGTTTTTAGGGTATGTTTGATTATTTTGTTCACGGCTTCAACCTGTCCATTGGATTGAGGATGATATGGGGTAGAGAACAATTTTGCGATTTTCCATTTTGCGACGAAAGCGTCGATCTCAAAACCATCGAATTGCTTTCCGTTGTCCGTGATGATTGCTTGTGGGAGGCCAAAATGACAAATGATGTTTTTCCAGATGAATCGAATGATTTTCTCTTGAGTAATGGTCGCTAATGGTTCTGCTTCAGCCCATTTGGTGAAATAATCCACCGCAACTACGGCGAACTTTGAACTGCCTGGAGCCTTTGGGAAAGGACCAATCAAGTCAATTCCCCACTTCGCGAAAGGACATGGGCTATAGATCGAGGTGAGCTCTTCCGGAGCTCGCTTGATTGTCGGGGCGTAAAACTGACATTACTGGCACCTTTTCGCATATGCGATTGCATCTTTCCTTAGCGTCAACCAATAATAACCTTGCATGATTGTTTTGTGGACGAGGGATTGGCCCGCAGTATGGTTCCCGCAATCCCCCTCGTGGATTTCCTTCAGAATTACTTGGCCTTCTTCTGGTGTGACACATTTCAATAGGGGTAATGAGAAGCTTCGTTTGTAGAATTGTTCGTCGATTATGGTGTATCTTGATGCTCTTAGTTGTAAACGACGAGCTGCGACCTTATCTTCTGGCATTGTCCCTTTTTTGATGTAGTTTCTGATCTCGATCATCCAATTTTCTTCCGGGGCTGCGATCTGAAAGACTTCCATTCGGGAGTTTGTGGGCTTGCTTGGTTCGTCCAAGTAATTTCCTTTATGTTGATGGTAATGCGACCTGCGGAGGGAATGTTGAGTCTTGTAACGGCGATGTTGTCCATGTCGGCAGTGCCCTCCGAGGTAGCTAGACGAGCCAAAGCGTCCGCCTGTGTGTTGTCTGCCCGTGGTACGAGCTCTATCTGTACTTCCTCAAATTTTTCCACCAGGCTTCTTGCTATATGTTGGTATCTCATCATCTGTTCACCTCGCGTTTCATACTCTCCCGACATCTGGCAAACGACCAGTTGAGAGTCACTGTAAACTTTCAGTTTTCGTACTCCAATGGCCATGGCCATTTCCAGACCGTTTATTAAGGCTTCATATTCTGCTTCGTTGTTGGTGGAGTGAAAATCAAAACTTATAGCCGTCGTGAATGATTGTTGCTCAGGACTGATTAGGACTACTCTAGCCCCAGTTCGGGTGCTTGTTAAGGAACCGTCGACGTGCAAAGTCCAAGGTACGTTGCCTGCCTCTGAGATCTTCTCTAGGAAGGTGAGCTCGGTGAGGAAGTCGGCAAGGACTTGAGCTTTGATCGCAGTTTGAGGTGCGAAAGTGATTCCGAACTGTCCTAATTCTATGGAGCATTTCAACAATTCGTCCGGCGGTGTCAGGTTGGTGTAGGACCTATCTTAGTGGCATGGTGGTCAGGACCTCTATTTGGTGATCAAAAAAATATTGTCGCAGTTTTCGAACACTCGTGATCAAGGCGTATGCGAGCTTCTCGAGTGGTGGGTACTTGAGCTCGGCGTCATTTAGGATCTAACTGACGAAGTATATCGGTAGATGGAAATGACCTTCTGCTCGGACCAATATTGCGCTGAGGGCGGACTCCGAGGCCGCCAGGTATAGGAAGAGCTTCTCGCTCGGGATGGGCTTCGCCAGGATTTGGGGGTTGGAGAGGTACACCTTGAGTTTCAAGAAAGCAGCCTGGCACTGCGGAGTCCATGAGAACTTTCCCTTTTTCATGACTTTGAAAAAAGGTTTGCACCTGTCCCCCATTCTGGAAACGAATCTGTTGAGAGCCGCAAGACATCCGGTTAGTCTTTGGACTTCCTTTACATTGCGAGGTGGTTTCATATCCATGATGGCTTTGATATTCATGGGATTAGCTTCGATGCTCGCTGACTGATGATATGACCTAAAAACTTCCCCGAACCAACTCCGAAGCTGCATTTCTTGGGGTTCAGACGCATGTTGTACTTTCTTAAGATGTCAAAAGTCCGGGCGAGGTGCCCTAGATGATCTTTTTTCTTCTCATTTTTTACCACTATGTCGTCGATGTATACCTCCATGGTTCTACCTATTTCATCTGCGAACATTCGATTCACCAAGCATTGGTAAGTTGCCCCTGCATTCTTCAGTCCGAATGGCATCCTTCTCCAACAGTAAACATTCTTCTCGATTAGGAAAGATGTGTGTTGTTGGTCGTCTTTGTCTATGGTGATCTGATGGTATCCGGCCAAGGTATCCATGAAGGTCATCATTTCATGCTCGGCGGTGCTGTCCACGAGATGGTCGATGTGGGGCATAGGAAAGTAATCTTTTGGGCATGCTTCGTTGAGGTCGGTGAAATCGATGCAGAGCCTCCAAGAGTTGTTCGCCTTCTTTACTAACACGGTGTTAGCCACCCAGTGCGGCTGATCTGCTTGCTCGATTAACTTGTTATCCAATAACTTCTTTACTTCTTCGGCCAAGGCCGCATACTTCTCTAGGCCGAACTTCCTTCGTTTCTGGGAGATTGGCTTTTTCGATGTGTTGATGTTTAACTTGTGGCATGCGACCTCAGGATCGATGCCGATCATATCTTCATGTGACCATGCGAACACATCTAAATTTTTCTTGAGGAATTCTATCAGTTGACCTCGCAGATCGCTGGGTATTTGGGTTCCGATGGTTACACTCAGTTCAGGTAGATTGATATCCACTTGAATTATTTCAAGCTCTTCGACGGGGGTTGCTCGCTGATCATTCTTTTCCGTCCTTGGATTGAGGTTAGACTCTCGCTTTTCAATGTCGACCTCCATTGGTTCAAGACCGAGGCGAGGTTCTAGATCTGGTAATTCTTGTCTTGAGTTTTCTTTGGTTATGGTGTCGACTTCCATGGGCATGACGTCTATTTCTATTACATTATCTATTTCCATTTCGTCAAATTTTCTTTCTGCCCTGGGTGGAGTTTGGCTCGTACAACCTTGCTCCACATCGGGTTTCCTACCGTAGTAAGTCAGAATTTAAATTAACACAAGAGTAAGTCAAACATTTTCTTGCTGCAATCTGGTCACCCTTAATGGTGACAATCTTCCTGTCAGATCCGGGAAATTTAATACAATAGTAGTAAGATGAGGCGGCATCCCCGAACTCATGTTCAAAAGGCCTGCCGAAGAAAACATTAAAGTTGGAGGGGATGTCGATGATCACAAAATCCAGTTGTCTTGTTGCCTTGACCTCGGGATCCAGAGTTGAAGTGATCTCCACTGATAGGCGAATCATTCCATAGGCTTCGACGGGCTGACTTCCAAAACCTCGAATTCCGACCTCGCATGGTTCGACTTAGGAGTGGAAATCGCCAAGCTGATCCAGAGTCTTCTTAAAGAGGATATTGCAGAAAGCCCCGTTGTCGATCATGATGCGATGGACCAGAGCCCCCATTATTCGGGCCGAGATTACGAGTGGGTCCCACTTCGGGAAAACCACTCCATCCTTATCTTCTTCAGTGAAGGTGATTTGTTTTTGGCTCGGGCGATAGTATTAACCGGGAGGCAGCATAAGACGGCATTATCGAAGAGCTTGCATCTCGGCCTTCTGTCGTCGGTTTGACAAGGAGGTCGCCGGGAGGAAACCCCTAAGGGTTCCCCCTGTCGGGCAGATCATGTGGATTACTCTATTTCCCGCTCCTTTCGGGATCTGCAGATCTCGCCTTCTCTTGTTGGGTTGCTTCCCAGGCAGGGGCTCTCGTTGCTGATTTTGCTGCTACCTTGGTTTGATGAATCTCTCCAGCTTCCCCTCTTCGTACAGTTTCTAAAGTTCTCTCTGCAGATGGTGTGCCCGATGGAGTTATGATAGTCGCAGAACTTCTTCGGATTTAGTTTGGACATGTCCTGGAGCATCTCCTGAGCTGGGGGGATTTGTTGCCTGCCTCTGATGGCCTGAAAAACTTGAGCTGCATTCAAGGTCAGTGTTTCGAGTAGCTTGACTTCCAGGGTGTTATCGATGGGTTTGAACGTTCCGGGAGCTCGGAAATTCGCGGGTCCAGGCCTTCGGAAAGGCCTCTCGGGTTTTGGCTCTGGTTTCTTGACTTTGGTCTTGGTTTCTCCTGGTCTTTGTTCGCCTAGTCTGGAAGCCAGTATCTCTGCATTGGTGATCATAATTCCTGCTCGGTATCAAAAATTGGCGTAACTTGATGGGTAGTCTTTGTTCATCATCTTCCAAAGCTTGGTTCCTTTCTTTAACCCGTGCACTACCCCCAAGACCTTGGCTTCATCTCCAAGTGGTTCACCCTCCATGATGAGATGGTCGATGCGATCGATATATACTCGGCTGACTCCTCCTCAAGCTAGTGGATGTTCGCAAGGCGTTGCTTGGTTCCCTTGTGCGGGGTCAGAGATGCGAAGTGAGTGAGGAATAGTTGAGCCATATGATGGAAAGATTCTATGGACGTCGGTGGTAGGGTGTTGAACCAACGGTAGGCTTGGTCGCCTAGGGTGAGTGGGAAGAGCACTGGGTGGCATCTGTCGCCCCCATCGAGTTCATATAGGAAGTATACTTGCTCACATGATTTATCGGGTCGGTATTGCTGTTGTATTGTGTAATGGAGCTCACATTGATCTTGATTTGCACAGGGACAAGCATGACTGTGGGCGATAGCGGTGAGACGGGAATTTTGGTGGTGAGGGGCACTCCCCATTTGTTCGCTAACTGATCCTGGAGATCCTTGATATTTTGGAGAATGGCGACCATCTGTGGTGAGTTATCTTGTCCTGCGACCTTGTCGCAATGTGGGCGAGGTGGGTAAACCCCTTGTCGTCTGTGAGGTGATGGAGTTCTTTGGTTCCTGTAAGGTGATGGGGTTCTTTACGCTTAAGGAGGGCGAGACTTTTCAGCGATCTTTTCCGATACTGTTCACTGCTTCGGTCCACTTTGGGCCACTGACCCCGAATAAGATCCTTCGGGTTCAGCCTGGTCGCGTTGGTTCTGTTTGGGCTAATTTCGACGGGTCCACGAGGTGGATGTTGGCCGCAACTGAAACTTTTTGAGAACAGACGCCTGTGGATGGGATTTGGCCCTTCATTCGGGTTGCTTCTGTAGGCTGGGGTGTACCGAGGCCCGTGAGAATTGGCCTCCTGACTCCACTCATGGTGAGGCCTCTCATAGCGAGGTCCCTCGTAAAGGTGTTCCCGGCAGTGGGATTTCTCTCGGTGAGGTCCCTTGGGGTGAGGTTCCTCGTGCATCTGGCCTTTTCCCTTGCTCTGAGCTTTCTGATTCAGGTTATGTCACAGGTCGCCGTCTGGTATCTTCATTTCGGCCTGCTTTATGCGCAGCTCGGCGATGGCTTCATCGATGTCCTTTGGGGTGTGGATTTGCTCGAGTTTTTGAGCAACTCCGATAGTGGGTCCCCCAGCATTACGGTTACCAATGGTCGGGCTGTTGGGGAATTAATTGCCCGGATCTATTCGGGATAAATATTTAAATACAAATTTAATTCTAACAATTATTACTAGCATGAATTAATCCTATATTAATTCAAATAATAATTCAACAACAAATCATGCATATAAACAGTTCACATAAAACCTACGCATGCGGAATTACTACGGGTTTACGTGAACTAACCTCTTGGAGTGACAATGGTCTCGTCGTTTAAAACACCACAAAACTCCTTTCCAAGTATTCCCTAGTCATTGCTCGTCAATCCGGTGGAAGGAAACTCGCGAACAATAACAAAAGGGAAAATAAAATTTACTACACCACCTTTGTGGATTTACTAATTTTTCCAGCACATGGAATTGTACTTGGGAATGAAACATTCATCCCCTATTTGTAGAGGGTGGTAGCCGATTTTTGCATATGGAATAGGGGGAAAAATCTTTTCTTGATCTCCAAGAAATCTTGAATATATCTCATATATTCTTTTCTCCATAATTAAAATATTCCATAAAAATCCCACTCTCCTTTGTTATGGCAATTTTCGAAAAAATAGGAAAAAGAAAACCAAGATTTGGATCTTCTTGAATTTATGAGATATACTTGTATTTCAAGAAATACATATCTTTCATAATATCTTTTCAAGAAAATCAAGAAAATCTTTCTTTCCCTTTTATTTCAAAATTTTGAAATTTACATAGTAAATAACCAAGTGGGAGATTTCTTGAATTTAATGAGATAATCTTGTATTCCAAGAATACTTATCTTCATTCCATAACAAAATTCAAAGAAAATCTTTCACCTTCTTTTATTTACTATTTTCGAAAAAATAGGAAAAATAAGCAACAAAAATTTATTTTATTTTTAAACACCTTTTTCAGTTATTGGACTTTATGTTGGGCTACTTGAAGGGCCTTTACGAGAATTAAGATTGGACCTTCCAATGGACCTTGAATTATCAATATTGAGCCACAATATTATTCAAGCCCATAAATATTAATTAATCCTGCTACATAATTAATATTGCACTATCCATCTTAACCCATATTACAGTTAATATGGCTCCCGATTATTATTTTCCGTGTTTAAGATTATCTAGTCCATTAATTAATTCAAGCCACTGAAATAGCTTTCCATTAATTAATATCTTTTATTCTTGGTAAAGGAACGGTTCAACATTATTATCCATACCAGAAACTAGTTCCACTTGCAAGATTTGGTATGATAAAACTTATGAACCTCCCAAGGGGCCAAATCGAACAAGCGTACTTACACACGATTCTCCGTATTAAATCTTAGCAATCGCATGTGACCAATAATATTGTCAAAGATATAAAGTATTGAATCTCCTTGATTCTCTACCCGTAATAAGTCAAAGCAATAATTACTAACCACACACGATCCTATTTAAGGGACGAAGATTAAGAAATAACGAACCACTGATGTCTAATTCTTCCTAGTTCAGTTCTGAAGAATTTGTCCTCCTGTAGGTCCTATTCAGTGCATCAGTCATGCACTAGTGTAATCTCTTGGTCAAGACAAATAAATCTGAGTCTTACACTTCAACCTTTCACGATGGATTGTTCATTTCCATCTAGGTCGTGAATGGTGTACTTTTGGTTACAAGGAACTGTTAATTTAATCTTCTGTGATCTGGTATCACTAAATTAACTACAATGTAACACGTACTATTTATTGAACAGTTATGCAGTAAATATATGTAACATTCGATGATATTTAAAGCATCAGTGATAAACAATTTATTTCAGTAAATAAGTCCGAGATTATACAAAGTAAAAGCATACTTTCCAGTATAATCCCAACAATCTCCCGCTAGCCCACGCTCCGCCGGAGCGACATGAGATCGAGGCAACTTTCCGTGTAGAGAGGAAAGATGCTTGAGACATGGCAGAGTGATTTCTTAATGTTTTGGGTATGTGATATGAATTTATATCGAAGATTCGTGAGGAATACTCCAATGAGAAGGTGTTAAGATCCTAGATTGATATTTCTTAAAGAGTACCCTCCTTCTAGCGCCAATTGTTGTGCACTAAAATATATGGATTAAGGTTTAATGATGTGGCTTGATGATTTTAGTAACACAAACAATAAAAATGGAAAGTAGATAGCATTTATGTTATGAGATGGATTGAGAGAATAAGAGCTTGAGTAATAAATTTGCAAGAGTTTGGGTGTGTTCTTGAATTCTCTAGTGTTCTTGGTCATAAATGACCCATATATATAGGGTTTGGGAGAGTGGAGCTCACTCTCCCTGATTACAAGTACAAAGTGTTGGGGAATGTAATCCCCAACACAAAGAGCCGAAAGTGACTCTGCAAACCATTAAATTCTACAAGATTGATGTGACCCAGGTCGGAGGTCGCTTGAGAGGTGGCCCGGGATATCGGGCCTTTCGGCACCTCGCTGGGACGTCGCCCAAGGTAATTCTGGATAATCAGAGATTTAGCCGTTTAAGTACTCCTAGCCATACATCATTACTTTCCTTTACTGACATTCTTCTGATTAAGGTCATCCTTAGGTATGCTCCTCGGACTGCTCGTCTTACACTAGTCAAATCGTAGTTAATGCTCTGTACTTTTATCAGTCCAAGACCTGCGAGATGCATTCTGGTCGCACACTTGGGTATTGGAATGCTTTTCGCTCCGCTCCGCTCAGCGAGGTGCTATACTTGTAAAGAATTAGGCTTTGACTCTACTCAACTCTTTTCAGGTCGCACCCGACCTCGCGCGATACACCTACAACACCTTGATTATTTATTTAAAAAACCTATATTTTATGAATAATAATCTCTTAACAACATATATCTTCCTTAAAGGCAAGTTTTTTAACTATGAGAATACTCAAAAAAATTCTACGAATTTCAATTTCCAGCTTGAATCAGGAAACCCACAGAGACAATTCAAAATAAAAGGATAAATTTCCAATGTACGGTATATATCCATTGTATTAATTAAATTAAAAAAAATAAAATATATTATATATTTTTCTAAATATGGTACGTTATGTATCCAATTTATCGGTATACCGGTATACCGAAAAATATTTATGGGCGCACACTTGGGTATTGGAATGCTTTTCGCTCCGCTCCACTCAGCATGGTGCTATACTTGTAGAGAATTAGGCTTTGACTCTACTCAAATCTTTTTAGGTCGCACCCGACCTCGCGCGATACACCTACAACAATAGCCCCTAGATCGTTCGCCTATGCTCACCAAGGGGAATGAGCTATTATTTTTGGTCATCAATGCGAGGTGCGAGGTCAGAAAACTTCTTGGGTACGCGTGAAAGTTGTCTTGGAAATTGCTTGAAGCGACGACTGCTCATCTCGACTGAAATCGCATACCGGTATACCAGAACTTTTGAAAATTTATACCATTACCGTACCGAAATTTCCGGTACGGTACTATACCGTATCGAAAATTCCGGTGTACCAAAAATTCTGGTAAATTCGGTATATTTTCGGTACGGTAAGCCGGTATACCGGTATTTTTGGTAAATTTTCCACCCCTAAGCCAAACACCATCGGGTAGCTTAGTGGACATAGTGCCTTGAACAAATCCTCGATCGTGTATACCTAATCAACAGTGCAGGCACAGGTGGGCCTCGATTCCATCTCGCGCGTTCTCACGTTTTTGTTCTTTTTGGCCTTGGACATCCTTTTATACATAAATATTTGGTCGAAGCGGCCCTCACTTCTCATTTACGTAGGTGATCTCCTTTCGAGTATCCCGTCATACTCAGTCTCTTCTGGACTTTAGGAATCATTAAAAGTCTATGACTTAACCTTTACTACATCTTACGGGTTTCCAACACTTGATACGGTGTTGTCGGGAATGTTAATGATTTTCAAGTGTTGCCACACTAACATCCACAATTTAGTTTTTCCATTGAACAAGTTCTTGGGATCTACAGTCATCATGGTTGGGTTTCCACTGTTTCAGTTTTCTTTGTGGATTTAAGACTCATTCCCTCTATCAGCTTATTCACTTGATCTCGATTTATGCTCTTCGTGAGCGGATCTACTATGTTGTCTTTTGACCTTACATAGTCAATGGTAATTACCCCAATTGAGATCAAATGTCTAACGGAGTTATGTCGATGACGTATATGTCTCGACTGTCCATTATACATACTGCTCGAAGCTCTACCAATAGCAGCTTGACAGTCGCAATATACCATTACTAATGGTACTGGTTTGTTCCAACAAGGAATATCTTCCAGAAAATTACGAAGCCAGACAACTTCTTCACCAGCTTGATCTAAAGCGATGAATTCTTATTGTTGGTCCCGAAAAAACCGATTTAAAACTCGTAAAATCTCACTTGGAGGTGACTTAATTTTTTTTTGAATGTGTGTTATTCAGATTTGCTAAAGTATGTATGACAGTTAATATGAAAGCAAATAAGAACACACATATTTTTATAGTGGTTCGGACTAACTTGTCCTACATCCACTCTTCCCTTCATGGGGCACCAACTTAACCAACAGATTTATGGAGCTCTCACTCAACGGGACTTATCTCCCTCACGGGATCGCCTATAGATGTTTAATGAGTTCTCACTCTCTCGGGACTTATCTCCCTCACGGGATTGCCTACCCTTCCTTACTGGATTGCTTCTTAACTACCTCACTTAACCACTAATTTTCTCTCTCAAGAAAGGGTATGAGTTTGGTGTTATTTCCAACTAGGTGAGACTTATCTCCCTCACGGGATTGCCTACCCTCCCTTACGGGATTACATTGTTTTAGCCTTTAAGCTAAGGTTGAGAAAATCTCTCTAAGCTTAGGATATTACATTTATGCTTAGAAATAATGAAGAACACTCTTAGGTAAATTTGGATATTAAATGCTCTGTGTTCTTGAATGGAGATGCTTGAATATTTGGCTTTAATCTTCACTTTGCAGCATCCTCCATTATCTTCTTTTGAAGATAGTGCAATGTATTTATAGTGTGGATTTAAATATTACCGTTGGAAAGTAATATTCAAATCCATACTAATAACTTCCAGCTTTTCTTTGTCCTTTTGCACTTTTCCTTGCAGCTTTATGTCACATCAATATGTGTGTTGTCATCTTCTCATTGGCCAGCTTTTTGTGTGTCTAACGGATCTGATTTCAGCTCGTCTGATTACTGTTCAGCTCTTCTGATTCTGGTCGCCTGATCTGGTATGCAGATTTCTGGTCTGCAGAAATCTGGTCTGTAGAAATCTGGTCTGCAGATTTCTGGTCTCCTGATCTGATCAGCACAGCAGATCAGATCAGCACAACATCAGGTCAGCAGCATCTGGTCAACTGCATCTGGTCAGCAGCATCAGGTCAGCTGCATCTGGTCAGCAGCATCAGGTCAGCTGCATATGGTCAGCTGCATCTGGTCAGCAGCATCAGGTCAGCTGCATCTGGTCAGCAGCATCAGGTCAGCTGCATCAGCAAACTGCATCAGCTGCTGCATCAGCACTGCATCAGCTGCTGCATCAGCACTGCATTAGCTACTGCATCAGCATTTCTTCTTAAAAAATCAGCATGTTTCTTCTTGTTCAGCTCATCAGTTTACTCGGAACTCATCCTACTCATCTGATCTCGATCAGCCTCGTCTACAGCCTCGTCTGATCTCGATCATCTTTGTCTGATTTCATGAGTTCCCCCTTAACTTGTTCTCTCGTTCCCCATCAACTTGATATATGTAGATTAACTTAAATAACACAAGTTGAAAATATTTTGGCATAATTCATCAAAACTAAAATATCCCAACAATTTCCATCTTTTTGATAATGACGCCAAAACTAACTAACAACAAAAAAAATATACGAGAAAAACAGTATTAGTTAAACAAGTGAAATAATGAAGAACATTTGATGCATTAAAAAAATGATAAGAAGATGAATGTCAACCTCCATGAATTTTATAAATAATATGCATTTTAAACTAAATGGGTTTTAGCAAAAAATATCAGTTCAGGTGTTCACATTAAAATCTAGTGAACTTTTGAACCCTTGCTCTGATACACCTTGTTGGTCCCGAAAAAACCAATTTAAAACTCGTAAAATCTCACTTGGAGGTGACTTAAATTTTTTCCGAATGTGTGTTATTCAGATTTATTAAAGTATGTATGACAGTTAATATGAAAGCAAATAAGAACACACGTATTTTTATAGTGGTTCGGACTAACTTGTCCTACATCCACTCTTCCATTCATGGGGCACCAACTTAACCAACAGATATTTATGGAGCTCTCACTCAACAGGACTTATCTCCCTCATGGGATCGCCTATAGATGTTTAATTAGTTCTCACTCTCTCGGGACTTATCTCCCTCACGGGATTGACTACCCTCCCTTACGGGATTGCTTCTTAACTACCTCACTCAACCACTAATTTTCTCTCTCAAGAAAGGGTATGAGTTTGGTGTTATTTTCAACTAGGTGAGATTTTCCCTTACATTGTTTTAACCTTTAAGCTAAGGTTGGGAAAATCTCTCTAAACTTAGGATATTACATTTATGCTAAGAAATAATGAAGAACACTCTTAGGTAAATTTGGATATTAAATGCTCTGTGTTCTTGAATGGAGATGCTTGAATATTTGGCTTTAATCTTCACTTTGCAGCATCCTCCATTATCTTCTTTTGAAGATAGTGCAATGTATTTATAGTGTGGATTTAAATATTACCGTTGGAAAGTAATAATCAAATCCATACTAATAACTTCCAGCTTTTCTTTGTCCTTTTGCACTTTTCCTTAAAGCTTTATGTCACATCAATATGTGTGTTGTCATCTTCTCATTCGCCAGCTTTTTGTGTGTCTAACGGATCTGATTTCAAATTTCGCACTATTACGCTCAAATTCTTTCCGATTCTCGGGTCGCTGATTCGTATGCATTTTTCCGTCCGCAAAACTGGTCTGTGAGAATCTGGTCTCAGATTGTTCCTCGATCCGACGAAGACAAATGGATCGACAAGACAACATCAGTCATCAAGATCCGTCAACGATCCGTCAAGAAGATCAGTCACCAGATCCGTCACCAGATCTCGGGTCAAGAAGATCGTCACCAGATATGGTCACCAGATCCGTCAAGAAGATCAGTCACCAGATTCGGTCAAGAAGATCAGTCAATCAGATCAAGATCAGATCACCGGCCGTGACAAGATCGTGATCAAGAACTCGATGACAAGATCAAGACAAGATCAAGATCGCCATCGTGATCAACACTTCTTCTTCAAAATCAGCATGTTTCTTCTTGTTCAAATTTCATCAGCTTTTACTTTTAACTCATCTCTATCATCGATCTCGACGAATTTCGTCTGCAAACCTCGCCCGATCTCGATCATCTTTGTCTGATTTCACGATTTCCCCCTTAACTTGTTCTCTCGTTCACCGTCAACTTGTTATCTGTAGATTAACTTAAATAGCACAAGTTGATAATGTTTTGGCATAATTCATCAAAACTAAAATATCCCAACACTTCTTATTCCATTATGGAACGGGCAACACACGTCTGTTTTGTGAATTTCCACAACACAACTGCTCCTCCAATAAGAAACACATATCCACTAGTGGAGAACAAGTCTTTGGTCCAGTTAGCATCACTGTACCCTTCAAGCACAGATGGATGCCTCGAGTAGTGTAGCCCGAAATCAAGGGTATACTTTAAGTATCTTAAAACTGTTTTGATGTTAGTGTTAGTGTCCTAGAGACAATCTATTGTAAGGACATAATATTCGATGTGTTGGGGAATTAATTGCCCGGATCTATTCGGGATGAATATTTAAATACAAATTTAATTATAACAATTATTACTAGCATTAATTAACCCATATTAATTCAAATAATAATTTCAACAACAAATCATGCATATAAACAATTCACGTAAATCCTACGCATGCAGAAATACTACGAGTTTACGTGAACTTACCTCTTGGAATGACAATGGTCTTGTATGTTAAAACACACTAAAAGTCCTTCCCAAGTATTCCCTAGTCCTTGCTCGACAATCCGGTGGAAGGATACTCGCGAACAATTAACAAAAAGAAAAATAAACTTTGTTGCACCACTTTCGTGGATTTTTTAATTTTTCCAGCACATGGAATTGCACTTGAAAATGAAAGAATCATCCCCTATTTATAGATGGGTGGTGGTCGAATTTTTAGGGGAAAAAACAATGTGGAAAAATCTTTTCTTGATCTCCAAGAAATCTTGAATATATCTCCTATATTCTTTTTCCCATAATTAAAATATTCCACAAAAAACCCACCTTATCTTGCTATGGTGAATTTTCGAAAATAAGAGGGACCAAGAATCCAAGATTTGGATCTTCTTGAATTTATGAGATATTCTTGTATTTCAAGAAATACATATCTTCCATAATATATTTTCAAGAAAATCAAGAAAATCTTTCTTGCCCTTTATATTTCAAAATTTTCGAAACAAACTATATGAATAACAAAGTGGGAGATTTCTTGAATTTAATGAGATAATCTTGTATTCCAAGGATACATATCTTCATTCCATAACAAAATTCAAAGAAAATCTTTCTCCCCTTTTATCCATAAATTTCGAAAAATACAAGGAAAAATAGGCAACAAATTTATTTTATTTTTAAACACCTTTTTCAGTTATTGAACTTTATCTTGGGCTACTTGAGTGGCCTTTAGGAGAATTAAGATTGGACCTTCCAATGGACCTTGAATTATCAATATTGAGCCACAATATTGTTCAAGCCCATAAATATTAATTAATCTCACTACATAATTAATATTGCACTATCCATCTTAACCCATATTACAGTTAATATGGCTCCCGGTTATTATTTCCCGTGTTTAAGATTATCTAGCCCATTAATTAATTCAAGCCACTGAAATAGCTTTCATTAACTAATATCTTTTATCCTTGGTAAAGGAACGGTTCAACATTATTATCCATACCGGAAACTAGTTTCACTTGCAAGATTTGGTATGATAAAACTTATGAACCTCCCAAGGGGGCAAATCGAACAAGTGTACTTGCATTACCCATTCTCCGTGATAAATCTTAGCAATCGCGATGTGACCAATAATATTGCCCAAGATATAGGGTATTGAATCTCACTAATTCTCTTCCCATAATAAGTCAAAGCAATAGTTACTAACCACACGCAATCCTATTTAAGGGACCTAAGATTAAGAAATAACTAACCATTTGAGGTCTAATTCTTCCCATTTCCGCTTCAAGAATTTATCCTCCTCAGAGGTCCTCTTCAATGCATCGGTATGCACTAGTGTAATCTCTTGGTTAAGACAAACCAATCTGAGCCTTACACTACAACCTTTCACGATGGATTGTTCATTTCCATCTAGGTCGTGAATGGTGTACTTTTAGTTACAAGGAACTGTTAATTTAAATCTTATGTGATCTTGGTATCACTAAATTAACTACAATGTAACACGCATTATTTAATGAACAATTATGCAAAGAAATATATGTAACATTCAATCATATTTAAAGCATCGCTGATAAATAATTTATTTCAAGAAATAAGTCCGAAATTCATTTAGTCCGATTATACAAAGTAAAAGCATACTTTCCAAAGATAATCCCAACAATCTCCCACTTATACTCAAAGTATGCTTTTAAGTATACATCAGCATGTCTCGTGTAGTACATGACAACTAATGCCACCTACACGAACCTAATAATGTCTCCCACTTATACTCAAAGCAGATTAAGCAACGGTCTTGACACCCATTCCTTTCACATGTCTCTAATGTATTCAGAGGCGCACTTTTGTGAATGGATCGCCTAAGTTGTCTTCCTCGACGATCTTTGCCAATTCTATATCTCCTCTCTTAACAATGTCTCGTATAAGTTGGTATTTTTTCAATGTGTTTGTCGCCTTGTGGGCTCTTGGTTCCCTTTGAATTTGCAAATCGCTCCTAAGATTGTCACAATAAAATGATTCTTCTCATGGGCAAATTCGAACCACATCTAAGTCCACTAGGACGTTCTTGAGCCAAATCGCTTTTTTCACGCCTCGCAAGCGCCTACATATTCGCTTCCATGGTAGAATCATGATGCATTTCGCTTAACGCTTCCACGCTATGGCTCCTCCCCATGCAAAACACACTACCGGAGGTAGATTTTCCGAATCTAAGTCCGATTGAAATTCGAGTCCGTAGCCAACGGGATTAGACTATCTCGATCGATAAACCAACATTCTATCTCGAAGTTCTTTTCAGATACTTCGTAATGTTTTTAATCGCATTCCCAATGTTCCTTCCTTCCGGGTTTACTCGATATCTTGCCACCATGCCAACGGCAAAGCAGATATCCGGGTCTCGCATACACAACATTGCATACATAAGGCTTCCGACAAATTAAAGCATAAGGAATGCCTCTCATGTCATCTATCCCCTTTGTGTCTTAGGGCACATTTTCTTGATAGATGAATTCCATGCCCTGAAAGGTACGAAGTCTTTCTTGAATCCTCGATGAATCGTTTCAAGACAAAAGATCTATGTATGAAGCTTGTGATAAGCCTATCATCATTTTCTTGCGATCTCGAAAGTGATCTTGATCCCAAGGATGTGCTCGGGCTTCCCTAAGTCCTTCATATCAAACCGCTTTTGAAAGCCATGCCCTTACGCCCGATAACACCTTTACATCGCTTCCGATGAGCGAATATCATCTACGATAGTACTAAGAATACCAATGCAGTTCCGACACGCTTTTTATACACACAACTCTCGAACTCGTTTTGATCAAACCCATAAGACTTTATAACATGATCAAAACATTGGTTCCAAGCTCTAGGTGCCTGTTTGAGTCCGTAAATGGACTTCATGAGCTTACAAACAAGGTGTTCTTGGCCCTTTTCAATGAAGTCTTGGGGTTGTTGCATATAGATTTCCTCATCAAGACTTCCGTTAAGGAAAGCTATCTTGACATCCATTTGCCAGATTTCAAAATCGAGATGCGCAGCTATCGACAAGAGAATCCGGATGGACTTGAGCATTGCTACAGGTGAGAAGGTTTCCTCATAATCGATCCCTTCTTTCTGAGTATAACCTTTCGCCACAAGCCTTGCCTTGAATGTTTCCACCTTCCCGTCCGGTCCCCTCTTTCTCTTGTATACCCACTTGCAACCAATAGGTTTGACCCCATTAAGTGGTTCGACTAGCTCCCACACTCTGTTATGATCCATAGACCCCATTTCTGCTTTCATTGCCTTTTGACAAGAAACAGCATCCTTATCTTGGATTGCCTCATCGTATGTCCATGGGTCTGATTCATCTTGTCCGGGAATCAAGTCCGAGGACTCTCCTATCCCCAGGAATCTCTCGGGCTGTCTCACAAACCTCCCACTACGACGAGGCTCCGGTTGTGAAAGTGTGTCGTTTGGTATATCATCTTGTACAGTTGGAAATGAGGTTAGCCCCCTTAGCTCACTTAAGGTAATCTCACTTCTTCTTTCGCTCATATAGTCTTCCTCCAAAAATCTAAAGTGGGTGCTTATGACCACCTTTTGATCTTTTGGGACCATAAAACATACACCCTTTTGTTCCTCGGGTATCCTATAAACAACCTTAATTCGATCGAGGATCCATTTCCCGCTTCCTTGTCCAACACGTGGGGCCTGACACCCCCAAATTCTCATGTGTCTCATACTAGGCTTGGCGCCTCGTCCACAATTCTTTGGGAGTTTTGGGAACCGATTTGGATGGCACCAAGTTCAGAATGTAAGCCACTGTTTCCAAGGCATGACCCCAGAACGACTTGGGAAGATCCGCATAACACATCATTGATCTAACCATTTCCAAAAGAGTTATGTTTCTTCGCTCTGCAACCCCGTTTTTGTTGAGGGGTTCCGGTGCCACCGATGCAATCCCTTCATCCGACAAGTAGTTCAAAAACTCATCGCTGAGGTACTCGGCCCATGATCGGATCGTAGAGACTTGATACGTTTTTCCCTATGATTCTCTGCTTGAGCCTTAAATTCTTTGAATTTCTCTGAGGTAGTCCTCTACCAGGAGCTTAGCCTTGTTTTGACCTTCAACTTAGCTATGCGCAAAAGGTCTCAGATTTATGCTTCATAAGGAAAATATAATCGTACCTCAAGTAATCATCAATAAAAGTGACGAAATACTCGTAACCTCCTCTTGCCATGGTTGACATTGGACCACATACGCCCAGTGAACGATTTCTAACACTTCTTTGGCTCTATTCCCTTGGCTCAATGCCCTCTTGGTCATTTTTTACCCTCCAAACATGATTCGCAGGTTGGAATTGGTTCAACTTGAAGAGACTCTAGTGAACCGTCTTTCACCAACCTTTGGATCCTCTTTGGATTAATATGTCCCAATCTTAGATGCCATAGAAGTGTTTCATTCACGTCTGGTGAACGTTTTCTTTTATCGGAAACAATTGATGTGTTTTAGGATGGATTTCGTGAGTGGTGTGCACAGTTAATTGTATAGAGATTACTTGACAACATTCCATGACAGATAAATTTATCATAAAGAGAAATGGTAACAACTTTATCAAAAGTAACCGAATATCCATCAAGGTAAAGTTTAGAAACTGAAATCAAGTTCTTTCTAAAATTCGGAACGTAAAGTACATCTCTTAAAATTAAAACTATGTCTTCAAAAGACAGGTGCACTTCTCCCACTGCTTCAGCTGCCACTCTCGTGGCATCGCCCAGTGTGATGAGGATCTCACTCCCACTAAGTTGTCGGGTCCGTTTGAACCCCTGTAAAGTGAAACATACATGATCAGTGGATCCCGTATCCACTACCCATAAATGGGAGGCATACGCCGCTAAGCAAGTTTCAAAAACTAGTGCGTGAGAATTACCTTTCTTTCCATTCCTTTTGGGATTGGAACAGGCTGACCTCCAATGTCCTCTCTCACCGCACTTGAAGCACCTCCCCTTAGCTGGCTTGCTCACTCCTCCACCTCCCTTCACCTTTTCATTGCCTTTGGTAACACTTAAGTTCACTTGCCTGTGGCTCTTGTCCTTTTTCTTGTTCTTACCAACCCTTGGCCTAGAAGAAGAAGAAGGTCCATTTGCCACCAAGACTTGACTCTTTTGCCCCAATATCGCCTCTGCCGAGACCAAAGCTTGCAATAGATTAGGCATCGAGAACTTCTGATTATTCATCTGATAGTTCAACCTGAACTGTTCAAAACTTTTCGGCAAAGAATGGAGCACGAAATCGATTTGGGTCTCGATGTCGTATTCGATGCCAAGTACCTCAAGTTTATTAAGGTGAGCCATCATCTGGAGAACGTGCTCCCTTACGGGCGTTCCCTCCACCATTTTCATAGAGAGCAAGTCCCTCATGGTGATCTGACGAGCCACTCGGTTCTGATGTTGAAACATCACTTTAAGACTAGTCATGATGTCTGCAGCGGTCTCAATATTTTGGTGTTGGTGTTGCAATACATCGGACATTGAAGCCAAGATGGTACACTTTGCCATTTCGTTGGAACGCTCCCAGTCAGCATACTCTTTCTTAACCGATTTACTTAACTTGTCATTTGGCTTTTCTGGGTTAGGTGTAGTGAGAACCCAGTTATGGCTTTGTGCAGTGAGGACAATAGTAAGTTTACGACTCCAATCAACAAAGTTTTCACCAGTAAGCAAATTGTCTTTAAGTATATTGAACAGTGGATTAAAAGGTTGCGACATGATGAACTGAAATAAATAATAATATGCATAAGCACAAGTATATCACAAAGTTCGATCACATGTTTCATATTAAAATCTCCAAAAAAAAAATATGAACATGCATCAGCCAACATCTCGAAACAGTTTAAATAAGCCACGTGGGGTGGGTCATTATTTAAACACATTCAAGCAGGTTACAAACAAGAACAGTTACAAACCTTTAATATCCAAATTATTAGTTGGCTCCCACTTGACCAATATAAAATTGACAGGGACTTCGGGGATGTATATGCATATCAATTTTATACCTAAGTAATAACCATGATTAAATACATAATTATTATTTCACTTTGAATGAGCCTCGTGGGGAGGGTCATCGTCGCCGCTAGTAATAATCCACAATCATCCGTTAGGAATTTATTCATGTGAAAGCTATCTTTTGACCGTCCCGTGGGGGGAATTTCTCCAAAAGAATTCACAAATAAATAAATCATGGAGGTCAATAATTAATTCAATTTTATTATCCGGAATAAAATTGTCAATTAATTGTTTCAAAACATTTTCTCATGCATCGCAAATTTAAACACAATTTAAATAAGCATAAATAATGCATAAACATCAAGACAAAAATTAAACATATTGGGCACATTTATCCAATTGTCATGGTTAATTTTGTCATGTCTTGATCTTGAGAAATCGTCTTCATTGCCTTCATCGTTCGTCTCGAAAAGCTCCCACTTGATCGTTTAAAAAAATGCATTGTCAAGCCACGTCATCGACCAGCTCGCGGGTCGGAGTGCCCGCCTAGCACTCCCCCGGCCGTGTCGAATGGCGCCAGGCGACACGCCGGGCACCCGGCGACGCCGCCGCCGCCCGAGCCCATCCCGGCAACGCCACGCTTCGCGCCATCGCCCCTACCGCGGCTCGGCCGACGCTCCGCCCGCCTGTGCCCGCCGCGCCGCTCGGCACGCCCATACCACGCCGCCACTTCGCCAGCGAAGATCGCCGTCCCTACGCGTCGCTCGCCGCCCATCGGATCTGGTTGCGCTGCCCCTCCGCCTCGCCCCTACGCCCGTCTTGCGTCGCGTCCGCGATCTCGTCGTGCCTTTCTTTCGCACGTTTGCGTGACGCACCGCTTGCTTAAGCCTAATTTTGGATCTCGTTTTAATTCTTTCGCTCGCCATTTCCGATCCGACATAATTTATATACAAAAATAAATAAACCTAGATCTAGACTAGTCTATTACATTGATCAAATCAAACAAATACTAATCTACTCGTGGATTTTCTCACGAGGCAAAAACGAATCAATCTAATCGAATTAAAAAAAAAACCACAATTTATATGCATGCATAAATTAAACACATTAAATTCCATGACAATTGATACCGCAAAAAGATCTAGCAATTCTACTATCCAATTTCAAAATTTAATGACAACGAATTAAATTACAATTTAAAATTCGTAGTCTAAAACCGAGGCTCGATACCAAATTGTTGGGGAATTAATTGCCCGGATCTATTCGGGATGAATATTTAAATAAAAATTTAATTCTAACAATTATTACTAGCATGAATTAACCCATATTAATTCAAATAATAATTTCAACAACAAATCATGCATATAAAAAATTCACGAAAATCCTACGACGCGAAATACTACGAAGTTTACGTGAACTTACCTCTTGAATGGCAATGGTCTTGTATGTGAAAATACGCCAAAAGTCCTTCCCAAGTATTCCCTAGTCCTTGCTCGACAATCCGATGGAAGGATACTCGCGAACAATTAACAAAAAGAAAAATAAACTTTGTTACACCACTTTCGTGGATTTGCTAATTTTTCCAGCACATGGAATTGCACTTGGGAATGAAAGAATCATCCCCTATTTATAGATGGGTGGTGGTCGAATTTTTAGGGGAAAAAACAATGTGGGAAAATCTTTTCTTGATCTCCAAGAAATCTTGAATATATCTCCTATATTCTTTTTCCCATAATTAAAATATTCCACAAAAAACCCACCTTATCTTGTTATGGTGAATTTTCGAAAATAAGAGGGACCAAGAATCCAAGATTTGGATCTTCTTGAATTTATGAGATATTCTTGTATTTCAAGAAATACATATCTTCCATAATATCTTTTCAAGAAAATCAAGAAAATCTTTCTTGCCCTTTATATTTCAAAATTTTCGAAACAAACTATATGAATAACCAAGTGGGAGATTTCTTGAATTTAATGAGATAATCATGTATTCCAAAAATACATATCTTCATTCCATAACAAAATTCAAAAAAAATCTTTCTCCCCTTTTATCCATAAATTTCGAAAAATAGAAGGAAAAATAGGCAACAAATTTATTTTATTTTTAAACACCTTTTTCAGTTATTGGACTTTATCTTGGGCTACTTGGGGGGCCTTTAGGAGAATTAAGATTGGACCTTTCAATGGACCTTGAATTATCAATATTGAGCCACAATATTATTCAAGCCCATAAATATTAATTAATCTCACTACATAATTAATATTGCACTATCCATCTTAACCCATATTACAGTTAATTTGGCTCCCGGTTATTATTTCCCGTGTTTAAGATTATCTAGCCCATTAATTAATTCAAGCCACTGAAATAGCTTTCCATTAACTAATATCTTTTATCCTTGGTAAAGGAACGGTTCAACATTATTATCCATACCGGAAACTAGTTCCACTTGCAAGATTTGGTATGATAAATCGAACAAGCGTACTTGCACACGATTCTCCGTATTAAATCTTAGCAATCGCATGTGACCAATAATATTGCCCAAGATATAGGGTATTGAATCTCACTGATTCTCTTCCCATAATAACTCAAAGCAATAGTTACTAACCACACGCAATCCTATTTAAGGGACGAAGATTAAGAAATAACTAACCACTGAGGTCTAATTCTTCCCAGTTCAGTTCTGAAGAATTTATCCTCCTGTAGGTCCTCTTCAATCCATCAGTCATGCACTGGTGTATTCTCTTGGTCAAGACAAACCAATCTGAGCCTTACACTACAACCTTTCATGATGGATTGTTCATTTCCATCTAGGTCGTGAATGGTGTACTTTTAGTTACAAGGAACTGTTAATTTAATCTTTTGTGATCTTGGTATCACTAAATTAACTACAATGTAAGACGTACTATTTAATGAACAGTTATGCAGTAAATATATGTAACATTCAATCATATTTAAAGCATCAGTGATAAACAATTTATTTCAGTAAATAAGTCCGAAATTCAGTTAGTCTGATTATACAAAGTAAAAGCATGCTTTCCAGTATAATCCCAACACGATGATATTCAGTTTAATTTAATAGTATAGTTTATTTAATATTAAATATATGGCGTTACACTTATTAGAATATTATGTTTGATTGTTTGCATTTGTTCTTATCCGTGTTCCCGTGAATCATTGGTGTCATTGAGACTGAGAGAACTCAGATGACTTAAGCATGATTCTCAAATAGCCCCGATCAAGGATCATCAAGAATGAGATATTGATGATGCAATTGAGATTGGTGTGCGATCTGCATCATACTCTTAGAGAGTGTAGTAAGATCTCACTTACTGCGAGATACTAGGTATCTCATAATGGATGCATAGATACCTTAGAGGGTATAGGTATACCCACCCGAGAAACCATTTGATGTGGTTCCACTATATGTGTCTACGGGTGTCTCGGTTAGTAATATCGATGTGATACTCCTTTGACTTGAGGTCAATACGCATGACATGTGTGGAGTGATGAACTTTGACCATGACTGGCAATTGCACCCTTCCATGGATAGATATGACTTGAATTGGGTTCATCACGAAGTGCATGTGCGTGGTAGTTGAGCCAAGAATAGGATTCATTCCTCAAAGTGGATTTAGAGAGAATACTCATCTTCTCATCATAATTAGATCAAAGTCATTGACCAATGCACGTCAACTTGGACTTTGTGGCCAAGTGTGACATAAGTAATCAATTAGTGATTAGAGATAATATGATTAAGTTTTTTGAATAGACACTTCATCATGTTCAAGACTAATCGAGTATTTGTGAATGAAAGGAAGATATCGCAATAGTCCATGTTATAGTTACAGGTAGTTGCACATTTCTCGCAACGTACCTCATATATTGAGAATGTCTGATTTATCGTCTAGGGTTCAATTAAGACCGTTAGTTTGACTAATCGCTCGATATATAAGGGCCTATGGGTCACACAAAAAGTAATTCCCTTTTATATATTATAGTTAGTTGATTAAGTATTAAATTGGATTTAATATTTAATTTATGGAGAATTAATTAATAATATATTAATTTGGAATTAATTATTATTACTGTTTAATTAAATTAAATTAAATTAAATAGGAATCCCAAAATAATATATGAAAAATTATTGTAGGAAAATATATTTAGGGAATCATATCTAAGAGATATGACTTGCAAGATTATGAAATATCTTCCTAATAAATATTTCTTAATCTTCTGGGCTTCCCCTATATATTGGACATCCTAGGGATTCATTAATCACTACAAGAAAAACATAATTTCTCCATAAAATCTAGAATAGGAATTTTCCTAGCAAATTCCGTCTCAGATTCAATGCTGGTAAATCTGTGCAAGTCCGACGTGGGAATTATGTGGATATCGTAGTAGAGAAAACTGCATACGAATTACTATAAGATTCATCGTTATGATTATGCGTACTCGTGTATGCAATTAATTGTTCGTTGTTGGTGAACTATTAATTTTCGCTGCACATGTATTACGTATTTACGTGTTAGTATATTCCAACAGTGGTACCAGAGCTTCAGGCTCTTAATTTAATTGCTAATTGATTTATGTTAAAAAAAAAAAATTTAAAATATGTTTTGTGTGGTCGAGTTTGACGTCAACCGCACCATAGATTGTTTGTTTGTGTAATTGGGGTGCACGATTATATGTGACAAAGCAGGTGGTTTTATTGGATAAAACCACCCATTTTGTCTTCCTCCTTAATCATCTCTCTCATAGTTAGGGTTTTCTTGGAAAACCCAAATCGCGCTTGAATCACCCGCCGCTTTGGCTACCGGCAAATGAGCCCCTACGGTCATTGGGCGACGGCGCACATTTTTGCTCTCGTTTGCCGCTGTTCTGCACTATTTCGCTCTTCACCGAGATGTTTGTGCACTAGTTCGATTCTCAAAGCGATGGCGGTTCGCCGCCTTTTTTTTCGGTAGATGTCGACCTCTCATTCGATATTGGCAAAGGGCGGCGCCGATCTCGTTTGAATCGCTTGGAGCAAATCACCGATCGTATGAACCGAGCAATGCACAAGGCGATACACATATATGTTTCAGACGGTCTTGGTGAAATCGTCCAAGGCCTAGTTCAACGACGGCGTCCCCTGCTCCCCTCGATGTTTGCGCCCACTACGAAATTAGGTCGACCCGGGGCCACAGGTCGTCTAAATGGCGCAATTAGTCTACCTTATTTTTGACTCGACGACAAGTTGCCCGTCGTCGTCCCCTTGACCCTGCTTTCAACTTGGCTTTCTATTCTTGATGATTTGCATCTTGAATCCCTCACCGTTTGGAACTTGGGTGTCGATTTTGTGCCATTGATTGCCCTGTTCTTCGACTACTCCTTGTTAGTCGATATTTTGGATGTAATTATTGGACTAAAATCGATTAATTTTGTGGAATTTTGTACTTTGGATTGTCGTTTTAATTTTGGGTTTGGAAATGATTGTCTCCCGAATTACAGATTAGATGCTCTCGTATTTAAGCGAAGATGGCGGAGGGTCATCTTTACAAATTTGATTTGAGACAGGCCCTCCCATGCAAATTTTGGAAATTGCACCTGAGCCCCTAACAATAAATAATCAAAATTATTTTTTAAAGTTAATAAAGTTTTATTTTTTAAAATGAAACTAAACGTTGGACTTTTAAAATTGAAATTAATTAGATTAATTGTTGAGAAGTTGGATCTTAAAATTCAATATATATATATATATATATATATATATATATATATATATATCTTGGAAATTATTAAATTCCCACTTGCTTAACTTATTTTAATCAATTTGTTAATGTGTTTTTAGTCTGCATTATAAATGTTTGGGTAGGCGGCGCCCAATATTTGTCGGACCGTATTAAATATTTGGGTAGATGGCGCCCTATATTTGTTAGTCCGTGTATGTCATGTTTAGGTAGGCGACGCCTAATAATTGCTCAAATGTGACGTAGTAATCATGTTAGATCTCGATTAAGCAATTAATTCCCCGCCTTTGAAACGTTCCTCAATAAAATATGATTTTTTGTTAAATTGAACGATGTCTTCCATTAAAATTAAAAGTAAACCGCAAATTTTGTTCCAATGAGTATTTAAAGCCCAAGTCTTTTGCTCGGATCTACATCTAATGAGACTTTTATAGGGACACGAAGTGTCACCGCTTTATGGTTGTAAATCAACTTGATTTTGTTTCACCAGCCCAAGCAGGGAAACAAAAGTCAAGGGGCATCCGATTGAACTAGGTTCAATCAACTAGAAGTTGCAGTTTTAGCAATTGGTTTGGAACCTACCAGTTCTTTTATTGCAGTAATCAGCCAAGCAGATATTGTAATAATAGGAAGGTGGATCCTAGTCCATTATGATTTATATTGGATATAAATTCGTATTCTTCCGATGAGGTCGTTGAATATGTGAAAATAATAGAGACAAAACAAATTTAAAAGGCCATGTTTATTTTGATTGCTGAATATTGATCATAGGAATTATGTGTTTAGTTCCTGTTTTATTTTATTTCTCTTTGTTAGTTGAAATTGAGATGTGTTTTGGAACAAACAAAATTGGCTAGGCCAAATTTTCTGGATTGGCACCGAAACATGTGTTTGGTACTAAGGCAAGAAAAGATTAAGTACGTATTGGACACGCCAATCCCGGTTAACCCTGCAGCTAGTTCCCTGAGGCAGCCACGTTTGACGTAGTAGCTCAGAAGAAGCATCAAAAGGATGCTTCCCAGACTCAGTGTGTGATGTTGCTCGGCACGACTCCCGAATTACATAGAATGTTAGTGTTAGTATCCTTGAGACAATCTACTGTAAGGACATAATACTCGATGATATTCAATTTGATTTAATATTATAGTTCATTTAATATTAATGTATGGCAATACACTTGTTTGAATATTATGTTTGATTGTTTGCATTTATTCATGCAAGTGTTCCCATGAGTCATTGTTGTCATTGAGGTTGTGAGAACTCAGATGACTTAAGCATGATTCTCAAATAGCCCCGATCAAGGATCATCAAGAATGGGATATTGATGATGCAATGGAGATTGATGTGCGATCTGCATTATACTCTTAGATAGAGTAGTAAGATCTCACTTACTACGAGATACTAGGTATCTCATGATGGATGCACAAATACCTTAGAGGGTATTGGTATACCCATCCGAGAAACCGTTTGGTGTATTTCCACTATATGTGTTTACGGGTGTCTCGGTTAGTGGGAGCGATGAAATACTCCTTTGACTTGAGGTCAATACGCACGACATGTGTGGAGTGATGAACTTTAACCATGACCGACGCTTGCACCCGTCTATGGGTAGATATGGCTTGGATTTGGTTCATCACGAAGTACATGTGCATGGTAGTTGAGTCAAGAATAGGATTCATTCCTCAATGTGGATTTACAGAGAATACTCATCTTCTCATCATAATTGGATCTAAGTCATCGGCCGATGCACGTCAACTTAGACTTTGTGGCTAAGTGTGACATATATTATCAATTAGTGATTAGAGATAAATTGATTAAGTTATTTGAATAGACACTTCATCATGTTCAAGACTTAATCGAGTATTCGTGAATGAAAGGAGAAAATCGTAATAGCCCATGTTTCAGTTACAGGTAGTTGCACGTTTCTCGCAACGTACCTCATATATTGAGAATGTATGATTTATTGTCTAGGGTTCAATTAAGAACGTTAGTTTGACTAATCGTTCGGTATATGAGGGCCTATGGGTCACACAACAAGTAGTTCCCTTTTACGGATTATAGTTGGTTGATTAAATGTTAAATTGGATTTAATATTTAATTTATGGAGAAGTAATTAATAATAAATTAATTTGGAATTAATTATTATTAATATTTAATTAAATTGGATTTAATTAAATAAGAATTCTCAATAATTATATTTGGAATATAATTGTAGGATTTAATGTATATCGAAATAAATCGTAGAGATTTTCATATAAGACATTTAAATCCGTAGAGATTTATATTTAGGGAATTAAATGAAAATGAATTAATTTAATTCAAGATTAGGGATTATGTTTCCTAATTGGGCTAGCTTGGGAAATAAGCTAAGCCTCCCTATATATACAAGCTCTTGGGAATTCACAAATAACGTTAATTCATTATTCTCCATAAGATCTAGAGTTAGAATTTTCCTAGCAAATTCATCTCGGGATTCAACGCTGACAAATCCGTGCAAGTCCGTGATTGGGGATTACGTGGATACCATAGTAGAGAAAACTGTATACGAATTACTGTAAGAATTCTGTTTACGTTTACTCGTATTTAATTATGCAATTAATTATGCAATTAAATTGGATTTAATATTTAATTTATGGAGAATTAATTAATAATATATTAATTTGGAATTAATTATTATTATTGTTTAATTAAATTAGATTTAATTAAATAGGAATCCCAAAATAATGGCAAAGTCTCATATACACTTGGTGCACGGATTCTAGATCCGTGCACTCACTTTAACCCTGCCCATTTTATTGTGGATCCTCTTTTTCACTAATGACGAGATCTCATTTTTTCTTAATGGGTCACTCTTATACCCGAGTGCACGGTGCTCACTTGGTGCACAGGAGACCCACTCCAAAATAATATATGGGATATTATTGTAGGAAAATATATTTAGGGAAATCATATCTAAGAGAGATGATTTGCAAGATTCAGAAATATCTTTCTAATAAAGATTGCTTAATCATTAAGTTGAGCTTCCCCTATACATAGGACATCCTAGAGATTTATTAATCACTACAAAAAAAAACCTAATTTCTCCATAAAATCTAGAATAGCAATTTTCCTAGCAAATTTCGTCTAAGATTCAACGTTAGCAAATCTGTGCAAATCCACACCTGTGGATTACGTGGATACCGTAGTAGAGGAAACTACACACGAATTACTGTAAGATTTCTCGCTATGATTATTCGTACTCGTTTATTCAATTAATTGTTCGTTGTTGGTGAACTATTAATTTCCGCTGCGCATGTATTACGTGTTTACGTGCTAGTATATTCCAACATTTGAGAGCCTTCCAATGCTCGTGACTTGGACTGCTCGTGTACCTACTCAACTTGTTCACTGAGCATGCAAGATAAGGACGTGTGCAATTCGTAATATACATCACACTTCCAATGATCCTTGCATATTCTAATTGAGCCACTGGTTCTCCTCTATTCTTCTTCAGATGAACATTGAGTGTCAGGGGTGTTTTAGCAGGGGGATCATCAAATGCTTTGGATTTCTTCAATACTTTCTCACATAGTGAGATTGTGTCAAAAAAATTCTATTTCATGTTCTCTCAATCTTGATTCCTAGAATCACGTCTGCTAAACCCATATCTTTCATGTCAAAATTTTGATTTAACATGTTCTTCGTATTAACGATGGCATTATTATTGTTACCCATGATTAACATGTCATCGACATATAAACAAACCATAAATAATCCATCATTTGGTGTATTCTTCACATACACACACTTGTCACACTCGTTAATTCGAAACTCATTTGACACACATAGTATTGTCAAATTTCAAGTGTCACTATTTCGGAGTTTGTTTAAGTCCGTACAGCTACCGAACGAGTTTACACATATTTTTCTCATTTTCAGGTGCAACGTAACCCTCTAGTTGATCCATGTATATTTCAGTATCTATCTCACCATTAAGAAACACGGTCTTAACGTCCATCTGGTGTATTTCGAGATATGCAAAATAACAATTGCGATAAGTACACGTATGTCAAAGAAATCATACCCTTCCCTTTGTTTAAAACTCTTTGCAACCAAACAGGCTTTGTACTTTTCAACTAATTCATCTGCTTTGTATTTTCTTTTAAGGATCCACTTGCATCCTAAGGTCTTGCAACCTCTAGGGAGGTCAACCAACTCCCACGTGTTGTTTTGCAGAATTGAATCGTGTTAACTATTTATAACTTTCTTCCAAAGTGATGAAGTCTGGACATTGCCTCTTTGATGGACTTAGGTTCATCTTCCAACACATAAGTGATGAAGTCTGGACTATATGTCTTATCAACTCTAGCTCGTTTACTGTGTCTTGTTTCTTCACTCTCCTGAGTAGAAGGACCTGCAGTATCATCTGTTTCTTCGTAGGTTCTCTTGCTTGAACTCACATCCACCTTATCCCTACACAGGAAGATATTTTCAAAGAATACACCATTCCTTGATTCAATTGTAGTACCTTCTGTCATATTGGGTATTTCTGATTTATGAATCAAGAACCGATAAGCATTACTGTTGAAGGCGTACCCTATAAGATACAATCGACTATTTTAGGGCCGATTTTCACTTGTTTAGGAGTTGGTACTTCAACCTTAACCAAACACTCCCACACTTTGAGGTATTTGTACGACGGTTTGCACTTTTACCACACTTTGAGGTGTTTGTCTTGTCGGACGAAGTAATTTTAGGCGACTATCAACACTTGCATTTAATTGATAATATAACATTTTTTTCTTAGAGGTTTGGTAGATCGATGTGCACGTCGCGATCATCGTACAAGTTTCGTTGGATGGGGACATGGGGTACAACACATAATTGAGTTATTTGAAAATTATTCAAATTGATTTTATCAATTAAGACAAACTCGGCTGATGCATTGGATAGACTCACAGAAGTCTTAAACGATTTTTCAACGAACTAAAACGAGTACAATTTAGGGTCTACAACTTTTGCAAAATTAAGCTATCCAATTGTGAAGATATTCAACTACTAGCTCTATCACTCACACTCGTAATTAGTTGTCTATTTGGGTAAATTTCGTGTCATCTTATATTTTTCAACGAAGTTGATCAATCGATGTCACAAGAAATTTTCGACACGTGTATCCCCCATTTCCCCTCATACACGTAGCTAGAATTTTTAGGGACCAAAATTCCTTAAATTTTTTTAAAGATTTTTATTAGGACTTCGACAAGCCTTGTGGTCTCTATCTCGAATATATTATTTGATACTTCGATAATGGAGTCACAACTATCAAGAAGAATATGACAAATACATACAGAAAGTTTACTCTAATTTAAATTGGGCCCCACTAGTGTACGATAAGATTAATCCTGAACTAGCCAGTCACCGAGCCACAAAAAAAAAAAGAAAAAAAACCTATCAAGAGGAATTAAGTTATAATTTTTTAAAGTGAGAGCCATATCAGGTTGTTTAATCATAATTCTACCTATATTAAAATAGTATCTCATCTAGTATTTTATTACTAAAATAGCATGCCCAGTCATATAAACTATTTGAAACTATGCAACGTATTCCGTTCATAGATGTTAAATGAGTCGATCCTAACCCATTATATCAGTCTTAAGGGTAAGGACAGAGCGAAAAAGGGTACAGGGGGCACTGGTTTCCCATGATATTTTGAAAACTTTTAGGTTCCGTTTGAATGGATGTTGAATTAATGATTTTTAAACGAATGAAATTCAAAAACTTAGATTTGACTCTAGTTTAAAATTGGGGAATTTCCCACTCCCCCCCTTTTCTTCATATCTCTCTCATCTCTTGACAATTCATGATTTGAAATATATGCATTTTTACATTTATTAATTTTCAAATTCATTCATTTCAAATCCTCCGTAACCTTAGGTATTTTTATTAATTTTACATACATATAATGAAACAATATTTAATCACATATATATTTGAACATATCTGAGTCGCTCTACTTGAACTTGACAGTCAACTAGGAAACTTTATTATTGATGTGCATTTTGATAAAAAAACTTCGTTACAGTTTTTGGAATAGGAGGACTTGCTAAAAAGTTGCTACAAAAAATCATATTATATTTTCATTTGTTTATTCACTTGTTAAGTTATCATTGATTCCAATCATTGCCACAATTATCGTGGAAATAATGTTTTAAGCAATTAAACTCATCAATAGTTCACTAATTACCTGAACGTGAGATATATTTTTGAATGATTGTTTGGTTGTATAAATTAAAAAAATATTTTTCACAAAGCTAGTAACAAAGCTATCATTCAACACTTCTAAAACATGAAGAATCGAAATTTTTATTAAATGTATTAATATTTTAAATGGGTATGTAATTACGTTTAATATTTTGATTATATAATATATATTAGATTATATTTCTATTTAAACTTTTATTTTTGTACTTTTTTATTACTATCAATTGGGTCCCCCTGAAGAGAAATTATGGTTCTGCCACTGATAGGTCTGTGGACCTGAATGATCCAAGACCTTACCGGTTCATGACAAATGGGTCGTTAAAAGTTGAGACCTTATCCTAGCCCTAGCGATTCGTGGGCTAAACAGGTTACTACGAAATAAAAACTTAAAAGAATAGATTAAAATTCAATGTATCTATAATATAATATGATGTAATTTAAATTCAACATATAAAATTAAAAGAGATATAATAATATAATAAATATGTTGCTACTTATACTCAATCTCATAAATCAAATTTAAAAAATATTAACAGTGTTGAAGAGATGCACTATTTAATACTCAATAATGCTATTATTTTATCTTTTCTTAATTTTTTATTTAAATATCTTTTAAGTAATTTAATTTAAAATATGTACTAAAATAAAAATAAATTATTAAATTATCAATGGACCTAGAAAAATTTAGCCTGTATCTTGATTTTTCGGTTTTTCGATTTAAACGGACGAGAACTCTTTTAACACCCCTAATTACTTTTCCGTACAAGAGTTTGTAAATATATCAAAGAAGATAGACCTTCGGCCTTTTTAATAGATTATGGTAGTATTCATTTTTTTTCTTTTGCATTTTATTCTACACTATCCACGACTTTGCATAGTATTATATTAAGAGTGTGTTTTCAACCAATTTTTAATTAGTGAAAAACACTTATTTATAAGTAGATATATTCAGCTTTTTTTTTTTAAAAAATAAGCACTTCTATCCTTGAAATAAGTGGTTGTAAACGGGACCCAAGTCTTCAAATTCCAACGTATTTCTCTTTAAAAAATAAGATAAAAAATTCGTATGAGACGGTCTCATACATGAGACGGAGTATAAAATTAGTACAAATCAATATTCACCATTTTAAAGTGTTATGTCGTCAATGTCCAAATTGTGATCTGTCTCAATGTGAGACCATCTCACGCAACAGTATGCCTTTAAATTGACAAATCTTATATAGTTGTATGTATTAGGATCACTGTGCAATATATATGTATTTTTTAAACGTACAACTTGTTTGTTTGAAACTTTAAACTCATTTACACAGAAACATTCAACTTATCTACATTGAACAAGTTAAATATTTCAATGTTAATAAATTTTACGTTTCATAAAAATAAATTATATATTTTAAAAATGTATTTAAATTGCACGATGCACTAATATATATGAGAGTACTCATTTAAATTTTGTGATCTTTCATAGTAGAGAATGCATACTTCTTCTCCCTTGAAGAAAAAACGAATACAAGCCAAAGGCAAAAAGAGATGGAACAAAAATGCCATTCTTCTTCTTCAAAAAATGTTTGTCTAGAATTAATTAATAATGTCAAATGGGCCGAATATAATTAGTTTTGGGGCCCAATCATTGATATTTTCCAGTTTTCCTCCACTTTTCATAAGAAGCAATCCCAGCCGTAAAACATAAATTCGCAATGTAAGGTCAGGATCTTTTATTTACAGAATCTCTTCCTAAAAGTAGAGTTGCCCAAAGGAACCGAAACCGTAACTGCCGGTTCGGAACCGCCGGTTCCACGGTTCGAACCGGTGGTTCCGCGGTTCCGAACCGGAACCGGCCGTTGGAACCGAAATATGACAGTTGGAATCGGCTGTTCCACGGTTCCGAACCGTGAACCGCCGGTTCCTGCCTACCGTTGGACCGAAATATGACCGTTGGAACCGCCGGTTCCGCCGGTTTTTTTGCCTTTTTTTTTTCTTTTTTTTTTAATCAATGGTTGAGATTGAGTCAAATGTTACCGTTTTTTGATCCAATGGTCGAGATTTAAATGAAAGTTACCTTTTTTTTTGTTTTTTTTTTTTTTTCTCAAACTCTATAAATACCCCTCATTTGTATTCATTTTCTTGCACCAACTTGATCCAAATTGATCAATTCTTCTTCATCTCTCTAATTCTCTTGTTCTAAGTTCTAACTTTATAAATTATAAGCTTCATTAAAGTTCATAATTCATACTTCATATATTATCTATATTGATATATTTTATACATTATAGTATATAGTTTATATTATTATTATATACACTTTACTTTTACTTTTATATTTTATATTACATAAAATAAAATGTCAAGAAGAGAAATCATCATCTTCTAGAAGAGAAAAGGAAAGAGTCCGACGACTTCCGATTTTCCTCCACCTCCTCCTCCTTGAACAATTCAATATTCCATGGAGTGTGGAGGAAATAGAAGCGAGTCTTGGTCCCTAAGTATGGGATGCCACTTTTTTCAAATGAAAAATTTCAACAACCTCGTGGTGGTACTCAAGAAAGTACTCATGGTCCTCATGGTCATGGAAACGAAGAAAATGTGGAGGAGGAGGAGGTCATTCCACCTCAAGGCGAGAAAAGAAAATGTAGAGTTCTTGATCCTAAATATTCACCATTCACTTCAAAAAAAAAGTGGCAACCAATGAGGTGAATATATTTAAAGTTTATTGTAACTATTGCACTAGTGTTTATCATTTTGAGAAAGGTGGTGGATATGGAACATTTAAAAACACACTTGTTGGTAAAACATAAAGAAGTCTTGGGAATGACTACATCTCAAACGCAACTCACGTGGATTCACGGCGTCTTTCGAAGGTGGTGAAGTAAGTAATCCTACTAGTTTATTTAGATATAATGTTAAGGTTGCTAGAAGAGAATTAGCTAAACTTATTTGTTCTAAACATCTTCCTTTTCGCTTTTGCAAATGATCTTCGTTTTTGAAAAAATGGTTTACTACTGACTTATAATCCTTCGACCAAAAAAAATTTCACGATCTTCTATTATTCGTGAAATTGATAAAATGGCTAAAGAAATAAGAGATGAAATGACTATCATGTTTTCTAGATTAACTCAAAAAAATTCTATATGTTCGGATATTTGGAGTGATCATTTTCAAGAGCATAATTATATGGGCATTACTTGTCATTGGATTGATGATACGTGGACAATTCAAAAACGTTTAATTGCATATAGAGAGTTTGATACTGAGCATACGGCCTCAAATATTGCTCTAAAAATTCGTACGGTTTTGCAAGAGTACAACATTCTTACAAAAATATTTTTAATTTTATTTGATAATGCAAGTGCTAATACGGCTAGTTTAGATGAACTTATTGCAATTTGTCAACCATCAATTGGTGGTAGATTTTTTCATGTAAGATGTTTTTGTCATATTTTAAATTTGTGTGTTCAAGACGGTTTATCTTCTTTAAAAACGCATGTTGGTCCTATTAAACATGCACTTGGTTATTTGGTTAGACATCAAAAAGTTTTAAAAAGATGGAAAAGTTTTTGTGTAGTTAATAAACTTACTCCTAAAAAGTTTTCACTTGATGTTGCTACTAGATGGAACTCAACTTATAAAATGTTAAGTGCATCTTATGAGTATAGAAATGCATTATGTAATTTTTTGCACAAGAACAATGTGGTATTACTTTATTTTTTCCTAGTCAATGGGATTCATGTGCTACTTTATGTGAGATGTTGCAAGTTTTTAATGAAAATTTACTACACAATTATCTCTGCACGATTATCCTACTTCTATTCTTGCTTTAGATCAATGTGTTAGAGTTGCAATTACTCTAGATTGTAGTGATCCAAATGAAATATTATATAATGCTATTAGTTCAATGAAAGTCAAATGGATGAAATATTTTTATATATTCCCCGATGTGTTTATAATTACTAAAAATACTTGATCCTAGAGTAAGAATAGATGGAGTGCAAGAATTAATTTCTATATATTATGATGCTTTATTTCCTATTACGGATGATAACACCCTTCTCCTATTGTGGTTGTCCAAAAATCTAAACAAGTTCTTATGGATGTTTTTAGAGAATATAAAATTCAATTTGGTCCTACTAGTGGTGATTCTACTAGTGTTGTGGTGCTACTAAGACTACTAGTAGTGGGACGTGGTGGTACTCAATCCCTTGGTCGTGGTCTTTTTGGTAAATTTTCCCGTTTAGATAATTTTTCTAAAGAACGATATCAACAACGTCTGACGACACAATCAAATGTTTTCTTAGAAATTGAAAATTTTCTAAATACACCTTCTTTTGAGTATCAACCGAGAATTAGAAAATTTTGATATTTTTAAAGTGGTGGTCGAGGAGATTAGATGCTTATCCGTGTTGAGTATGATTGCAAAAGGGTATATGCATGTCCCGCCTCAACCGTGAGTCCGTCGAATCGAGCATTTAGCTTGGGTGGACATATCTTGAATGAAAGGCGTTCAAGATTGACAGTTGAGCACTTGGAAAACCAATGTTTACTTGATGATTGGGTGAAAGCCAAGATCGAACACAAAATGAAGCTCTTAAATATGATTCTAGCGAAGATAGTGTGATCGGCGACACAACCGAAAACGAAAGTGAAGCTTAAATCTTCTTAAGATTTAAGTCTTGAGGTAAGAAACAAGGTAAGAGAACTACATGGACTTTGATTCTAATCGGATACGTAGGCAACATAATTTTAAGTTTCTAACTTAGAATTTTCTAAGTTTAAAATTTAAAATTATGCCCAAGCCCTTTTTTTTTTTTTATCCTCTTTTCATTATTTATAATTTTTTTAATGTAATTATAAGTTGTACACTTGTATTTGTAGCATTAGCAATTTAGTTACTTGTAAGTTGTAACTTTTAAGTTGTAAATTGTAAATTGTAATTTTTGTAATGTATTAAATTATTGTTTAATGTTTAAATTGTAAATTACTTGTAAATTGTATGTTTAGCATGTTTAGCATTAAGTTGTAATTTACCACATTAGCATTTAGCATGTTTATTGTTTAAATTGTAAATTACTTGTAAATTGTAACTTTTAAGTTGTAAGTTGTAAATTTTTTGAGTTGTTTGTTATTTGTTTGTAATTTTGTATGTTTAATAACATAAGATTTTGCTTCATCTTCTTTAAATTTACTTCAATTTATTTTTTTTTTATTTGTATTTTGATAAAATTAAAAAAAAAAAAAAAAGTGAACGCGGAACTGTAACAACTTGGAACCTACTGAACTCAGAACAACCGCCGAATCGAACTGCAAATAAACAATTTTTTGTTTTGGTTGCCCAACTTTTTGGAATCAAGAACCCATTTGCCGAACCGAACCCGTGTTTGAAACCGGATGAGCAAGTCTACCTAAAAGAAGATTCTTATTCAGATACTCTACTCGCTTAAAATATTAAATAAAAATACGCACTCGTGTGAAAGTGTCTCACGATGAAATGAAACATAATTTAATTATTGACGTTTTAACACTTTAAAAATGATATATTTTAAATTGTACTACATTATACCCCGTTTCATATAAATTTTTGTTTTAAATAAAATAATATTTCCTCCGTCTCAAATTTTTTTTGTACAATTTCTATTTTGGTCATTCCCAAATTTATTTGGTCATTACTATAAATGACAAAACTCATTTTAACTCAAACCCTTCAAACACAATTTATTTATCATGTATCTAACTCATTTATACTTCAATATTTTATCACTTTATCATCTCAAATAATATTATTCTACTTTTAGTTAAAAAATAATTATCTATTATATCCTAAAAACTTTACTTTTTTATCACTTTAATCAGTGTTTTCATAACCGAACCCCATGATCAAACCCTCTGGCATCATCTGTTCTTTGGCCCAATCGGTTGACCTGATGAACAACCGATTCAACTCAACCGTAAAATTGATTTATGCATATTTCTTTTTTATATTTTGTATGTTACATTAAAAAATAAATATTTATTCATAAAATATTAAAATTATACTAATTTATAACTTATAAATCTTATATTAAAATAAATACAATAGAGTTTGGAGACCAGAGATGATGACGTTGTGGATTAATTCCACACAATATGTGATTTACGATAAAGAGATTAAATGAAATTAATGACTTGTGAATGAATTTATTTGAGAGAAAATGATATTGAGATAAAAACAATAACATTATATAGAGAGGTTTAGAAAAAAATAATAAAAAAATAAAAAAAAGTGATTTAATAAATAATAAAAATAATAAAATCGAATTAACCGTTTTTAAGGAGTAATTGGACCGGCGACATGAGCGGTTCACGGTTCGACCGGTTCAACCGGTTTTTGAAAACACTGACTTTAATTATAAATAAACAATTCTATATTAAATACTGCTCACCAGTGTTTTCATAACCGAACCGGTGATCAAACCGGTCTAGGCATCGGTTGTCGGTCCAACCGGTTGGACCGGTTGAACCGACGGTTCAACCGTTAAATTGATTTATGCATATTTCTTTTATATTTTGTATGTTACATTAAAAAATAAATATTTATTCATAAAATATTAAAATTATACTAATTTATAACTTATAAATCTTATATTAAAATAAATACAATAGAGTTTGGAGACCAGAGATGATGACGTTGTGGATTAATTCCACACAATATGTGACGACGATAAAGATATTAAATGAAATTAATGACTTGTGAATGAATTTATTTGAGAGAAAATTATATTGAGATAAAAACAATAACATTATATAGAGGTTTAGAAAAAAATAATAAAAAAAAAAAAAGTGATTTAATAAATAATAAAAATAATAAAATCGAATTAACCGCTTTTAAAAGAAATTGATTGAATGACATACGAAATGGTTTATTTTGCTCGACCGCTCAACCCGGGCGGTTCAACCGGTTTTTGAAAACACTGCTGCTCACACAATAATTGTATAAAATAATTTGGAATAAAATACAGGAATAGAACGGATTCTGTCACTGCTGACTATAGATACATGTGTCGTGTGTAGATTCCATCGAGGCAGTTGGGCGGAAAAACTAAGGCTGACCAAACCCCTTGGAAACACGCACTCCAGCGTGCTTCTGTGTGAAAAACTTCCCCTTTTTAACCCGAATCATCACCGCCATTTTCATCACCACCACCTCAATTTCTGAAGGTTCCATTACACAAGGTACTAGCGTTCTCATCCTTTGTTCCCTTTTTATTTTGTTTTCTGTTTTTAATTATTGCCTATTTGATGAGGTTTTTGAGATTGACTCATTCTAGCTGTTAGATCTGTTGCGTAATTATTTGATTTGTGAATTAATGGTTGCGTAAGAAGAAGTGAAGTTGATTTCTGATCGCGATTTACATTTCTCTGTTTTTATTGTTCTTCGTTATTCCGTTGTTCATCTCAGAATTTGTGATTCCGTGGAAACTTGATAAAATACATTCATTATATTTGTGAAGTTGTCGTTGATTTTGATGGAATTCAGTTACATCAGTTGGCAATTCCTGTGAGGTTTACATCTAGATTGAGGAATTTGAAATTTAATTAGAAACTTTAAATGATTGGATTCCATATTCGCCTAAATTACTCAAGAAATAGTTCTAGTTGAGGCTGGTGGATTCCAAAGTTCATCCTTCATATCCTTCCATTCAAACAATGGGTTTGCTATTTTGGGTTTCAAATCTTTCAATTCAAATACAATTTCTTTTGTTTTTTTTTTTGATTTGATCCAAGATTTCGTTAGTAAATTTATGTTTAACGAAAATTTGTTATTGTTTTAATCTGATATTTTGGGGTTACACATATATTTGGTCACTTCGTCGGCTTATTTATCATACAATATCCCGAATACAGGGGTCAGTGCCGATGATCAAATTTCTTGGGTTGGATGATGGCCTTATAGAATTTCGTAATGGCTTTAACATCAGAAATTTTGGAAATGTTGTTATATTGGTTTATTAGAGCTCTGTGTTGAACACTTGAAAACAGTCTGGCTTTTTCTTTGACTTTATTGGGTGATACCTAATTACCTATGCAATAGTTCCAATTGCCCACATGATGTGGTGCAGTGGTGTTAAACATTGTAACACATTATAATACATCTGCCTACTCATCTGTACCAGGAAAACATAGTGTGTTCATCTGTATCAGTTGATGTATTTCAGCGGTCCTGTAAACAGCTTCTTTTGTTCTTCAACCATTAAAATATAATTAATCAATTTGTAGCTGGAAAATACTTCCAAGCACCAGTTGCACCATGCGACTCAAGTGGATTTTTAAATGGTATTAGTTGGCCAAGATTAGTTGTTTTCACTTTGAACATTATTAGTCGTTTCCATTGAACAGTATTAGCTGCACGAGTTGTATGGGTGCACCCAAGTGTTCCTCTTTTTAGTTTCCAAGTGTTCCTCTTTTTAGTTTATACATGTTTCACAAGCATTTTTTTGTCATCCTGAGAAGGCAAACATCGTATTTTCCTTGTAGGTTGCAAGATGGCAGCGACATCAATGGCCAGTTATTCGATTAAATCGACTGCATCTACTGGGCCCAAAGCTCAGCTTTTTCAGTCAAAGTCCTTCAGCATCAAATTCAACTCCAAAAACAATATTAGAACTTTCAGTGGCCTCAAAGCAATAAACTCTGTATCCTGTGAATCAGAATCTTCATTCTTAGGCACCAAAAGCTCCATAACTAAAGCTAAAATGCCGAGCCAAAGATCATACTCCCCTGTTCAGCCAAACGCGTGCATAAAAGTAGCCATTCTCGGGGCTGCTGGTGGCATAGGCCAACCTCTAGCCCTTCTCATCAAAATGTCCCCCCTCGTTTCCACATTGAATCTTTATGATATAGCAAATGTCAAGGGAGTTGCTGCTGATCTCAGTCACTGCAACACGGCCTCTAAAGTTGCAGATTTCACAGGAGCTGCTGAGCTGGCGGATTGTCTGAAAGGCGTTGATGTTGTCGTCATTCCCGCTGGCGTTCCGCGGAAGCCAGGCATGACTCGCGATGATCTCTTCAACATCAATGCCAACATAGTGAAAACACTGGTGGGGGCCGTTGCTGATAACTGCCCCGATGCCTTTATTCATATTATCAGCAACCCAGTGAATTCGACGGTCCCGATTGCAGCTGAGGTTTTGAAGCAGAAGGGAGTGTACAATCCCAAGAAGCTATTCGTGTCACCACTCGATGTTGTGAGAGCAAACACTTTCGTTGCTCAGAAGAAGAACTTGAAGCTCATCGATGTTGACGTCCCGGTTATTGGGGGGCATGCGGGAATTACGATTCTACCCCTGTTGTCGAAGACAAAACCCTCGGTCAGTTTTACTGATGAAGAAGTGGAAGAGTTGACTGTGAGGATTCAGAATGCTGGTACGGAAGTGGTGGAGGCGAAATCGGGGCGGGTCCGCCACGCTGTCGATGGCGTGCTGCTGCCGCCGATTCGTTGAGTCGTCGCTTAGAGCGCTGGACGGGGATACGGATGTGTATGAGTGCTCGTTTATTCAGTCGGAGGTGACGGAGGTCCCGTTTTTCGCATCGAGGATTAAGCTCGGGAAGAATGGGGTAGAAGCTGTGATTTCGTCGGACCTTCAAGGATTGACGGAGTATGAACAGAAGGGTTTGGAGGCTCTCAAGACTGAGCTCAAAACGAGCATCGAGAAAGGCGTTGCTTTTGTCCAGAAGGAACATGTGACTGCTTAAACTTTCATTTCAGCAGAAACGTGTTTTGAGTAAGAATAAGCATGGCAGTTGGAAATCTGTTATGTATCAATGTGGCAGTTTTGCAGGTAACTTAAATGCTAAATCGTGTTCACTCTTTTTGCTTTCTTGGTACCAAGAAAATGAGTATGTTGTGATGGCTCTTTCAATTTGGTGACAACTCTTTGGGAGAGCTCGAAATTAACAGTTGTATTGAACAATGTTGATCAAGATCGATGGATTAAGTTCATCTGTTGTTTGGATTGGATTATGTGCGAATGAATTTGAAATAATATGATATTCTGAACTATTTTTGAATGATTTTGTTGACATTTTGGGAGCTCAAAATTATTATTTCTATTGAACTGTGTTGGCAAGATTGATGGATTAAGTTCATAGCCGTGAATCTGTAAATCTGTAGTGTGTGTTTTGAAACATTAAAAACAACTTTTAGAAATACTTATTTTCAAAGATATCTCTCACAACTTTTGAAAATAAATACTTTTGGAAACTGTTTTTAGTGTTTCAAAATACACCCGTAAGCTATGGTCTATTATTTGGGTTGTATATTTGAGAATGAATTTGAAATCATTTGATATTCTGATTTATTTTTTGAATGATTTGGTGACAACATTTTGGGAGCTCAAAATTAACATTTATGTTGAACAAAGTTGATTAAGATTGATGGATTAAGTTCATATATATCGGAATCATGGACTTTTGTTTGCAGTGATAGATTAGAGTGAATTTGAAATCATCTAATATTCTAACCAACTTTTTTGAATCATTAGGTGACAACATTTTGGGAGCTAAAAATTAACATTTCTCTATTAAACGAGATGTTGATCACTTCAATATGTAGTTTGTTGTTTGGGTTAAAAGATTAGAAAATTAATTTGAAATCATCCGATGTCCTGAACTATTTTTTGAATGATTTGGTGACAATATTTGGGGGAGTTCAAATTTAACAATGTTCATCAAGATTGATGGGTTATAAAGTTCATAACCACATCCACGATCTATAATGTGCTAATTGCTTGGATTGAAAGATCGGAGATTTAATTTCTGAACTATTTTTTGAATGACTGTTGGAGTTTAAAATTAACATTTGTACTGAACGATGTTATTCAAGGTCGCTTTTTTAAAGCTCATAATCGCTGTTTATTTGTATTTGAAAGATTCGAGAATGAATTTTATAAAATATTTGTATTCCATTCAATATATCTCTTTATAATTTAAAATTTACGTTACAAATGGTAATCATTATCTGTCCTCAGTCACTTGTCATTGATTTAATTATTAAGATATTTAAGATAAAATTGTAACGCAATTAACATTAGTGGTCAAAATTACCAATCGAGAAGGCAAAAACAAATTCACGGGTTTCGTCCTGCAGAAGTACTGATGCAACTGTGCTTGCGTGGAGTGTAACTGTAAATATTACTATGTGACTGCCTATTTAATTATTTTAATTAATTCATATTCATTTTAATAAAATCAAACTACTAATATTAAAAAAACAGAATACAAAAGTAAAATATCTTAAATATAATAAAACCATATGCTCGATTGCACTGATTATACTAATTAATATCCATGATTAGATTCATTTAATTACAACTTAGTAACTCCACATAATAATCCAACTAAATTTCATGGGAGTTTTATCCAGTTAAAAATTAGGAGTAGAAGAAAAGCAATCAGAGAAAAGAAGCTTAAACTCCTCATCTTCTTCTTCATCATCAAAGCCACTGAAATTTGGAGCATTCTCATTAGGCATTGGACGGTCGTGATTAGCCGTTTTTGGAGAAGAATCAACCATTCCCATTAGCTTTCTCTTCTTGTAATTAGCCTTAAAAAATGCTTGCCTTAACCTCTTTGTTTTGTCCTCCAATTGCATGTCTGGAATTTCTTCCATTAACTTTTTTTCTTGCTCCAAAATCTCTAAAGATTCCTTCAACTTAGTTTCAGATTCTTCCTTCCCAAATTCCTGCAAAAACCCCAATCAAAGACAAACAATTAGAACCATGGTCTTACGTATGTAGACCAGTATGCCCGTTTTGCGATTAATATGTTATGGTAAAATAACTAATACCTTTTAATTAAACAATCAATACTATTAAAAAATAAACACAAAATGCAAACCAGTTGCACGATAAAAGTGGTTTGCACTATTTTCAACTAATACTTTAATAGTGAAAAAACTAGTACCTTTTAACAAAACAACTATTACTATAAAAATATGCAGACAAAATGCAAACTATAAATACACAACATAAACCAGTTTAACCATGCACCTGTTTTGCAACTAATACCTTTTAATGAAACAACTAGTACTATTAAAGAATTACACAAAATATGCAAACTAGTAGCACCGTAAACGGGTTTACACTTTGCTAATAATACGTTAATACTTAAAACAACTAATACCTTTAGTTGAAACCACTAATTAATACCTTTAGTTAAAATAACCAATTATTTAAAAATTCACATAAAATGCAAACAATTGCACGTTGAAACTAGTCCCCAGTTGGTTTACGCTAAGGTTTGCCTATATGGGTTGGTATTAAGCAAATAAATTTTATCTTATACCTGTTTTTATACTAATACTTTATAGTAAAATAACTAATACTCTTTAATGAAACAACTAATACTATTTAAAAAATACACACAAAACACAAACAAGTTGTACAGTACAAAATGGTTTACACAGGACTTTGCATATATATTGCCTATATATATAGAGAGAGAGAGAGAGGGGGGAGAGGGTAATTACTGCCTGCACATTCTTGATTAGGGTTTGAAGGCTCATGAGTTTCCGGTGGGGCCACCTTCGAATTCCCAACTCCCTACACCGTTTTTTCAACAGCGTTAACCCAACGTTAAGTTCTCTAGCAGCTTGCGTTATTGGCATGTAAAAGTACTGCGATATTATTTTCCTCGTCAATTTCTTCGAATTCCTTTCCTCTTCATCCCGACACCTTTTAACTCCCTTCTTCTTCTCCTCCTCTTTCAATTTCTCACCAATCATAACGCCGTTACAGCGACTCATGTTAACGTTGTTGTAATCGAACAGCAACGGCTGCGATTGTGTCTGAAATCCTGTCCCTATCTCCTCCCAATTGCTCAAGTACACCTCTGCAATTGATAATTAAATAAAAAATTAAATTATAAGGAAAATTAAATGATTGGAAGATTAATAATTCGTTAAAAAATTAATAATTACCTGGAACTAGAGTATGAGAAAAATCAAGGGGTGGATAAAAGAAAGGGTCATTAAGAAGCAAATCTGACTCCGGGAATGGAACTAGTGTTTCTTGCATGCTTAATTCATGATGGAAGTAGTCCCACCCATTATTATAACCAAGAATTCCACTGTTTTAATTTAATCAAATCACACATTATAAACATGTTATAAAAAAAATGGAAGAATAAAATAATATTACTAGTACTATACTTATGTAATTACCTGAAATCGAGAGGGGGGAGTTGGGATGGAAAAGAGAAAATGTCTTCATATTCTTCTTTGGTAAAAATTTGATGATGATTGTGATAATTTAAGGTGTTGAGAGATTGATGAGAAGTAATTTGCATTGTTCTTGATAAGGTACACAAAATTGTGGAGTAATGAGATGGGGTGGTGGGAATGAGGAATATATATGGGAGGGAAGAAGAAGCATCGGGGGAGGTAAATAATGGGTGTGAATGTAATTATTCATATTTACTGCGCTTTGAACATCGTGTGCGCCGTCTCATGGATTAAACGTCCGCCCACTCGTGCATGCACGCACACAATATATACATGCATTTATATAATTATTATAGTTATAATCCAAAAAAAAAATCAAAAAATCTTATCTTATACTAGGAATTAAAGATGTTTATATTCCGATTTTGTTTGTCTTTCATTTTACTTTTTTCATTTTAGTTCGAACTAGTATATCTCCCGTGCGTTGCAAGGTTTATGAGTATAAAATGAACATGATATGAAATGTATTCGTTTTTGTGATAAATATATTATATAAAAAAAATTCTTATAATACTAATAATAATAATTTTTTTCACTTTTTTTTCATTTCGATACAACGCACGATTTATGAACATAATTTGTTTTTGCAATCCAGCATGGAAATGGGAGGCGCTCCAACAAATTAAAAAATTTACATTGTTAAATAATGCAACTTTAAAGATATATTTTGTTTCTTACAGTTTTGAATTATTTCTTTCTAAACCACGTTGATTGTCACCTATTATCGTCTTCCCAATTCCCATAGCATGTCAAAATTTTCAAATTATCTCCTCTAGTTACTTTGGACATGATAACATATAACTACCCATGATTGAAATTGGCCTCCTTAAGAAAGTTCAAGGTTTTTAATAATTATCTATAATTCTTATTAATGGTCACACCATAAAATATCATTAGTCAAAATTGTCTTTCTAATATGTTAACGAGTGTCTACTATCTGATGAAATTAGTGTCATTCCCGAAATCAACACTTTTTGTCCTAAGTTAGTCTCGATTAGTATTTTCTTTTAAAAATATGGGTACCGAGCTTCATCACAATCAACCTAATATTGTTTTACATTAATCCAAGGTTTAATGTCAATTGTACATGCAAGTAGTTCATAGTAATCAGACTCAATGACGGACCTACATGTCTTATGTTGGGATCACGTGCCCCCATAATTTTTTTTAAGTATATGTCATATATTATAATTATTTGGAGCAATACTTATATTATATGTATATAATGACTTAAATGAATTTTTAACAGTGTTATAATAAGTTAATAATGTAAATATTTTATCTAAAAAAATTTGTAGATATGTTATGTATATGCACTATTACTATTTAAAAAATAAAATATTTTTTAAGATAGTGATAGTGTATATGCATAATCGTGACACTAAAAAAAATAGAATTCACGTGAACTCGGGTTCACAAGAAATCTACTTTTTATATTATTTATTTTTGTGCCCCCTTCTTTAAAGTTTTATGGATCCGTCCGTGATTACACTAATCAATTTAAATATTATATCTTGTAAAAGAATCATACAAATAAGTAAATAAATTGAGTTTTATCACAACCAACCTAGTGTAATTTTACAATTCAATTAATAACGTCAACTAATAATTTAATTTAAAATTATTCAACTAACAATTTAAGTCTAATGTCAATAGCTCATGCAACTAATTTATGGTAATTGGACTAATCAATTTAAATTCAATATCATGTAATATAACCATACGAATAAGTATATAAATTATACATTTTCATATATTTAATACTCCTCGTCTTTTTTTAGATGCTCAATCCAAAAAGTCCATTTTTTACCGCATACTCAAAATAACAATAAAGTAACTATACCGTTCATGTCACCCCTTATAAACAACACTAAATTACATCACATGTCACTAATAATTACATACAAATTCACTAAAATAGACAAAATACCCTTATAAAAAGCTATTTTATTACCTTCAAATATTAATAAAGATTTTTCTCATTAAAACTCGTGTCAAAATTCAGTGAACAAAAATAGAAGGAGTAACTGATTTTTTTAAAAATATATATCCATATCAACTACAAAATACAACATTTTATATTATTAATCATTAATGTGCCACTTTTAAAATTTCATGATAAATTTGTAATAATTTTTTTGTTGATTTTTTTATTTTTTTGGTATATTATTTTGTTATTATATATGTATAAATAGATATAGTTAAAAAATTTGTAATAACTTTTTTGTTGAATTTTTTTCTTTTTTTGTATTATATTTTGTTATTATATATGTATAAATTGATCTAGTTTTAAGATTCAAAAAAATAATATTAATAATTTAGAAAATATTCAAAAAAATAATTAATATATATGTGTGATAGATATGAGAATTGAACCTTGTACCTCTTTCATACAAAGAAGATAAAAAATATTTGTTATACCATTAGAGCTACATTAAATTTGTTAAGATGTTTAAATTTTTATTAGAAAATTATAACAATTGTTTGACCCAATATTTTGCCCAACATTTTATTATTAGATATGTATAGATAGATTATGTAAATTTCAAGAAAAAAGAGTTATTTGATCCCATAACTTTCCTGCAATTCGATTTTCGCTCCAAAAAATTTAATTATTTAATTTTGATCCCCTTATTATCTCAATTATCCAAGCCTTTGAGCCAACGATGGAAGAAGGGTGGAAGACGAATGTAAGGAGAGATGTGTTGCCTCATCAAATTTATGTGTTTCAAACTCTAAAAATAAATTCAAGGACTATTTATTTTTAAAACTATACCTCACAACTTTTGAAAAAGAATGAATCTAAGGCTATTTTGTAGAGTTTTAAAACCCACCTTAAATATGTATATTTGTTTAGATAATTTTATTTACTTATATAGGAGTAAGAGTTCACATGTATCAATTATTTTAGAGTTACACTCTTCCCTCAAACATATATATTTCACTTGTATCCGGAGCTCCCAATTTTGTATCCCATGGCATTTAGGGTGGGGTGAGTATATTTAAAGTTTAAGCGCATTTAGGGTAATATTTATCCACTTTTTTAGTAGAAAATTAAATTTTTTAATAGAGACAATTGCATGAGACGGTCTCACGATGAGACGATCTCACGATGAGACGGTCTCACGATGAGACGGAACATAATTTGGCATACCATTTTAACATTTTAAAAAGAGTGGGTGTTGATTTGTGCAAGATTGTATACCGAGTCTCATGTATAAGACCGTCCCGTATGAGTTTTTGTTTCTTTAACAAGTGGATAAAAAAACTTAGTAATTTTCTCAAATAACCATAGTATATATAACATTGAATTTGATCCTATGCGCAGGTGGACACCAATTTATATGTTCACCGTTTATGTGATATGACAATTAAGTAAGGGAATCGACCATCGTTTAATTAATTGTATTAATTCTCACATTTAATTATATATCATATCTATCTTCACTTCATTAATTAAGTCAAATATTTTGAGTTTTTGCCCATAAAGATACCTAAAAGATGATTTTTTTTTCATTAGATGAAATATGAATATGTGTGATGATTTTTAGACTTAATTAGTTACTTGAAACTTTTTTCTTTCCTTGTCATTTCAAGTATAATGGAGTAGTAATTACCAACTTTAAATGTTTGCGTTTTACCATTTCAAAACAACTATTGACGGCGGCTATGTAATGTATGGATTCATTTTGGGACAAATTTTTTTTTTTTTTTGGACAAAGTTAGTTGTTAGATGTTAGTAGTTAGTACACCAAGCACCCAAACACTCTACTAATTCATCAAGTCACCTTATAACTCTCATGCTCCAATTCGTTCCCAAAGAAAATCGAACCTGGGTCTCCCATTCAATTGAGGAGCCCAATGACCAGGTTTTGGAACAGTTTGAGATGGTGAATTGGAGTAATTTACTCGTATGCCAAAATGTAATTTTCTGTCCGTTACAATTCCTTTTTTCTTTAATACGTGATATATATATACAATTCGTTTGTACTGTAAAAACATGTCCAAGCAGAGCATTCAACATAAAACAATTACAATTAGAATTTATACCGTAGATTATACTGCTTTTCTGTTATTCTCGATTTTAGGAACCTAACAAATGCAACATAATATTTCATGACAAACAAAAAATTTATAACAGTACGACAAACTCGTACTTTAAAATATTGGACTATCACTGTTAGAACCCTGGATGATCCAAATTGCCGCATTGATATGATATTGTCCGCTTTTGGTCGAATTCACGTATTTGTTTTTAGGCATCTCCCAAAATGCCTCGTTCCAATCGAAATAGTGTCTATCTTTATAAATCACATGATTCTCCCATATTATTTCGATATGGGATATTGTTTGATACTCAAATAATGACTATGTATATATCACAAATAGTCCGCACAAAATAGAAAAAGATTTAATCTGAGTATTAAATCAAAACATGATACTCCCTCATCCCAATCATAAATGGTAAAAGACTTCATATTTTTCGCCTCAATCATAATGGTAAAAAAGTTACTTAGACACTTTATTACTTTATCACATAAAATATTAATAAACAATATTTTTTACCCTCAATTATTCATCATTTTATCACTTTATCATATAAAATACTAATAAACAATTCTTCCTACCCCACCACTTTATCACTATTCAACTAAATCCTTATGAACAATAAAAATGTCATTATAATCGGGACGGAGGGAGTAGATAATAGAAAATCCTTGATTAATGGTAAAATGGGTGGAAACTGTACTTGTAATTGTCCGCATGCAACAATTTGGGGGCTGCTTTTTCCGTGTTAAACCCATGCACGCTAATCCAGTTCAGCTTATGATTGCCACAACTTTTGTTTTTTTTCTTTTTCCTCATCAAGTACATGAAAAGCACAATGATTTTTTCTTTTCGGATTATTTTATTTTCTTGAAACTATTAATTCAATAATTAAACAGAAAGATCAGGTTATCTTTCTCGGATTTCGGATTTCGGATTTCGGATTTCGATCAATTGATGATTCTCTATGTTATCTAATTAACCTACTCTTAAATCTAATATATCTAATAAAATAATTGAAAATAAAGATATTGATGAAATGTTAGACAATTGTGAGAAACTCTTGTAAAATATTGTGTGCCAAATATTAATACAAAGAGTGAGTCTCTTGTGCACTCAAGTGCACCATGCACTCATATAAATGGGCGATCCATATATAAAATACGGGTCAGCCTCTTCATTTCATAATATAATCTGTCAAAAAAATTATCAATGTCAAAAAATACAGGTACAGAGATTGACTTCCACTTCTAACTTTTTGCAAAAAAAAATTTTTGAGCTGAAATATAATTTTTTTTTTTTGAGCTGAAATATAAATTAAGATATTAAAGTGTCAAAACCATTTCAATATGTTGTTTTAGCCTAGTGGTTAGACATTCATTTTCAAGCTATAGGTTTTGGGTTCAATTCCCAACTTTGTTTTTTTCCTTTTCTTTTTTCCATGGGCCTACTTTGTTATATTTTATTCAATTTTCTTTCAAAATAAATTAACTACATATAACTTAGACGAGTAACTATCTATAACCAAAACGTGTAACTACTTATAACATAAACGTGCTACTACCTATAGTAAAAACATGTAACTACTTTTAACATCAACGTGCTACTTATACTTTCCATGGGCCTACTTTTAACAAAAACGTGTAACTTATTATAACAGAAACGTGCAATTACCTATAGTAGAATCGTGCAACTTACTATCACTATAAACGTGCAACTACTTATAACCAAATCGTGCGACTGCTTATAATTAAAACGTGCAACTACCTATAATAGAATCGTGCAACTACCTATAACAGAAGCGTGCAACTTCCTATAAGAAAAACATGCAACTGCCTATAACAGAAACATGTGACTACCTATAAGAAAAATGTGCAACTAATTATAACAAAAACGTGCAACTACCTATCTCCAAAACATGTAACTATTTATAATTGAAACGTGCAACTACCTGTAACAAAAACGTGCAACTAATTATAACAAAAACATGCAACTACCTATAGTAGAATCGTGCAACTTACTAGCACTAAAAACGTGCAACTACTTAAAAAAGAATCGTGAAACTACCTATAACAGAAGCGTGCAACTTCCTATAAAAAACATGCAACTGCCTATAACAGAAACATTCGACTACCTATAAGAAAAACGTGCAACTAATTATAACAAAAATGTGCAATTACCTGTCTCCAAAACATGTAACTATTTATAATTGAAACGTGCAACTACATGTGACAAAAATATGCAACTAACTATAACAAAAAAAAAAAACTATCTATAGTAGAATCGTGCAACTTACTCACGTTTCAGTGATAGTAACTTGCACGATTCTATCATACAGCTAGAAAACATATAAGCGTGCAACTACTTAAAATAGAATCGTGCAACTACATATAACCAAAACGTGCGACTACTTATAATTGAAATGTGCAACTACCAAAACAAAAATATGCAACTTACTATAAAAAAAAAAAAATGCAACTTTATATAACTAAAATGTACAACTTATAACAAAGAAAAAGGGTCATCAAAACTTTTCCCCCTTTGTTCAAATTCATCATCATCATCTACAAACTCCCATCGTTCAATCTTGAATAGAAAACCAAGAACCCCCTTTAAAAAGGCCCAATCAAACTTATAATGCAAAGAAATTGCCACCATTCTCAAGAACAACTTACCACAAAATGTTCCGCCGTCGGTTCCATTTTGCCGGTGATGTTTTGCTTCACCGATCTTTGTTACGTAATTGGATGAATTGTTTTCATTTCTACTCTCTCCTTTTCCGTCTAACGGTGGTTATCGGGATTTCTATGCCATCCTACAACGACAAACCTTTGTCTATGCGATTTTTAATTTCACGGTGGTTTCAAGGCGGATTTGGGGGTTTCCCCCTTTTTGCGTCACAATTTGTGTATGAAAATTCACGATGTTCTATGGCGGATTGCGGTTTGAGTTCTTGTTATTTCGTTGAATTAGGGCTTCATTTCTTACCTTTTTTTCGAATTGGTTCATATGGTATTTCTTCTATTCAAATATAAGGTGTTCCGTTTTGGTGTACCTGTTTCTTTTTGGCATTTAGGATCTGAGACCCTTGTCAGTAGGGAGAGAGAGTGATGAAAAGGGAACTATATATATATGATACAAATTGCGGAAATTTAATTTTGTGGGTCAACATTTAAGGAAGTGATTGAAAATTCACAAATCCTCCGAACATGGAATGAGTCAAACGAATTGTTTAAAAACAATCACATAAAGGCAAAACATAAAAGCCCGCTCTTAATCCGTACTACTAGAAGGGTAAATATGTGATATTGTAAAGATAAATTTGTGTTATCGTAAGGACAAATAACTCTTCCGTCAAAAAAAGGACAAATAACTCACCCTTTTTTAGAACACATAGTTGTTCTTATAATAACACATACATATAAAGTATTGAAAGTTTGTTACTATATGAACACAAATGTGTTACATACTATAAGGAATAATGTGTTTTGTATGGAACAAAACTTCACACACTCTGTTTTATCTATTTTATTTACTTTGTTTTCATCGAGGGAATTGCATTATTGGTCCCACCAAAAAGACACTGTTTGAGGGTCTACAAGTTTTGTAAATGTGGTCCAAAGAATTTTTTTTAAGCAAAATGGTCCTACCAAAGATTCGTTAGTATTTTCGACACTTTTGGTCCCTAAAAAAATTATCAAAAATTTGACACAACTGGTCTTAAACTTTTTTCGAATAGACCCAAACAGTATCAGTTGTTTTATTAAAAAATATCAGTTAGTTTATTAAAAAGTATCACTCACCAAAAATCTTCAAAACCAAAATCAAATCCAAAATCCTTGGTAAACCTCTTGATTTATTCAACACAAATAAAAGCACCCGAATGACCAATTGGGCTATTGTGTTCATCAGATCCACTTCATTATAAAATCTACAAAAAATCTGCATTTCCATGCCCTAGGCAAATTAAATAAAAAAAAAACCTATTCAGCCTCTCAACAACCCAAACACAAAATCTATGAAACCATATCCAAAAAGCACATCCAAGAAAACAGAGATATCGTTGTTGCAAAAGCGGCTCCTTTGTCAATCTATCAAACTAACTATCATAAATCTAATTAATTGGAAAAAAATCTACAAAAGGAGAAATCTGTCTACCTTCTTCTGGCACAAGCACTCAAGAGCTTCTTCTCCTCCCAGCTTCTTCTCCGCAAAAGGATAAATTTGTCTACCTCCACCCTTGCTTCTTATCCCTCTTCCTCTGCCTCCTCGATGCCCCGTTACCACCGGGGGCGATAAATATCCGTCATTACTATCTCAGGCGGTGATCCATACACTATCTCAGGCGGTGAAGCCACGGTGCGCCTGCAAAATCTGCCAAAGCTTCCTCACCTGAACACTCACCTTCTATCAAAATCCCCTAACTGGAACAATTCACGTTCACGTTCTAGGCAATGTTATAACTGCAAATCCATAAAATGTCGAATACATGCTCGAAACGAAATTGCAGAATATGCCAAAGGGGAAACCGTTTTACGCTCTCAGCGATCTCCTCGGAAATGGAATCTTCAACGTTGACGGCGATTTGTGAAAATTTCAACGGAAAATGGCGTCACTCGAACTCTAAAGCGTTTTCGTCAGTCGTGACCTCCGAAATTCAATCGAGGCTTATTCCCAATTAATTTTGTCCTCTGTTAATTCGAATTCCCTCGAACTTTTTTCGGCGATTTTAGTTGGAGTGACAGGAGCACGTGCGCGGTGGAATCGGAGGCGACAAAAGAGGACATCGTTGGAGAAACAGGAGCACGTCGGCGGTGGAATCGGAGGTGGTGGCCGTGGTTTCGGGAGGGGCGGTGGTGGCAGGGGATGGAGATTCGGCGGCCGTGGGGGAGATGAAGTGGAGGTTTGGCTTGAGATGGTTTAGAAATAAAACTTTTACAGAATGACGTTTGGTGGGACCATATGTGCAACGGGTGCGTGTTTGGTGGGACCAAAAATGCAATTTTCTCCTTTGCAAAATGACATTTTGGCCGTCACGTGCGCGACACATGACCCTTGCCGTTAGTTTTTGGACGGCGTTAGACGAAGTGGGATGAAATTAGAAAATTCAATAAAATGCGGGACCATTTGTGCAAGGAAAAAAATTGTTTGGGACCACATTTATAAAACTAAATAAAATTCAAAAACAGTGCGTATTTGGTGGGACAAAAAATGCAATTCCCTCGTTTTCATCTGATCCTCTATCTGACTGACCATATTTCACGAATTAAACTATTCCGTGTATTTCAACTGATTGATTTTCCCAGATAAATTGAAAAGGGAAATAGAAACAAAATTTATAGATATGATCAATTTGAGAAAACCTAAACTTGGTGAGAGATCGAATATATTTAAGGTAGAGAAAGTATATACACCTATGCTAATTTAATTAAGTTGTTCTTTGTACAACAATTTGTCTATCTAAATATTCCAAACTAAATTCATCATTCATGCAACTTTGGAGCAGTTAAGATTTAAATACATCCAAGAATGTTTATATAAGTAATGAAAGATATATATAAATTTTATTTTCTTACTTAACAATTATATATCTATATGTTTGTTAATATTTATTAATTGATTATTAATTTTTTTAAGAGACTTACTGATATATACATTTTAGGATTCAAGAACATACTAATAAGTACAAAATGGTTGGATATATATAAATACATTTGCATTTTTTAGTGCAATTTTTATTATACATGCAATCTCATTTATGCCTATTAATAATTTATATATAAAAAATTGTACTACCTATTAATAATTTCCCCATTTTTTTAACGGGTTAACTGATAAATTTGCGATATACTCAAAAAAAAAAAATACCCAATAAGAAGCACCCCATCATTCACCCTTCACTCAACTAAAATAGGAAGTTACAAATTAAATTACAATAATTAAATAAATTTAACGTCCTTCTATAACTACAATTTAATGTTGGCGTCACAAATGAGTGACTGTGACTGTGAGTCGTATTAGTAGTATAGCTTTATATTATGACCATCATTATTATTAATTATTTAACAGTAGCTTTTATTAATATACTCACTTTATAAGGTTTCATTACAAGCTTCATTTTCAGCCGAACTGCCGAAATTTCCGTCTCTTTTTCATGATTGCAGTCGGAAATATATTTGATTCCACAATTACCTGACTATTACAACTACTATTGAAGTGCATATTATTTTCAACTAGTTTAGTGACACCGTATTATGCCGTTTTTAAATTAAAAACACAACATTCTTAATAAATAATATATTTAATAATTAAAAATATAAATATGTGTATTTAAATATGAATTAACAATTGTTTAAATTGTATATTAGTAAATTTGTTTATTTTATGGAATAAAATTATTGTGTCAAATATTACTTATTCTTTTTAATATGAAGTTGAAACCTGCAAATAAAAAAAATAAAAAATCTATTAAGAAAAAAATTAAAAGGAGAAGAATGATTTTTTTTTAAATTAATATGTAATAAAAAAAATTAAAAGTGAATAAATTATAATATAAAATAATTTTTTTACATAAAATATAATAAGATATACATAAGAGCAATTGTAAAATAAAACTAATCATTAAAAAATTAATAATTAAATATAATTTATATTAATATAAAATACATTTAAATTGAATATTTTACTTATATTAAATTGAGTCAAATAAAAATTAACTAAAAAAAGATAAATGAATAATATTATAATATTAAATAAATAAAATATAAAATAATAAATATTAATTACACATTTAATTATAACATTCAAACATACTTTAAATACCTAAATAATTAAAAATTAAATGCATAATAATACGGCACGTAAGGAGTATAAATTTCATATTAGAGGGCTTAAGGGATGTTTAAAAAATCGATGTATAAAAAAATTAAAATATTTAAAAAATTATAGATTGACTTAGATGGTAAGTAACATAAATATTATCTAAAAGATGGAAGGTTCAAACCATAGTTATTATAATTTTTTTATTAAACCGCATATTAAATGCCACATATATGCATGCCACATATTAATTACAAACTAATAAAAGAAATAAGAAATCAATATAATAAAATTTGATATTTCATTCAAATTAATCCCAAAACAGCACATCATTTAAATTAATCACAAGATGACACATTACCAAAAAAAACTCTCCATTGAGAGAGATTGTTTAAAAAAAAAAGAAAACCATCAACTGAACCGTCTATTTTAAAACTAGTGAGGGTGCACCTCATTTCATGAGGTGTTAACCCAGATTTTATGTTTACACACCTACTTTGTCAAGGTGTATGGGCAGGCTTACATGGCGTACATTTGCGAACTCCGGATCACAGAGTTATAATTCAGTCGTTTAACAAAACGTTGTGCTACTTTTTCAAAATAAATGGGATGAAGTAATTCATGAACAAAAGAAAAAGCTGAGTCTGGATGTCATCTTCCATGTACTCCCACAAGCATTTCACTCGTCTTCAAAACCTAAGGCTGGAATCCTGAGGTAGGTACATACAATTTCAGTAACAATATATTAATAGCAACTAAAATCAATTAGAAACAAGAATACATAAAACAACATGTTCTATGTTGTATCAGTTCAAGATAATTTCAAAGAAGAGTTGAAATCCTCTTGTTAAAGCAAATTATAGGGGGTGTTTTGAACCCCAACTTGGACTATAGAAGCACTTATTTTTTTGAAAAAGTTGAGTCTCACCAACTTAAAAAATAAGTGCTTCTAACTATTCTAGTTGGGTTCTAAAACAAGCCCTATGGCACATTCAGAATTGCGTCGTAGTTCCTGTAAAATCAGAATACGAAACATGGATTTTATCAATAGTAATCGCACCAGAAACCCACATAAAGGCAACGCAAATCAGATAAACCCACTCAAACAAGAGGTGACATTTAGAACCCTAAACAACTCCGTCAACAAGAACAAAAAATATGGAACCACCTTTAAAAGTACAGAGCCAATTAAAGTCCTTAGACTCAATTTATTAATTTCGTAAAACTATGAAACACCAATCAAATAACACAAATTCGTAGCAGTCTCAGAATTAGCAATAGTGAGAGTGTGAACAGTCCGTTGAAGAACTCACTGTGGCTGTGAAAATGGACTCCCGTTATTGAGATCTGTTTCGACTTTCATGCATCTAAAAGCATACAATGTACACATGAAAACAGAAAAAGAGGGCCATCATAATTAACATACAGCAGGATATGCATACGATGATTTTCCTTGGCGCTCAAAGTGTTTAGCCAAAATGCTCCATTACTGTATTCAAGTGTACAATACAAAATTGAAACACTGCTTCCTATAAATGGAGTACAATATTCTTGATAAAGATTATCAGATATACAAAATAATGAAAAATGCCAGCATGTAATCAAAGCATGCCTAAATTGAGTTCAATTTTTCCTGTTTTGGCATTTTTTTAGCAAGTACCTGAGGCATACACTTACACGAACCAAGTTTAATGAAATAATGTAATTCAACAAGAAAAAATATCCATTTTTCTTAATAATTTGAACCAACATACGTTTCCTGTTCCGTAAGAAGTCCAGTCTAAGCAGCAAAAGATGCATAGAATTGATCAACATTCAAAAATCCTGCCCTCTTCTTGAATTATCCAGATAAAGAATGAAACTAATTTTAAGCATATGCATTACAACAGACGCCTCAACTAAGCCTATTCATGTTAACAACATCATCACTGAATATCGTCATTTTTCATTGACGTAATACAATTTTCATTATTAGTAGGTGTATGTTGATTTTAACATTAAAATTCATGTTCTAGTTATATAAAATGATGAGATTATCACCTGGGGGCGCTGGTAATCCCGACGATGTTCAGAAGCCCACCATGTTGTCGTTAGAGTAGCCCACTCCATACTACCAACAATAAATCAATCACTTTTTTTAGAGCACAACGAAGAGGCCTACAAATTCAAAATATTTACAAAACCACAAATACTATATTTTGACAAGCTGGAAAAATAATTGGAAAGTAATCAGTAATGAAATTGAACTCTCAAAATAGATGCTACAAAATATTGAACGGCGTGGAAAATTAGTACATTAATGTATGTATCAGTAAAAAGTTTAGGAGGTACCAATGTTTGTAATTTAGTAGCATTTAGCTCATGTTGGCAGCCTGTAGAACCTCATAGTACACAATATTTTTTGTAACATTAGTAGTTTGAACCAACATTGTTAATGGTCTAATAAGTATTTTCGATTGGTCAATGATTTTTTTTGCTCGTGATAGCATAGCGTAAAAGCTGGCCATGTGAAAATACAGTCTCTTTTAAGTAAACACCAATGAAATCTAAAGTTTGAGTTGGCTAATAACTTGAGAAATTATCAACTGTTCTTAGATAGCTTCAGCTATCCCGAAAAGAGATAAGAGAAGTTTTAGAGAAGAACATGATAATGATTCTATTACGACGATAAAAGAACTGAACCACCATGTCTTCACTCTATCACAGATCTTAAAAATTATTGCCACAACTTTAGGTTAAAGAACAAAATTCTAAGGAAACAAGGAAGAACAAAGGACAGGATTGCAGTAATTAGTATTAAAATACCAAGGCTACCATCAAAATTGAATTAAATTCTAATCAAGAAAACATACTTAAATTTCCATCCATGTATACCATTCATCTTGTATAGAGAAATCAATCAAGTTTATTCAAAACATGACGTTGTATAGAATCAACATAAATCATTATTACGTACACACTATATTTTGTGGAACAATAAATACCATTGAGTAAACATAATATTATACTTCAACAAGTGAAATATAAATTGAAGAAAGTGCAGTGGATATCTCAGCCCCAGAGCAAGAATACTCTTAGACATCATATCAAACAACTTGATGAGCACAATGTTTTCCCCACAAATTTGTAAAGAACAACAAAAATACACATATACATATTATAGAGAAGAAATTGTATGTATGCACGGTTATTCCAGCGTATTTCTATAACTGGACCAAGATTGTGCATGGAAAAAATTAAGAACAAAGGGGGAAAAGAAAAGAATTTTGTTAGGTTTTATTACAAATAGGAGAGAGCCGGAGACACATCAAAATTCACAAAGGATATAGATATATATTCATGGAAAAAAGAAACTCTGAAATCTTAAATTCGTAGAATCAATAAAACATAATCATGACATTATGAATTTATTTACACAGGGTGGATCACACGATTCACGCCAACTAGGTGTAGTTGTATCCTAATTCCTCGAAGACTTATTGTCGAACCTCTATATAAGAAAGATTTAAAAAATTGTGCGAAATAGCTTAATTTTTTAGTTTTTATGAGTTTATAAGTTCAACCAAACATAACTTTTGCTGCTTCGTGCAAAAATGATGTCTGGAACTATTTCTTTTATGTCCAGTTGAACGTCATCTATTTTCAAAATAAACAGATAGTCACTTTCAATTAGCCAAAGAGTATATATTTGATTTGAATTTGACCACGACCCATTACTTAAGGAAATACAACATCAAGGTTTTAAGCAACTCTAATTTGGATCAATAAACATACTGAAGCACATTTTTTCTTTTTGCCATTCTGTTTCATATCGAGCTTTTAGAACTCTGAGCGAAAGCCACTACTTTTGTGTAAGATTTATGAATGGAGAGCAGAAACAACAGACATAAAAAGCTCATCCCTAAAATTGCAGGTGTATTATTCTGCTAATCTCTAAAAAGTATGAATCAGATATAAATCAAGCGGAGAAAATCCCGAATACTATAGTCTGTGGTTATTACAAGAAATTGAATAAACCCCAATGATATCTTAGTGTAAGAGTTGTTGTAGACATTTCATCAGACACCTGGTGAGCACAATATTAAACCCCAATTAATTACTTTACCTTTCTTTGAAATTGGAGGAGTGAAACATGGAATTAAACAAAAGAATGGCGTCAGTGTCGTTTATTCAAATTCGAAATTTTCGAACTGTTGTAGCTTGACTTAGCAAGGTCCACAAGGGAAGTTCGGCGTGGGATCGGGGAGTTGCGGAGGCGAATGGGTTGACGGTGGCGGTGGATGCGTCGGAGTAACTGGCCGAAATTCAATTTAAGCCTCTTTATATATAAGATATAAGAATAGATATCGATCTTACATTGTCATTCAGTGTTTTTTTCCCGAATCAGATCTGTGGACACTTATGCGTGCTCGCCGTTCCATTTCGACAAAGCTTTCATTTGTTAAATTCTCATTTGCAATAAATATATACTCCTATGATATATTCTCAAGTTTTTTTTCTTTAATAATTACTTCTAATTTATTTATTTTTCCCATCAATTACAAAAAACACACACACGCATGCATACATACATATGTATGCTAGTGTAAAACCCACGGTGGGATGAAAGATAAATATGAAAATTTTTATATGAATATTTGAGGGTTTTTTTTAAAAAACACGGATCAAACTGACAATAATATCAAATCAAAACATTATATTAGGAGGCACACTTTGAGACGGTCTAACGGTGAGACGGAATATCATTTAGACATTGACGTTTTAACACTTTGGGAGGGATGGGTGTGATTTGTTTTAATTTGACTTTTTTTATATATGTGTTTTTTCTGCCATATAATTTTTATGTTTATATTAGTATATATATTTTTTTTCGTAAAATTTAGATATAGTTTAAAACTATGAGTCAAGTCAAGAATATTTGGATAGCATTAACTCTATCGTCATATATTTTTAAGTTGAGACTCAAAATTTAAAGTATATTCAAATATAAAAAAAGATGTAATGTAAAAGCCTAATTTGAGACCATTGTTAACCTAAGTTCTCGATTACTCTATTTCTTCAATATTATTTTTATGCACAAACTTTGTCGCTATTATGCATAAGCAATGTCGCTGCTTTAAAATATGCTTTTTTTTTTAAAAACAAATGAGTAACGTTGGCAAGAGGCTACATAATTTTATGTATAGAGATAATCTTCATTTCTGGTAGATAATTACATAAGAACACAGAAGAATTATATTAATGTTCTTTGTGATTCAAACACATGAACGATTTGTGGAGGTAAGGATGCTTGGACGTTAGACTAATTATTAATGTTGGAAAGAGGCTCACCTCTAATACAATTATCGTTTTAAAGACATTCATTCTGCAAAACATTAAACTTATATTCTAATAATAAGAATAAAAATAATCATGAATCTAGTTTTTGAAACTCCGTTGGAGCTCCTTCTATCCATCTTACTCCAACTTGTATTCGTAAAACATGTTAGACAGTATAGTTGCAGAAATTATACAGATAAGAACGGGAAAATATGACAAAAACCTCAAAAAAATTAGATTAAACAAATCAAAACATGTACGTTCAGGATTAGAAAGACATTAGTGATGGAAAATATACAATACTAAATGAAAATAATTATGAGAAGATGGTGTCCTCGTGAATCCCAAATAAAAACTTACATTTTTCTCACCAATTTTAATTTTGAGAATCCATCTATTGCTTTCTTCCTTTTTGTGATGCAAACACATAGTATTGGTTTGCCAGCTTTCCCCATTTAATAAGGCATTCAATCTCCCTTAAAAAAAAAACAAAAACAAAAACAAACAAATAATAAGGCCTGCAATCTGCTTCTTTATTTATTCAGGAGGTGGTGGTCTAAATATCAATTGCTTTATGCATCTTACATATGAGATCCTTCGACTAAATATAGAAGCTGCTCCTAAACTTGTTCGTCAATGCTTCTAAATTTCATTCTCAGCCATCATTCCATGTCAGAAGTTCCCAATTTCCCACGAATAACATCTGATTTCCACATCAAAATAAAAAAAATTCAGCATTATATTTTAAGAAAGCCGTATGATCTTATCACTGAGCTATGGATACCAACGTTCGAATCAAACACTATATACCATAATACTATAAGAAATTTAAGTACATATCTATGTCTTTGATGATGATACCCACCAAATCAATACCCCCAATTCATCATATTAATAGAAAAAAAAAAATTATCATCAGATGCAACATAATTTACTGGATAAAATGGAAAAAGTCACAATTGTCAGCAAGTCTAAGTGGGGGCCACGACGGGAGGGACTTTCCTATGTATCATGAGTCCCATTTGTGATCATCGACTTGATCAAACTTACTGAAATAATTGTCGATGCTGAGGCCAAAACTGCATGGGTCGAAGTTGGTACAACCATGCATGGGCTGTATATTACGAGATCGCACGAAAAAACTCGACTCTAGGGTTTCCTGGTGGTATGTGCCCAACTATTGGAGTGGCGCAGGCTACGGTGTGTTGCTTAGAAAATACGGGCTAGCTGCAGATCATGTAATTGATGCAAGAATAATCAATGTTAAGGGCAGAATTCTTAACAGAAAATTAATGGGGGAAGATCTATTCTGGGTATTTTAGCAAATTGGCAAAAAGACAATGCTCAATATTCGGATAACTACATAAGTTGGGTTAGGACAGTTTATAGTTACCTGACTCCTTATGTCTCAAAGTCCCCGAGAGCAGCGTACGTGAATTACAGAGATCTCGACATTGGAGTGAATAATAATGAAGGCGACACAAGTTACGCACAAGCAACCATTTGGGGCTTCAAATATTTCAAGAGCAATTTCCACCGCCTTGCTCGTGTGAAAGCCCTAGTTGATCCGAAGAACTTCTTCAGGATGAACAAAGCATTCCACCACTTCACTTGCCAAAGAAAGATTAATTGAAATATATTCACGAGGAAAAACACATGATTTGTTTTAATCAACGTTGTGTTCTGGCTATGTTTGGTTATTATATATAATATGTGATGTATTTATATATTTTCTTAAGATACCAAAAAATAAATCCAGCCTTGTATGTAACTGGTTTGATTTTAATGATATGAGTTCAGATTTGACAGATAATGGTTTTTGTGCATAGTTTGGTTCCATTATATATTTCCGAATCAAATCCACAAGCTAATCATGCAATTGTTTAGCGTTGTGATTTCGGGCTCAATCAAATCCACAAGCTAATTAGCTATAAGATGTTCAACCGAGAAACTTTAGGTGAAGGGATTTAAATCAATTCCGTCCTATAACTTTTCATACTAAAAAATTAACATTATTTAACAAGGGCGCTATAAAAGCCCTCATTAATAACAAGGCTTTAAACAAGGTCCCAATAACCCTCGACACTAAGGAGGAATTTCAAAGCCCTTGTTGATGTTGCCACCGATGTTACGACATTGGTCACAACATCAGTATTCTACCTTTCTTCTTAACAACTAACTCTTATATTCAATATTGCTCTTGTTGTTGTTGACTGCAGGTTGACGATTAAGACTGTTCTTCAAGATTCCAGAAGGTTCTACAAGTTTCAGGAATAGGTCGGAGAAGTCTAGATTATGTGGTTGTATTCCATGTTGCTTTTTATGTTCAATGTTGCTCTTGATGCTGTTGAATGCAGGTTGACGATTCAGGTTGTTCTTCAAGATTCTAGAAAAGTTCTACAAGCTTCAAGAATAGGTTGAAGAAGTCTAGATCATGCGGTTGTATTCCAAAATATTAAAGAAGCCACTACATGACAGTTAGGCTGAGAGATCATGGGTTAGTGGAAGAAAATGTTTCTAGATCCTTCAAGGAGACTCTATGGATGGAGATTGCAACGTACAAGTTGTGCCTATAAATAGAGGATTGCATCGTTAATCACAAATGAAGCAATAATCGAGAATCAACTGTAGAGTGCTAATATCCAGAGAGATAGGATCGTTGTTGTGGACTTTAAGTTACTACAAGTGTTTATAAGTGTTGTAACATTTCGAGTAGCAATAGATCGATTGTATTGTGTATGTTAGTCTTTGTGAAGGATAGTTTCATACACACATAATATATCAACTTTGGTAGTGCAGAGATAAATCTAGCCTTTAGATCATAAACCTTGTTTTAGATCTTGTTTTAAGACGATTCTATTTGTGAATCTCTTTGTACTCACTACTTGTTCAATAGTGAATTTCGCCATAAGGCATCACAATCTATTTTATAGATTGTGCAAAGTTTTTAAACCATTGCAAGTTGTGTTTTAAGTCTTCCCCAGTTTCTGTCTAAACTAATGTTACTTTGAATGTTACAGCATTACTATGATTTTACATAAACACAACCCCGCATACCACATTTTCAACCTTTGCTACTAACGAGGACATTAATGAGCAATACATTTTCTCTCGTGAATACATAGGGCTTTAATAATCACCTTAATTGTCCTCAATAATACTGAGGGCATAGTCCTCTCGTTAAAAATTGTCAAATCTGTTTATTTTTAATTAGTTATATTTAATAATAAATAAAATGCATAAAATATATGATACTTCCTCCGTCCCAACTCTTTTTTCACATTTACTGTTTTCTCGTATTTTAGCGAACGAGTTTTTTATTAGTATTTGAAATGATAAAATAATTTTTAATGAGACATATAATAGAGGAGAGGTAGATCTATCATACCCCTCCTTAAAAGTCAATCTATCATTTCAAATACTAATAAACAACTTGCTCGCTAAAACACGAGAACAAAGTAAATGTGAAAAAAGAGTTGGGACGGAGGGAGTATTTATTTATTGAGGTCTCGGGTTCGAAACCCAGCTCTTGTGTGTTGGTGCATGTTTAATTACATTTAAGAATAAAAAAATTACAGAAATGTGAAATATATTTATTAGAAGTGAGAATTTAATGAATGAATCACCTAACCCAACAACAACTCTAGAGCACAAAAGAGTTTTGCACACAAGAGGTAAGGTCTTCGGTTCAAATCATACGCCTCACAAATTCGCGACATTGCAAAATTTTAAAAAATTTCGTTTAATGAGGGCTGACGCCTTTGCTCAAGTTCGACAAACATTGCAAAATTTTAGAATTTTTGCAAAACTGCCCTCTTTAATACCGATGACGCATTTGACTTTTGTTAACACCGAGGATGTGTGGACTATCCACTTTAAATGTTAGCAAGGAGAAAATTATTAAGGATCTCATTTAATCAATTTAATGAGTTCCCTCTCGAAATTATATTTTTTTTTAATGATCATCTTTGTTGAAATATTCCATACTTATCTACTTTTCTCGATTTAGTCCCATATAAAAAATCCAATTAGCCAATTTAAATCAATGCCCAAAAAATGACAAAAATGATATTGATGTGGTCACGTGTCATTCACATGCTTGTTATTTTAAAGCTTGAAATTGCTAAGTCGACTTTTTTTTTGCACGTGGCATGCTAATTGTGATTTTTTTCATCCAATAAAAAGACAAAGAAATGGAAAAAAAATACGAGACTAAATCATAAAAATAGATAATTATGATACTATTTCAATAAATGTGGAAAGTTATGAGATGAAATTTGTTTAATATCGGTAGGCTTAATCTAGTTTTGTCTTTTATGTTGGGGAATAGGGTGCCCTGAATCTATTCGAGTGCAATTAAATACATATTTAAATTGAACAAATATTTCTAACATGAATTAACCTATTAATTCAATTACCAAATACTAACAATAATCATGCGTTACAATTTATTTCACGTAAATTCCTACATATCTTTGGAATCTAGGAGTTTACGGAAACATACCTCTCGGAGTGACAATCTTTGAGTAGATGGATCAACCCAAATTCCTTCTCAAATATGTCCCACGTCCTTGTCCGTAATCCGGTGGAAGGATTCTCACAAACAATTATAACGAAGAGAGAAAGAAAACATATTGCACCACCTTTGTGGATTTCTGATTTTTTCAAGTCTGGAATTGTGTTGGGGATGGAAAATTCATCCCCTATTTATAAGAACCATGGGGAGCGAAATTTTTTCTTAGATTAGGTTTATGGAAAATTTCTTTGTATCTTCTCAAGATACAATCTTTAACATATCTCATATATTCTATTTTCATATATAATCACAAAAGATCTTCTCTCCCTAATCTTATAGAATTTTCGAAAAAAAATCAAGGAAACAAGAATCAAGATTTGATTTCTTGAATTTATGGGATAATCTTGTATTCCAAGTATACTTATCTCTTTCCATAAAATCTTTTCAAGAAAATCTTTCCTCTTCTTTTTCCCATAATTTTTGAAAATATTAGGAAAAATAGGGCAATAATATTTTCTTCACCTTTTCATTAATTGGACTTATATTGGGCTATTTGAGGGGCCTTTAGGAGAATTAAGATTGGACCTCCAATGGGCTTTGAATTTATAATATTTAGCCACAATATCATTCAGCCCATTAATATTAATTTACTCCACTGTAAAATTAATATTGCACTATCCATCTTAATCCACATTACGATAATATGGACCCCGATTATTATTTCCCATGTTTAAGATTATTTTGTCCATTAATTAATTAAGCCACTGAAAAGCTTTATATTAATTAATATCTTTTTCCTTTGAGTAAAGGCAACTCAACATTATTATTCATACTGAAAACTAATTCCACTTGCAAGATTTGGTATGATAAAACTTCTGAGCCCACCAAGGGGATAAATCATACAAGAACTTCCTTGCACATGTTGCTTTGTATTAAATCTTAGCAATTTTCATGTAACTAATAATATTGCAAAAAATGCAAAGTATAGAATCACTCTCTAACTCTAAACCCAACGCAGATGAAAGCAATAAATACTAATTACAAACAATCCTATTTAAGTGACAGAGGTTAAGAAATTAACAACCACAGAGGTCTAATTCATCATCTCATAAGTTAGTACAGAAGAATTTATCCGCTCTGTAGTTCCTCTTTAGCACACTACAATGTGCTAGTGCAATCTCTTGGACAAGACAGGTCAATCTGAGCTTTGCACATCAACCTCTACCAATGGAGTGTTCAATTCCATCTAGGTTGTGAAGATGTTCTTATTTACAAGGAACTGTTAATGTGATCTTCTATAATCGGGTATCACCACATTAACTTCAATGCAATATGTACTAATATTGAACGATTTACAATAAATAAATAACATTCATTCATACTTAAAACAATAGTGATAAAATATTTATTTTCAGTAAATAAGAGTACATTAGTTTGTTATTATGTAAAAGCATACTTTCACGTATAACCCCAACAATCTCCCACTTATACTCAAAGTCTGCTTTTAAGTATATACTACAACACGTCTCATGTCCTACATGAGCCTAATAACATTTCTCTCAATTATACTCAAAGCAGATTGACAACACACTTGACAACCATTCCTTTCACGTAGAACCCCATCACTTTAACCTTTTGATTTATCAATTTCAGTCCAGGATTGTCTAATTTTAATTCTTTTAAGTAAATTTTTTGTCCTTTTAGAAAAGTTTAAAATGCGTGAAATGGCCATGTGCACTTAATCTTTTTTTTTAGAAGATGCATACACCAATGGGCCAATACACTCGTATAAAATAAAAGGGGGGCCAATACATATTTTTAATCCAACTCAGAGGTAGCAAATCGGGTAGTCCGGCCCGACCCAGCACAGCCCATCAGGCCAAGTCATGTTCATGGTCTGGGTCGGGTCAACCCATTTTTAATCGGGCCTACAAAAAATGGTGCCCAAATTTCAAAGATGGGATCACGTGTCCAAATTTAGTGTAGTGTTGGTGTCCTAGAGACAATCTATTGTAAGGACATAATACTCGATGATATTCAGTTTGATTTAATATTATAGTTCACTTAATATTAATATATGGCAATACACTTGTTTGGATATTATGTTTGATTATTTTTATTTATTCATACAACTGTTCCCATGAGTCATTGTTGTCATTGAGGTTGTGAGAACTTCGATGACTTAAGCATGATTCTCAAATAACCCCAATCAAGGATAATCAAGAATGGGATATTGATGATGCAATGGAGATTAGTGTGCGATCTGCATCATACTCTTAGATAGTGTAGTAAGATCCCACTTACTACGAGATACTAGGTATCTCATGATGGATGCACAAATACCTTAGAGGGTATTGGTATACCCATCCGAGAGACCGTTTGATGTATTTCCACTTTATGTGCCTACGGGTGTCTCGGTTAGTGGGAGCGATGCGATACTCCTTTGACTTGAGGTCAATACGCACAACATGTGTGGAGTGATGAACTTTGACCATGACCGACGCTTGCACCCGTCTATGGGTAGATATGGCTTGGATTGGGTTCATCCCGAAGTGCATGTGCGTGATAGTTGAGCCAAGAATAAGATTCATTCCTCAATGTGGATTTAGAGAGAATACTCATCTTCTCATCATAATTAGATCAAAGTCATCGGCCGATGCACGCCAACTTAGACTTTGTGGCTAAGTGTGACATACATGATCAATTAGTGATTAGAGATAATATGATTAAGTTATTTGAATAGACAATTCATCATGTTCAATCATTAATCGGTATTCGCGAATGAAAGGAGGAAATCGTAATAGCCCATGTTTTCGATTCTTGAGTCGTTGCATGTTTCTCGCAACGTACCTCATATATTGAGAATGCCTGATTTATTTTCTAGGTAATTAAGACCGTTAGTTTGACTAATAGCTCGATATATGAGGGCCTATGGGTCACACAACAAGTAGTCATTTTTAAGGATTATAGTTGGTTGATTAAATGTAAAATTGGATTTAGTATTTAATTTATGGAGAATTAATTAATAATAGATTAATTTGGAATTAATTATTATTAATATTTAATTAAATTGGATTTAATTAAATAGGATTCCCAATAATAATATATGGAATATTATTATAGGATTTAATGTATATGGAATCAAATCCATAGAGATTTGATATACATGGGAATTAACTCCGTAGAGATTTTATATTTGGGAAATTAATCAGGAGATTTATTTTATAAGATTAGAATTTTATTTCCTAATCAGGTTAGCTTAAGATTTAAGCTGGGCCTTGATTGAGTGTCGTAATTGCTCGTATTTATTTGATTTTCATGTTCAATTTGATAGGAATCCATGCTTTTATTGCACTAATTTCACTCAATTTGACCTAAATGTGGAGAAAGGTTGTGTTTTGCTTTTTGTGTAGGAAATGAGTGAAAACGAGCTAGAATGATTAAATAAACTGCTTTGATCTAGAAGAATGTAGGAGAAGAGAGTTGAACCATGTGAAAGAGCTTGAAATTAGGATCGCAATGCAAAAAGAACCAAGTCAATCGAAGTTCGGGAGCTCGAGTTATGGTCGAAACAAAAATGTCGCGTTGTTGGTGCTACTCGACTCGAGCCAGACTGCTCGAGTCGATCCAATGTACTCGGCATTTTGAGCATTTTGAGTACAGTAGGTTGGGGAAAAAGTATGGCCAGCTCGACACGAGCAACCTGGCTCGAGTCGAGTCACTGAATAGAAAAACGCTGAAACGACGATTATGGCTAGCTAGCTCGACCAACAACTTTGGCTCAGTGGAGCCGCCCAAAAAATAGAGATGCTACCAAAAAGCCCTAGGGACACGTGCCATCTGATTCCAAAGCATATAAAAAGGCTCAACTTCGTTTTTTTCATCATTCAGCAGCTGGGGGAGAGATGGAGAAACAAGCAAGTGATACCTTTTAGAGTTCCAAGTAATACTCTTGCTAGTTTTTAAAATTTTCTTCCATAGATAGTCTAGAGCTTCATAGAATAGCTTAGTTCTAGCTTTATTTACATTTCAAGCAAGGATTCAAAGAGGATTTGTGAGTTTTGTTATGCTTTTTGTACAATTTCATCCAAGAGGTGATTCTTACTTTTTATTGCATTTTACTTATTGATTTTATTATGGGTTCCTTGAATTCTTGTTGTTTAGCCATGAGTTTTGCCTTGTGCACCATGAGCTAAGGTTATTAGTGTTTGGGTGTTTGGAATTGTGGTTATGATTGTTTAATTGCTTTGATTATGGTTGTTTATCTCTATTGATGGTTATCCTTTAGATTAGGGAATTTACTTGTTCTATTTTGGTGGTTTTGCTATGAGCTTGTGTGTTTTTTGCTAGTTTATTTCAACGAGAGAGTTGGGTGGATCAAGTTTAGGCACATGGGTATTGGTTTAATTCACCCGAATTGAGTCGATTAAGTTCTATCACAAATTGAGAGTTGGGTAGATACTTTAGAACCCCCCTAATTTACATTATCTTCTTGAGTTAAAACCTTGAGTGGGTGGTGAAGAGCACATAGGAGCATCAACCTTAGTCTACAAGTGGGAACACATGGTGATGGAGTAGTTAGCTAATTAGAGGACCATATCCGTTACAATTACCGGGTTAGCAAGGGAGATTCACCTCTCGATCCTAGGATTTTAAAATCGATATTGTACCTATGCTTACCAAGTACAGGAATTGTATATGTGTAGTGATTGCCCTTATGGAATAACCCGGAAATAGAGGCAAACACCATAATTGATCTTTGACAATCGCCTCATAAGGAAAAACACCGAAACACATCTTCCCTCGCTAGTAAACAAAAAATCATTTGCTATTTAATTGCTTTCTCATAGCTTGCTTGTTTTTAATTTAATCTTTATTTCACTTGTGGAATATTGCTTGTTTTAAGTTTTCAAAACATGTCACACTATAATCATGCGACAACATATAACAATTGGGCTATATTCCACACCTAGTCTCGTGGATTGATATTTAAAATGGCACTTCAACGACCCTCTTATACTTGAGAGGTTAGTGTGTTTAAAAACACGTGTCAAGTTTTTTTTTTTAGCTTCTTGGGGACTAGGTTGTGTTGAGTATAGCTAGTTGTTCGTTGAACGTGGTTAATAGTGTCTTTTATTTTTGTTACTAACCTTGCTAATAGTTGGATTGGAGATTGTGGTCTTTGTTGATTTGCTTGGGTGTGATGAACACAAGGACAAGTGGAATTAAACCAATTCCAATTGACCTTGAGATCAAAAGCAACGGCTAAGAGAAGAAACCGGACCGAAATCGGAGATTAGCCCAACAAAGAGCAATTGGAGAAAATCAAAACCACCGAATGAATTTGGAAGGGGGTGAAAATAGGGAACGTCCTATGTGGGAATATTTCAACCCACAAGTGCAAAGGCACTATGATGGCATTGCTAGATCCACCTATAGCTAACAATTTCAAATCAAGTCCTGGCTCATTCAAATGCTCCAAAAACAATAATTCGGGGACAAAGATTGAAGACCCTAATAGGTACATCGCCCAATTTGTAGAGTATCTTGATATACGGTCAAGATTGGGGGTGTATTTTGATGATGCATGGAGGGCCCGACTTTTCACATTTACCTTGAGGGATAAGGCGAAGGATTGGATCTCGTCCCTACCTCCCGATAGCCTTGGATCATGGGATGTCTTAGGTAAAAAATGATTGATGAAGTTCTTCCCACCATCAATGACCCTCCATTGCAAGAAGGAGATTGCCCAATTTCGTCAAAGGGGTGGGGAAAAAATTTGTATGAGGCTTGGGAGAGGTACAATGCTATGCTTCGAAGATGTCCTCAACACAACTTCGTCAAGGATCAAATTGTGAGCTATTTCTACTATGGGTTAAAGATGAGGCACAAATGTTTATAGACTCTTTGGCGGGTGGCTCGGTGTTTGATAAAACCGGGACGGATGGGATTGATTTGATCGAGAGAATTGCTAACAACACTTTCAATTGGTCCGCCCGAAAAGATTTATGGCTCATCGAGTTGCTCAAGTGGATAGTGATCCAAACATTGCAATGGCGGAGACAATGAAGTTCCTCATTAACAAAGTGGATTCATTAGTGGAGAGTCAAAGAGGGAATGATGGGAGAAAACATGGAAATGCCACAAAGTTTTGATCATGTGGAGGAGGCCAATTACATGGGTATGGGTTATTATCAACAAGGAAGTTACCAAGGAAACCAAAATTTCAAAGGAAACCATTACCAAGCCCCTAACCAAAATTTCCAAAGTCAAGCCCCTAACCAAAACTATCAAAAAGCAAGTACCAAAACAACCCTTCTCAAAACTTTCCCAACCAAACAATCCACATTCACAATTTCAAGCCAAACCAACCTTCTAGCCAAAACAACCATCAACAAAACTTCCAAAACTAAAGCAACAACCAATACCAAAATAACCAAGCCTTCCCATACAACAATTCCCAATTCCAAACCTCCTAAAAAATATGAAAACTTCTCATACTCGAACCCGAAGGCGCCCCTCACTCTACCACCGGATTTGATCCCGAGGCCGTGGTACCAACAATGAAGGAGACAAACTTTAGAGGATAGTTTGGCCACATTCATCTCTCTATCGAATCAACAAACACTCAAGTCCAATCAAAGGTTTGATAAGATAGAGGATGATTTGAAGAATTTTAGTAATATCCCTCATGCCATAAATTCTCTCTCAAACCAATTGAAGAACTTGGAATTCCAAATGGGGGCAAGTGGCATCCTCCCTGCCAAGGAAAAGATAAAGGAAAGTTTTCCTCCACGATGGAGGTGAATCCTAGAGAATATTGTAAGGCCGTTGAATTGAGGAGTGGTATGATGGGCCGAGCATGCCATTGGAAGACGATGAGGTAGAAAAGGAGGGAGAAAAGAAAGATAAGAAGGAGGAGATTGTTGTTGAGGATGCTTGTGTTGAGGTGGAAGGTGTTGAGGAGAAGAGTTCCTAAATGGAAGAAGGCTAAGGAGTTAAAGGAGAAGAACGAAAAGGTTGAGTGTGATGGATGGGGAATTCCTAAAACCCTATTCCACCACCTTTTCCTCAACGTTTCATGAAGAAGAAGCTAGATGATAAGTTCGTAAAATTCTTAGAAAACTTCAAGAAAGTGACCTTGAACGTGCCTTTCTTGGAGGCAATCGAGGAGATGCCGTCTTATGCAAAATTTCTCAAAGAGTTGGTCACTAAGAGAAGGAAGGCGGATGAGTGTGAAATGATAAGCTTAACAAGTGAGTGTAGTGCCTTACTCCAAAGAAACCTCCCCTAAAAAGTCAAAGATCCGGGGCGCATAACCTTGTTGTGTGAGTTGAGTAACAGGAGAAGAGAAACGCTCTATGTGGCGTTGGTGCGAGCATCAATCTCATGCCCTTATCGATTTACAACCGTTTGAAAATGGGGGAGCTCAAACCAACGTCCATGACGTTATAATTGGCGGATCATTCTATTACTTATCCAAAGGGAATTGTGGAGGACGTGCTTGTGAAGATTGACAAGTTTGTATTTCCGACGGACTTTGTGGTACTAGAAATGGAGGAGGATGTTGATATACCATTGATTTCGGGAGACCATTTCTAGCTACTGCAAGGGCGGTGGTGGACATGTACACGGGCAAGGTGACCTTGAAGCTCGATGATGAGGAGCTCGTTTTCGACTCCACAAAGCCATGCGGCATACATTCGAAGCGGAGGAGTGCAAATCCATTGACGTTGTTGAACATTGTGTCCAAGAGAAAATTGAGAAATCTCTTGCTCCTTACTTTCTTCATGATCAATCCTTCATTTGATTGTTATACTAATCCCTTATTTGAAGAAGAAGAAGAAGAAAGAGAGGATGATGAAGAAGAGAAAGAGGTCCCAAGCGATGAGAAAGATAAAGATGATAATCTTATTGTCGAAAAAGATGAAGAGGAGTATCCATTGATGGATGTAAGCAACAAGGAAAATCAAGAAGCATCAAAAAAAAATTTGGAGAGTGAAATGAGCATTTTTAATCCCATTTACTCTTCAATTTTCACTTTATTGGATATAGATGCTTCTATTGATTTTGTCTTGCCTCTTGATACTTACAATCAAAAGAAAGAAATTGAGAAAAGTTTGGGCATTCTTGAGATAAGAGGGAAAGAAAGGCAAGAGATGATGGTGAGAGAAAATAGATACAATTTGGAGAATTCCATCATCCATAAGTTATGCAAGAGAGATGGAGGTTGTTGGTTGATCTTTCATGATACCCTCCTTGATTTTGAAGCCAAAAGATTGAAATACGAAGGCAAGGAGGATCGATATCCATGGCCTTACCGATGAGTCGAACGACTCAAGTTTCGTCCGGCATAGGACGTTAAACCTAGCGCTTAATGGGAGGCAACCCATCTTTATGTATTTTTATGTGTTTATCTTGTTCGTTTGATCTTGTTTTGGTAGTGTCGTTTTTTGTAGGTTGTCGGGGTCGTGTGACGAGGCTTGGTGAAGATTTTGAGCTTAAATGAAAGATATGTGCTTGAAGGAAACTTTAGGTGAAACACCTTTTTCCAAACTTAGATTTGCTTAGCAAAGTCTAAGTTTGGGGGGTGTTTCATCTTTTTATGCATTTTACATTTGCACCGGCGCACCCCCATTTTGAGATTTTGGTGATGCTCACCGTATGTCATGTTTTTGAGCTTAAATGGTGAAAATACTTGTATATGAATTTTGCCGTGTTGAACTCTCTTTTGTTGGTATACTTGCTTGTTGAAGTTGAATGATGATGAGCTTAATTGTTAAGATGTGGTTAGTATAGAGCTTAATGTTTCTTGGTGCTTAGTGCAATTTCATGGTAAACTACTCCTTTTTCCAAACTTAGAATTGCTTAGCAATATCTAAGTTTGGGGGGAGTGTAGTCGTTATTGTACGTTTCATTTGCACCGGCGCACCCATTTGTCTACTTGGTGGAGGTCATTACTTCTTGGTGGTTGGCATTGTGCTATATTTCTTGATGATTTGGTAGTATATTTGTCCCTTGGATATTGAGTATTGTGATGGATGCTTTTGTTTGTGATGTTGAGACTTTTGCTTGGATGATTGGTAGTGTTTGATGTGATGAGGTGGTTACTTGTTGGAGGATTGCACTACTTGATTACATGCTTTGAAATTGATAGACTAGGGATGGTGTGACTATTCCCTAATGCAAATCTTGAGAGACTTGGGCCATTGAATCATTCATCTCATGATTTAAGTTTCTTTCTTGAGTGGATCATTCACAAAATGCATGCTAGAACTTGTCCCTTTGTCTTGTTTGAGATCGCATTTTTGGGAAGGTGTTAAAAATGATTGGAGGCCATTTTTGGATTGGAGGCCATTTTTGGTTTGATGAGTCATTTGGCCAAATAAATCCCACCCGAATGAAATCAATCCGTAGTAAACCCCTTTGAGCCTTTAAGCTTATTTTTGTTGGCAAGCTACATTGATTTAGCCATTTTTACTATTTCTATCTTGAGCCCCATTTTGATCCTTATTGACTTGTAGAGCTTCATGGTTGGTAAATAATGGAAGGACAAAACATAAATGAGTGGATTTTGAGTTGTCAATGTGAGAAATTTGAGAAAAATGCAAAAAAGGGGTTGAGAAAGGATGAGAAAAGAAAGAAAATAAGCCTTGAAAAAATGTGAAAAAGAGAAACAAGGCTAGAAAAAGAAATCTTGAAAAATGAAAAAAAAAATGAATGAAGAAAGTAAGGTTTCGAAGGAGCTTGAAAAAGAAAAATGGCTCTAAAAGAAAAGAAAAGAAAGGGAAGGTGAATTGGGTACTTGTGAGCTTGAAATGAGAAAAGAAAGAGAAATGAGTGTGAGATTGTGTTCTTAAACTTGATTGATTTACCAACACTTGTTGCTCTACAAGGAATTGTTGCTCACAAGGAATCGAAATGTTGTCCCAAATTTTACCTCACCTTTGTCCAAAGAGCCTACATTACCACCTTGTGAAAGACCTCCATGATTTGATTACCTACCAAAAAGAGTTGGTGGAGAATTGAGATGAGGGGAGCCTATGGATGTTGCATGGAGTGAATTGATTGAATGAGAGTAAAAACGTCCCTAGAAACAAGTGAGCTTTGAAAGAATTACTTCCATAAGAGAGTGAGAATAGTGCACTTGAACTTGTCTTATCTTGATCATTGCATGTTTAATTGTGGTATGAGATTTCACTTGTGATTCCTTATTCATTTTATATGATCCTTGAAGTCCATTGCATAAGTCTTGATGTCCATACATTGCATACTTCACAATTCCTCCCCCTTATTCAATTTTTCTTTAGATTTAACTGGGACGAGCAACACTTTAAGTTTGGGGGGGGGTTGATTGGGTGTCGAATTGCTTTCGTATTTATTTGATTTTCATGCTCAATTTGATAGAAATCCATGCTTTCATTGCACTAATTTCACTCAATTTGACATAAATGTGGAGAAATGTTGTGTTTTTACTTTTGTGTAGGAAATGAGTGAAAATGAGCTAGAATGATTAAATAAACTGCTCTGATCTAGAAGGATGTAGGAGAAGAGAGTTGAACCATGTGAAAGATCTTGAAATGAGGATCGCAAAGCAAAAAGAACCAAGTCAATCGGAGTTCGGGAGCTCGAGTTATGGGCGAAACAAAAATGTTGCGTTGTTGGTGCTATTCGACTCAGGCAATTTCGACTCGAGCCAGATTGCTTCGAGTCGAGTGGCAGCTCAGTCGATCAATGTACTCGGCATTTTTGAGCATTTTGAGTACAGTAGGTTGGGGAAAAGTATGGCCCGACTTGACCGGAGCAACCTGCTCGAATGAATTCTTTGAATAGCAAAAACTCGAAAGACGATTATGGCAATTTCGACCGAGCAACAACTCGAGTCGAAATTTGCCCAAAAACAGATGTGCTGCCAAAAAGCTCTAGGGACACGTGCCAACTGATTCCAAAGCATATAAAAAGCCACAACTTCGTTTTTTTCATCATTCAGCAGCTGGGGAGAGATGGAGAAGCAATAAAGTGATACCTTTTAGAGTTCCAAGTAATACTTTTGCTAGTTTTTAAAATTTTCTTCCATAGATAGTTTAGAGCTTCATAGAATAGCTTAGTTCTAGCTTTTATTTACATTTCAAGCAAGGATTCAAAGAGGATTTGTGAGTTTTTGTTTTGTTTTTTGTGCTACAATTTCATCCAAGAGGTGATTCTTACTTTTTATTGCATTTTACTTGTTGATTTTATTATGGGTTCCTTGAATTCTTGTTGTTTAGCCATGGGTTTTACCTTGTACACGATGGGGCTAAGGTTATTAGTGTTTGTATGTTTGGAATTGTGGTTATGATTGTTTAATTGCTTTGATTATGGTTTGTTTATCTCTATTGATGGTTATCCTTTAGATTGTGGGAATTTACTTGTTCTATTTTGGTGGTTTTTGCTGAGTTTGTGTGTTTTTGCTAGTTTATTTCAACGAGAGTTGGGTGGGCCGGGTTTAGGAACATGGGTATTGGTTTAATTCACCCGAATTGGAGTCGATTAAGTTCTATCTGCGAGTTGCGTGAATACTTTAGAACCCCCCCTAATCTACATTATCTTCTTGAGTTAAAACCTTGAGTGGGTGGTGAAGAGCACATAGGAGCATTAACCTTAGTCTACAAGTGGGAACACCACGGTGTGAGTAGTTAGCTAATTAGAGGACCATATCCGTTGCAATTACCGGGTTAGCAAAGGAGATTCACCTCTCGATCCTAGGATTTTAAACGATATTGTACCCTAGCCTACCAAATGCAGGGGAATGGTATGTGTAGTGATCGCCCTTATGGAATAATCGGAAATAGAGGCAAACACCATAATTGGTCTTTTGACAATCGCGTCTCACAAGGAAAAACACCTCAACACATCTTCCTCGCTAGTAAACAAAAAAATGTTTGCTATTTAATTGCTTTCTCGTAGCTTGCTTGTTTTTAGTTTAATCTTTGTTTCACTTGTGGAATATTGCTTGTTTTAAGTTTTCAAAACATGTCACACTATAATCATCGACACATATAATAATTTTGTTATATTCCACACATAGTCCCGGTGGATTGATATTTAAAAACGGGCACTTCAACTTAACCCTCTCCTACATATATGAGCTCTTGGGAATTCACAAACAACGTTAATTCATATTTTCTCCATAAGATCTATAGTTAGAATTTTCTAGCAAATTCATCTCGATTCAACGTTGGCAAGTCCGTGATTGGGGATTACGTGGATACCATAGTAGAAATATATGTACCATTTACTATAAGGTTTCTCTTTATGTTTGCACGTATTTAATTATGCAATTATATGTTCATTGTTGGTGAATTGTTTTTAATTAGATTGCTCATGTATTACGTGCCTCTAAATTTCAATAAAGGGCATGAGCTTGAGCTCTTGATTATTTTTAATTGAATTGATTTATTGGTTTATAAATTTTTTTATAAATTGATCGTGCCAAAGGCTTTTTGACCGCACTATTAATATTTATGGGCCGCATGTTGGGGCTTATTAGTTTGTTTTAGGGGTTAATGTCTATTTTGTCCTCTCAACGTGCTCCCCCTTTGTCTCTGTCTTCCCTTGGTTTCCTCAAATTAGGGTTTTGAAACCCGTACTCCACCTTGTGCCGCTCCGCTTTGGTTGGACGCATTTTGTCGGCAAAAGCGGCGACTTACGCCCGCGCCTTGCGGTGTCTCGCGTGCTTCCGATCCGCTTCGGAAAAGCGTTGACCGATCCACTTCCCTCTTGACTCCCTCCTCTATTGAAACCCGAATCGATATCCTTCAACGGCGGCGGTGCAATCGCGACCGCGGTTAGCAGGCGGTGATCTGGAATTGGGATTCATAAAGGGCGGTCAAACCTCACACTCCATTTAATTGCGGCTTGGGCGGCCCGATTGATGCGTAAATCAATCGCGATGCTTCGTGACCGGATACCGGCGTGCCTAGAATGACACGGCGTGGTCGAACACACTTCAATGGCGATCGCGGCGTGGTACTTTGGACCTCTTTTCAGCGACAATTTGATAGCGGACTCACAAAAGCGGCCCGAGATTAGCTCTTGACTCTTGACCCATTACTACCGGGATGACGACTCCATTCCTCCTTACCATTGTTGCAAGTGACACATCTCGTTCCATGCTCGCCACTTTACTCAAACCGATTCGATTCTTGTTCGAAATTGAATTTTTTTTTTGAGTAATTGGATTATTTTTTCGATTAATGTTTGAAAGTGTGTGCGTGTATTTTTCAGTGTTGTTGAAAATGTTGTGCAACATGTAAAATAAAATATAACAAATGAAGTATAAAAAGCAAAGGAAAAGGATTTCAAAATTGTGTATAGTCTATAATCGACGGACTATCCCGAACATCATATTTAAAAACATCACTATAACAAGTAGTGAGATACACGAACCTTTTACAAGATCCTAAAAGGTGTAGTTTTTACCACACACCAAAAAATCAATCTATCAATCAAGTAACTAGTGATCTTATTCAACCTAAAACTTGATCTAATAAGATAAAATCAATCTTGATGGGAAATGTTGGAATACATTAAACTAGTACAAATAGACATAGCATCGACCCTCACACTCCACTCACGGTTGTGTCTGGATGCTACTCTTTTAAGTTTGGAGTAGAGCAAATGGGATTTCACTTTAACTTCAAACTTGAATGTCGACCAATGCGATTGTATTTATAGACTTGAAGATCAATGCATTGTCCTATCCACTAGGTGTGGACAACCTTGAACATCTCCTCCACTATCTCCATGATCTTGGTGTAACCACCCATGATCTTTCTATTCTTACTCCATTCCGAAGGCAAACCGCTGACAATATCTTAAATTGTCTTCAACCTGCAATGTAGGAAACGAGAAAAACACATCTAATAAAAGCGAATTAGTGTTTAGAGAAAGGGCAAATTTATGATGTTGTGCAGAATGTTGTCCAACATCTGGAACAACATCCGTGCAACATCAACAAACTTCCCCAATTTGTCAGGAAAGAAATAAATAATAGACATTCAGAGAACAACTACTATTCAACCAAATCATAATTTAAAAAGCAGACAACAAACATGGCACTAAAAATCATCAAAGAAGGTACTTAGGCCAAAAGTATCAACATAAAGTAAATGGCGAAACATAAACCTAACCTATCATATAGTTGTCCATTAACAATGTTTATAAAGTAAAGAGCGAAGAAATAAAAGATTGCAATACAAAAAGGAATTTTTAAAGAGAAGTATAGGGAAGGACTAGGCCATTTGAATGGCTGCATCTCCATAATCTGCAAATGCTCCCCCATACATCAAAAACTCCCCCTGTCTTGAATTTGTTCACCAGTTATCAGCTCCATACAGCTGATCAATGATAGAACACTCTCTGAGGACATACTTTTCCTGTTAGGAATTTTCTTCAGCTCATCGTCGCCGGTCATCGTATATCGTCAATCTGGTTCGAGAATAATCATTTCACCAATATGTTCAGCAGTAGCATTGAGTACATCTTCCACAACATCCTCCACAACCTCATTAACAGCATCTTGTACAACATCTTAAACCTCTCTATCTTCAGCATCATTTTGATCATCTTGTGCATCAGCACCATCATCATCCTCAGCAGCATCTTCAACATTATCACCAGCATTTGGTGCATCATCCTTCTCACCTGCATGGCCAGACGGACCAGCTCCATCATCACCACCATCTTCAGGACCTTCATCAGGTGATCCTCCCCCTGTTGGAGTAGAAACCAGGCTTCTCCAGAAGGTTTGCTGTTTAAGTAGAGCATCTATGTTCTACTGAATGGAAGTAATCTGATCGAAAATGATAGAATTTGTAAAAATGAGCAGTAGGGTGTGCCATCTCTTAAATTCTTGTATAAGGAATGTTGCCATAGGATGGGCAACATTTTTGGCTTGCGGTTCAGGATCAGGTAAAGGAAGATCCACAGTTCTGTTTCCAGCTTTCAGCACATGAGATATTCCAAAGCTTGGAATAAATCCACTAATCTTTTCACCTCTAGGCCTCTCAAATTCTAACTTATCCAAGAACTGACAGATCAAACTTGGATAAGGAAGAATCTTCCTTCTCGTGTTTACCGGCATATGTCATCATATTATCAAATATGATCGCCCCATGTTAAATACATTCAAGTGTACAATCTTGTACAATAAGAAGGCTTGGGCTTTGGTTAACACAAGAGAGTTCTTTGAGGGTAGCCAATTGGAAACAAAGGTTTGTGCATCCGCGTATCACAAGGAGGTTAATTTGGCATCAGAAAACTGTAAGGTCCATTCAGGATACCTTCCACCAGTGATGACAAACATCACTTCCTTAATATCCAGCTCAACATTATCCTCCTCAGTTTGTCTAGTCCTTAGAAAGATATTGATAAGCCTAGGATTGATTGTTACCACATTGTATCTAAATCTTATCTTTCCATAATTTGAAGACTCCGCTTATTACCACGACTTCTTTTCAAATTTGCATAGAATTGAAGAACCCAACCAACATAATCTGATTTAGCATATTGAAGAGCATGCAATAATGATCTACTCTCTAGAAAACCAATCAGGTTATTATCTTCAAAGTCTGGGATTTTGATGATCATTTCATCTATTATGTTCCTTTTAAGAAAAGATTTAACCACAACAGGCTTTCTATCATATTCTTCCTTATCATCAGGGTCAGAGTCAGATTTCATTACCTCATAAAAGAGTTGATCAAACTCATCATCAGTTTGATCTTCAACAGGCTCATCTTGTTCAGGTTCATTTTCTTCAGGTTCTTCTTTCTCGGTTCCATATCTTCCTCGAGTCCTCGACGAGGATCAACTTCTTTCTCGGTCGGATGATTGGCTGAAGATCTGCAACAACATTCCACGGAGGATCATTTCTTCTTTTTGGTTCTCCTCTCCTTCTTAGCCATTAGCTCTTCCATTGTCAGATCATCACCAGAATCCTTTGGCTCAGCAGCAGGGACTTCAGGAACTGCCTTCTCCTCATCTGAATCCTCTACAGTGATAGGTTCATCTACACCACCATCAGTTCATTTGGGATGTTTTCCAGTGTAATATACTTTCTTACCAAGATTCCTTTGAGACATCCTCCTCTTTCCCCATTTTCCACCTCTTTTGGGAGCTAACTACTTCTTCCTCACTCGAATGTTCTTCAGTTTCTCCCCCATTCCTTCTGAATTGGAGGAATCAACTTTTTCCATTTCCACATCGGCTGTTTGAGTAGGGTTTTCAAGAGGATTAGGAGTATCAGAAATAGGGTTTCTGAAGGTATTTCAAGAGCGGGTTCTTCAGCCAAAGGTCGAGTTGAGAGATCAACATAGTCTGAAATATTTACTAAGTTAGAACCAAAGTAAATGTCAGGTAAAATGATCGGTTACGCTTTCAACGGCTTGTTTTACAAGGAGGGCAACAAGTGATTTTGGAGCAGAATCAGGAATACATAGTGCAGGAGGTTTAGGAATGGAAGAAGATGATGATTCACCAACATTTGTGGAATCATATTCTTGATTTTGTGCGGCCATTTCTGCGAGCAAGTTTAACGGGTTTGAATTTGACAGAGAAAAAGGGTGCAAATGAGGGTTTTCTCGAGAAGTGTTTACGTGTGAGGGAAAATTATCAGAGGAACTCGAATGGTTTGGTTTATCAGTCATAATACTGCCTTTCTGTCCAATCAGAATAAAGCACAAAAATTAAAATAATGTTATATGAAATATAGGATGGAAGAAGCAAATGACCAAAATAATTGAAATAACGTAAGTGTAAATCAAACAAACCTTGATTCCTATGTGCAACAACAATGTTTTCAGCTTTTAGTATCATATAATTCAAATAAGTCGAATATAAGTAGATACCAAGATGGAGGTTATTACGCATAGAACCACTTAGAAACCGACCAAGAGTGGGACAAAGTAACTACCCACTATGGCAAATGTGATCGTGTGTATGTGTATGAGCCGCAATAAACATTTTCAAAAACAGGAAACCATATCTAAAAATTAAATAGACGCATATCAGTTCAAATAACTTGCTTAAACCGCGAATTCAACTTATCCAGAACTTTAAAAATCATGTATGATAGATAAAGTTCAAATCACTAAAGGTTTCACAAAATGTCGGCACACATATATCTCACTCAATTTTGCATGAAATTCATCATCAAAGTGTTGCATATTTTGAATTTTCTTTTAAATACATGTTCACATTGATCCATATTTTCAAGAGAGAACATCGTGATCCTTGAGCTCAAAGGTCCCATAGTTACTCAATGGATTGTGAACAAACATGAATGTATGTTTAATCACCTTTTAAAAAGGGAACATCGTAGTAGCGAGCTCAGTGTCCCATAGTTACTCAGTGATTACACATCTAAGTTGTGTTTTATTTTTCAATGCATTTAAAAGATATATGCTCAAGACTCTATATCTAAACCATGATTCAATAATAAGATCATAACACTATCATTTACTGATTCAAAAAATAAAAATCGCCAGACAAACTCATTATCAAAACCACAATGTTGCTTCAAATGTTGGAAACATTTGTCACAACATCTAGTGTTTATTTTCGAGATATAGCAAAGACCAAGAGATTTTCTAAGAAGAAAACCTCTCATTATCAAAAAAACTTTTGTGAAAATATCGGCAAGTTGTTTTTCATGAAATGTATTCTAACTTCACAACTTTCTCTTCTCAAGATCTCTTATAAAGTGATGTCTTATACTTATATGCTTAGTCAAAGAATGTTGCACAGATTCTTGGAAATGTTGATAGCACTAGATTATCACAATAAACAGTCAAAATACCACTTTCCAACCCATAATCATCAAACATCTTTTTAAGCCATAAAGCTTGATTGAGTCAAAGAAACTTCCAAAGACAACATATTGACTCGGTTGTTGATTGTGAAACACGATTCGTTTCTTACTATGCGAGGATATAATGTTGTTTCTCATGTAGAAACATCCTCCACTAGTACTTTTTCATCACAATCACCTGCCTTGTCTACTTCACTATAGCCAAAAGAAGCAATTAGTATCCATTGAGTACCAAATACCTAGATCACATGTTCCATTCATATCTTATAATTCTTTTCACAGAAATTAAGATGTGATTCATAGGATTAGCTTCATATCTAACACAAAAGGCAGGACACTATACATAATATCAGGTCTACTAGAAGTTAAGTACAAAAACTACCAATCATTGATCTATACAAAAGTAGAATCAACATCTTTTCCAATCAAGTCTTTACTCAACTTTTGAGTTAACTTTCAAGACCAAACATTTTCACTAAATTCTTAGCATATTTGTTTTGAGAAAAGAAAATACCATCTTTCATTTGTTTGATTTGAAGACCTAAAAAGAAATTCAGGTTCTCCAACCATGGACATTTCAAAAGTACATGTCATTTCTTTTAACAAAACTTTCAAGCATATCATTACAAGTTAACCAAATACAATATCATGAACATATATTTGAGCAACCATGATATCACTCTTAGAATTTTTAATGAACAAGGTTCTATCAGCTTCACCTCTTAAAAATCCAAACTCAAGTAAGAAATCAGTAAGTCTATCATATCAAGCTCTAGGTGCTTGTTTTAGACCATACAAGCTTTCTTTACCTTTTAAACATGATCTGAAAATTCTAGATTTTCAAAACCTTTAGGTTGTTCAACATAAACCCCCGGAAATATAGAGGCACGAAAACACTTGATCACATGCACAAAGTTGGAATTTAAAGTTCACCAACAACCGACAATTAATTGCATACAGATTATAATAATCATAACAAGAAATCTTACAAGAACTTCGAGCAGATTTCTCTATGATATCCACGTAATCCCCAATCACGGATTTGCACGGATTTGCCCGATGTTGAATCCGAGAGCAATTTGCTAGGAAAATCCAAACTCTAGATTTTATTGAGAAAATATGAGGTTATACATTTTGTGAATCTCAATAAGCGTGTGTATATATAGGGAGGCTTAGCTTATTTCCCCGAAGTTAACCCAATTAGGAAATAAAATCACAATCTTGAATTAAATTAATTCCTTTTAATTTAATTTCCTAAATATAAATCTCTGATTTTAAATGTCTTATATGAAAATCTCTACTATTTATTTTCATATACATTAAATCCCTAATATTATATTCCAAATATAATTATTAAATTCTTATTTGATTAAATCAAATTTAATAAAATATTAATAATAATTAATTCCAAATTAATCTATTATTAATTACTTCTTTAAATTAAATATTAAATTCAATTTAACATTTAATCAACCAACTATAATCCGTAAAAGGAACTACTTGTTGTGTGACCCATGGACCTCAATATCTTAGCGATTAGTCAAACTAAAGGTCTTAATTGAACCACAATCAATAAATTAGACATTCTCAATATATGAGGCGTTGCTAAAGAAACATGCAACTACCGTAAATCAAACGTGAAGCAATTGCGATTTCCTCATTTCATTCCACGAATACTCGATTAGTCTTGAACATGATGAAGTGTCTATTCAAATAACTTAATCAATTTATCTCAAATCACTAATTGATCATTGGTGTCACACTTAGCCACAAAGTCTAAGTTGACGTGCATTTGGATGACTTAGATCCAATTATGATGAGAAGATGAGTATTCTCTCTAAATCCACTTTGAGGAATGAATCCTTTTCTTGGCTCGACTACCACACACGCACGCCGTGATGAACCCGATCTAAGTCATATCTACCCATAGACGGGTGCAAAAGCGTCGGTCATGGTCAAAGTTTATCACTCCACACATGTGTAAGTGATGACCTCAAGTCAAAGGAGTATCGCATCGCTTTCCACTAACCGAGACACCCGTGAGATTATATATAATGGAACTACATCAAATGGTTTCTCGGATGGGTATACCAATACCCTCTAAGGTATTTGTGCATCCATCATGAGATACTGAGTATCTGCGTAGTAAGTGAGATCTTACTACACTTTCTAAAGAGTATGATATAGATCGCACACCATTCTCCAATGCATCATCAATATCCCTTTCTTGATGATCCTCGATTGAGGCTATTTAAGAATCATGCTTAAGTCATATGAGTTCTCACTCACTCAATGACAGCAGTGACTCAAGGGAACACATATAAGAATAAATGCAAACAATCAAACATAATATTCTAATGAGTGTAACGCCATACATTTAATATTAAATAAACAATAATATTAAACTAATTAATGAATATTATCTTAGTATTATGTCCTTGCCAATAGATTGTCTCTAGGACACTAACACTAACAATCTTCCACTTGACTAAAATAATCACCTACATGTCTAAAACCCTAGACCATCAAATGTCTAGATGTGGCATTGTTGTGTTCGATATAATTACTCAATTTAATCGAACACGACGGAAGGACACGATGTATTAATCAACTATTAAAATAATCATGATCGATGGACAAATGTTTCGCTGCTTGCCGACCAAACATGTTTGCTCTCGGCTTTCGCCACTCACCGACCATAAGTTTGTCCCACGGGCTACCGCCATTTAAACGAGCAAGTTTGTTGATTGGCTCACCGCCGCCAAAACGAGCAAGTTTGTTTCATAGCCTTTGCTGCCAAACGAGCAAATACGCTTTTGCGCCGCCAAAATCGGCATAATGACTGACTTATTTTGAGATGATCCACGAAGATATGTTGAAATGATCGGATCGAGCAAAGAAAAAGAAAATCGGATAACAATGAATGACCTAAAGGTGGTCGATATCTGAACTCAAAGAAGCTTTGAGTAACTGAAGACTCAGATAACTCGAGGACTCGAGACAACTTCGAGGACTCGAGATAACTCGAGGACTCCGAGCAACTGAGGACTCGACACAACCCGAGGACTCAGATAACTCAAGACTCGATAATCTTTGAGAGCTCGAGATATGCTCGATAAGAATAAAGTTCCCAGATAAAATTGATATGTCCGAAGGGGCGAACAGGAATCAATCGAGCAAAAAGATGATTTATTTACCAAAAGAGTGCACTTATGAACAAGCAAATGTAAAGGTCAACCAGAAGATGAAGTTGGAACGCGTTAGCGGATCACATGAGTTCTTACAAGACACAAAGACTCGGCTCATGCTTGCTAACCAAATTTCATGCTTGTTTGGTACACTATAAATAGAAAGAAAAAAGAGCGAGAGGCAGGTTCAGAAAAATTCCTTAATTCAAAAAAATTTCCCAGTGGTTCGAAAAAAGTTCACAAATCATCCATACTCGGAAAAATCCCTAGCACTACACACTTACTCTCCAAATAATCTTTCTTTTCATAGAAGTTCATCTCATGAAAAGTATGTTTTATCTTGTGTCGTATAAATCTGTAATACAACATCTACGGCTTATATGCCCCGGAGTAGTCATTCCTTTGACCAACTGGGTCAACAATTTCTGTTATTTACCATATATAGTACACGCATTTATTTTTTTGTGAGTTGTTATCAAATTAGCCCGCATAATATTCTCCATATAAAACGACTCGCATCTTACAAAGACACAAAGACTCCGATCATGCTTGCCTTAACAAGCTCATGCTTGTTTGAGTACTATAAATAGAAGAAAAAAACAAGAGGCGTGTTCGGAAAAATTCCGAATTCACAAAAATTTCCTAAGTGGTTCGAAAAAAAGTTCACAAATCATCCATACTGGAAAAATCCCTAGCACTCACACTTACTCTCCAAATCATCTTCTTTCATAGAAGTTTATCTCATGAAAAGTATGTTGTATTGTATATAAATCTAGAATACAACATCCTCAACTTCCACACATGCCCCCAGTAGTCATTCCTTGTGTTGGTCCAACAATTCCTCACATATTTACCATATATAGTACACATACTTATTTTGTTTGTGAGTTGTTATCAAATTAATACATAATATTCTCATATAAAACGACTACTTAACAAGCGGAGTAGGGAGGGTACAAAAAAACCAACCCATACATAATCCGAAGAGATAAATGAGGCAAAAAAAAGAAATATAATGCCTCGATCTAGGAATACTTTCATTGCGGAGGTCGAGACATCAAATTCACAAAGATCGGGGGCAAATTAAACCATCAATCTTGAAGATATTGCCGCGATCCTGCTGCCACAACAAAGGCCATCACTTTCTTGTTGTGAGCACGGAGAAGAGAGGGGCCAAAAAAGTTAGCCAAATTGAAAGTTCAAGATGATGATGATCGATGCTCGCATACACCTGATAGCGAGCAAGTTAAATTGAAAGCTGCACGGAAGCGGGCCGACAAAAAAACTGATGATATTTCGGATGACGAGCGGTACTCGAGGTCGAACCATCAGCGTTTGACGTTTGAGACTCTCCGTCAAAAGACGAATCGAAATTATAAATGACGGATCCGGGAGAGAATAACCCGAAAAACATGCCCCATCCCCTCGGATCCTCACGATCATCCGTGATCCGAACAAAAAAAATCGGCCGAACTAAATTGTCTATCCATCATCGATTGGGTAGCCAAGGACCAACTTGGAAAGGGGGACTGCCCCATCACGAGACATAGACCCGATCCAAATCTGTCAGTTCCACGAAGTTTGCAGAAATGCAAAAAGCAATTGAAGGTTTACAGGCCAACCTGGCCTCAACGAAAGGACTTCCCCGGGCGAGCACAATGCCCTGCTCGCCACTAACACCGGTGATCATGGTAGCCGAAATACAAGAGAAAGTGGCAAAGATCCGACCATCAATACCTATGTTCGATGCTGAGTCTGACCCACATGTTCATCTCAGCAAATACTCAAACTTTATGATCGCCATGGGCGCCACCGACACGACTCAGTGCCGATCATTCCCCATGACATTGGGCGACCGTGCCCACAGATGGTTTTCTACTCTGCCCGCTGCGTCCGTCACGTCTTTCGCCCAATTGGGACAGAAATTCCTGTCCCATTTCTCATCCATGTGTGCTCGCCCAGCACCTAAACAAAGGTTGGCACATTTCTCCCAGCTAAAGGGTGAGTCAGATCGAGCATACATCGAAAGATTTGACAAATGTTTATATGATGGAGCCCCGGTTGAAGAGGATCTTAAGATCCTCCACGGTGGTCAGAGAGCTGACCTTGAATACTGGATACGTGGAAGGCCATGCATCAAGATTAGCAAAGCATTATTCCAAATTCCGGAAGCGAGCGGCAAGATTATAGCCATGGGATCTCTGCTCGCCCAATCCTGGTGATGGGTCAGAAACAACAACAAAAAAAGTTTTTGGTAAAAAAAGTAATGAATGAGGGGCATAAAACCCCAGGGGTCTTTCAAACCATTCAAGAAAGAAGCAAGTACAAACGCCCTCACGGTCTTCTAGGCGTTTCAGAAACAATTTTTAATCAAATCAAAAGATCTGGACATGTTGGATAAGCCACGAAGAATCATAATGTAAAAATAAAAATCACAATGCTTAAGTATTGTAATTACCACGAGTACATCGGACATAATACCGAAGATTATCGCGATTTACTTCGTCAACTTTGGAAGTTATATGAAGAGAACCATCTCGCGCAGTTCCTAAAAAAAGCCGGCGACAGAGATTCGAGCAGAAAAAACGGGAGATCGTAGGGGGTAAAGGCGAAAAGCAAAAACATCGATGACGATCCTAGGAATCCCGTAAGAGGTCAGAATTACCTAAAGAGGGGCTCCTACTATGGTTAGAGGTCGAGAAAGTCAAAAAGAAATCAACATGATTCATCCTTATTATGGTCCAGTGGGTGGATGCTATCTTTATCGACATTATCGAATAGACGAAGAAAAAAATGGAGATGCGTGCCATGCAAAGCATCC